>JBBBDQ010001428.1:680000-752500 GCA_037127315.1 Ascarosepion bandense
CAACCCTGCTCCGTAAAAAAACAGTTTGTTACAGAAACAGCAACAAAAGTTCCTGCTCTATTCACCATCTGGGTGTGATGGACAAATGATCGTGAAGGTTATTCACACTTTCTCTGGTCACATATACGTCCTCTCTTGGTGTTTTTCTCTTGCAACCGCATTTTTCTTCACGTGTTGGACTGATGTCTCCCGTTAATATCTTCGTCTTGATGACACAACTGACTGTTAAAAGGCTGACACCCACAATATCGAGTGCAGAACATCATCGATACATGCATAACGCTCAGTATTCTGCAGGAGCCCGGGGGCATAATCCGGAATGTGGTGCATGAGGACAGTCAGTACAACTCATACGTGATGAAGAAAGTGCAAATGCTATATAATCCTCCAGATCCTTTCATATGAATACGGGTTTCTCTATCCTAGGACTTACACTTTTCCAGATCGTCATCAATCCTGATGTAATCAGCTCGCAAGTAGGCAAGTTTCACCTTTTACTCCCATCTCAAGAAATCAGTCGATGCTGGCAAAATAAAGCCCATTGCTGCTCTTGAAAAGACCTCCAATCTGTGATGGAATAGGTTAGGAATTGTCTCGTAAATATCAATGCTTCCAAAACGAAGCTGCTCTCTTTACCCACCATAGAGAAACTATCCTACCGCCCATCAGTAGATTTGGCACAAGTTTGCTAGAAAACAACGTACTGTGCCTCTTTCGCCTCACTCTCACACTGTCTCATTCGCCTTACTCTCACAGTGTGCCTCCTTTGCCTTACGCTCACACTGTACCTTCTTCGCCTTACTCTCTCAATCGACCAAAAATTTAAACCTTTTTAACCCAGGGTTCTCATTTGCGGACAGCATAAAAAACTGTAAACATAATGGGTATAAATCAATATGTAAAACCATTGTGTCCCCTAGGTACGAATTTGCACGAGCTACTAGATTAGCAACTAGGTTTTACAGTTAAATCGATAAAATGTAACTGCAATTTCTACTCCAACACCTTCTTTTCTCGCACTTCCCCCCTGTGTAATTCCCTTTCACATACTTGCTTCCTCGACAGCTACAATCTCCAGGAGTTTAAATGTAAAATTAATAGACACCTAACTCGCATCCATTCACTCAAACACTCTTCCCATCTACCCAACCCTAATCATCGGTATCCTTACCAGTCTATCACCCTCCTTCTGACACTTCTTATATCTAACCACTTTTTTTTATCACTTCCCTCCCTATGTAACCCCCTTCGCAATAGTGGCAGTAAAATGCCTTGCCTGGGGTGAAATGATTAAAAAAAAAGTTAGTGAGGACATATTGATTCATCAATAAAATTACCTTCCAAAGATTATCCGGTTAGAAGAAAAAATCATGTGATTTGTAAATGAATTTAATGTTCTAAAACCTGAGGATACTGGGTTAAAATGGGTTAAGGACTACATCGAATCTCTAGCTTCATCTTCCACAAGGAAGGTTGGGTAACATTGTCAGGGCAAGAGGGTTTTTTTCCGTGCATTAAATGCGGTTGCTATATCTGGTCAGCTGATATTGCTATTCATTTCTTTGTATCACTGTCTTTAAATGTGTCTTTATCCTCAAAATAGGTGTTTATTTAGAATCTAAACTTTTGAGGGTAGTTATGGATGGAATAAAATTCCTTGTCCAAAAAACACTATTCTTAAAAAAGTGTTCAATACAAAGTAAAGCGAATAAAATTTATTTAGAAATTATAGCAAAAATATTTTATAATATCGCTACAAAGTAGCTATTTTGTTTCGACATTACGTGTGTCGTATCAGTTGATGGTGGTAATAAAAGGTTAAAAGGTTCAAAATTAGCCTAATTTCCTCAATCAGGGAGACAATGTTACACACACACACACACACACACACACACACGCACACACATATATATATATATATATATATATATATATATATATATATATAGCCATCACCAGACAGATCTGTTTCGCTGTATCACAGCTCATCAGAACGTTTAGACATCTGATTGCTTTTTACCCAGGATGGAGACACGACCGAATTAGCGTCAATCGGCGATTCTACCTCTGAGCTATGGGCGCTCAGTAGAAGGAGGCAGGCTTTTTAGCGTGTATATTATTATTATACACGCCCAATAGCTGAGAGTGTTCTCATTCATTGCTGAATGAACGATGCGTGTATGCTAGAGTAGGTACTGTTTTTCAAAGCTTACCATTCTTCCAGAGTGCTCTATCAGAGTGTGGGAGCGTAAATAGTCATCCGCAGACAGATCTGTTTCGCTGTATCACAGCTCATCAGTACGGTTAGACATCCGATTGCTTTTTACCCAGGACTGAAACCCGACTGATTGATTGATTGAAAAATATCCATTTTCTGTTTGTATAATCTTTTATTAGGGTTCTTAAAATTTTCAAGTAAAATATGTCCAAAAAGAAAATTAAAGGAACGATATCAAGTTTGTATTTATTTTATTGAAATAGAAAAATTGTGGCCAATTAATAAAGGTTCGCCACAAAAGAAGCATATGCAATGTAATCGGTGCTGACCTGGCAGCTCAACTTAAGTCACTTTTTCACGGACGTGATATGTGTTGACAAACAAATGAATGCATGGTCGTCAACAAGAACACGAGCCCATAATTACAATTGCTGGTCGGGAATACTAAAATCAAGCAAAATTTAATTACGTGGGAAGTATTTTACCAGAAGATTGAAAATGCGATACAGAGAGAGGTCTATGGTATTCTCAGCATCTTCTGTAGAAGCACATCTCTGTCACTTCACGTCTCGTTTTCATCCACAAGAAAATTGTAGAGGATTCAATGCTATATATATTGATTGATATTACAAAGCATTTCAGAAATATTTTCTTTGTTTTTAACGAAATGTTTCTCATGTCTTAATACATTGATTAGTTTTCAGAATTTTTTGGATCAGCATTCAATGTTATTATATAATGATTGATATGCCAAGTCATTTCAGTAAGATTTTCTTTGTTTTTAAGGAAATGTTTCTCATGTCTTAATACATTGATTAGTTTAACGAAATGTTTCTCATGTCTTAATAGATTGATTAGTTTTCAGAATTGATCAGTATTCAATGTTATATATATTGATTGATATTCCAAAGCATTTCAGAAATATTTTCTTTGTTTTTGACGAAATGTTTCTCATGTGTTAATACTTTGATTAGTTTTCATAATTGTCCAGTATTCAATTGTATATATATTGATTGCTATTCCAAGGCATCTTAGAAAAATGTTCTTTGTTTTTATTGAAATGTTTCTTATGTCAAAATACTTTGCTTAGTTTTAAGAAGCTTTCGTTGTACATCGTTGAGGAAACTGTCCAACACTCACTGCTATACAGATGGACTGATTATGCATTTCACTTTCGACCTTTTGTCACTACTTAAAACTGAATGAATGGTCGGCAGCAAAAGCACGGCCCATAATTGCAAGTACAGGTCGGGGATACGAATATCAAACAGGCGGAGAAATTTAATTAACTGAGAATTGTTTTAACAGAGGACGGAAAGTGCGACACAGAGATCCTTATTTGGAAGGCCAAGGACGCATTCCAGTTTCTAGCAGAATATTGGGAGACAGGAATCTTTTGTTGGAAACAAAGAACAAATTACTGAACTATGACGTGATATGATTAACGTGATATGTTATCGGATTCTAGAAAATCTTCTCAAAGATGAAAGAAACATGTGGTTCTACACAAGGATGCTGAATATACCATGGACAGAACATGTGTTCAAGGATAAGGTTTTTAAGAGAACTGAAACAAAATGTAAATTTATATTTAACATCAGGAAGAGGCAGTTGACGTTTCTGGAACACGTAATGCGCAAGGAAGTTTTGACGAATATGATACTCACAAATCGGATAGAAGAAAAAAGAGACAGGGAAAACAGCGCATGAAACTTAATGGACTTAAGCAAATAGATGCAAGAGCAATGTTTGGGAGGAAAAACAAGACAAAAGATATTAAGTTTAGGAAGATGTTGAGAGTCATGATTGCCTACGTCTTAAAAGAACACAGTACATAAAAGAAAAAAGATGAGTAATTAAAGACATTGCATATAGCCCACTTCTTTTGATGGAGTCTTCAGTTGAATACTGTTGAGGTGCAGGAAAAAAGTTGTAAAAACCTGGCTAAAACTTTTATGCGAGAGAACGTATTTCAGCATAACTCTACACCTTCCCACAAAGCTGTCAAGACCCAATATTGCATGGCAGCAAATCTGCACGACCACATCACACTAAATAAGAGGCCATCTAACTCGCCAGATATACATCCCCTTGACAATTATATGTAGGCGTTTCCGAACCGGAGATTCGCTGAAAGCCGCAATAACTCGTCTACTGTTCTGTATCAATTCATATCCTGTGAATGACAACGTAAATGCTAACGATATCGGTCTTGCATTGAAGGCAGCATTGCAAAAGAAGGCGATCACATCAAATAAACATGTAATCTAACCAATAACGCATTTGTGTACCAAGATTTGTATCAATAAATTTAGGTGTTAGTAAGATGGGTTTGTTTTACTGAAAGGTTTTCAAAGTGTCCTGAAATACGTTACACACGCAGTAATATATATAAGAAAGCAATCGGAAGTGTGCATGTATGTATATATGCGTGCATGTATGTTGACTCGTTGACCTGGCTGTCAACGAGTCAAAAGAAAACATCGCACCGCACTGAGATGAGATACATATATAGGCAGACTTATGTTGTTGGTCAACCGGGGCCCTAACTGTAGTAAGCACACGTATACATGCGGATACACGTCCAGCGGTTGGGATACATACACACATACATGCACGCATATATACATACATGCACACACACTTACCCACACATACATACATACATACATACATATATATACATGTATATATATATATACAAATAATCATACACATACACACACATATATATATATACACACATATACATATACATACACACACATACATATATACACACATACATACCTATATATATATATATATATATATACACACATGCATATATAGGCATATACCCACATACACATAACGTATGCAGATATACACGTACATGCACACATACACACACATGTACGTATACTCATATACAGAATCAGCAAATATCCCTGAACAGCTGTTCATAGGGGGGTCTAAAATATTTTGAATTCATATTTTAGTTAGTACAGTTTGTTAGACGATCAAAGGCATGAAACCTGATATAACATCTGTCTTACTGTCAAATGTTCATTCATGCATACATACAACACACATACATACATATATATGAATAAACATATGTACACATATTAACGTACGTATAGGCATCCATATCCATCTATACGTGCACACACATATACCCACACAAGAGTATACGTACATCCGTGCCAGATATATATACATAACCCAACAAGTAAAGGGAATACGCGTACATACACATCAGTAAGTGGTGCTGATATTGGTATACTTGACTAGTATGGGAGGACAGACGTGCGCCCATATACACAAACACTCATGCGTGCGCAAAAATACACACATAGGCATGCATGCGCATACACATGCGTACACACATACACGCACAAACATACACAAGTGCACACAACATACACGTGCACACATACATACGCACATATACAGCCACGCATATATATATCTCTCTATAGACACACTCATATACACATACACATACATATATATACAATAACATTTAGACATTAATCTACCTATACTTGATGGGTACTCCCGTCCGACCCGAACGCTCCAAGAGGCTCCCATCGGTGCACGATCCGACATACATCAATACCACAAAGCTTTGTAAATACCAAACCCAATGTTGAACGCATACCTGAAAAGCTATGGGGCATCCAAAGCGACATCGATTATCACGCTAATGTATGACAGAGGTCATACCAATACAGATTGGTCGGCCAGAGTCATCACGTTTCGCCATAGCAACGACTGTCTTACCAATAACCAATAACCGTGATTCTTAGGGCCTTTGTCCCACACAGTTTTTTCACTATTTATAGATCATTGGCTCCCCGAAAATCGATGTCGGATGGAGTACCGCACGCCCGCACATCCTGTTGATAAAGTATCAGGCCGAACAGCTGGCATAGATCGTATGCCACATGGCGAATCGAAACACCCCGCAAAGGTCACCCGGGATGCCCAGCCCGAACAGAAGCGCCCTCCAAGCCGGCAGTTTGGAGTATTCTCTTTAGTTTTTTACCACTATAACCAGGACTTTAATGTAAATGCTGAGCTATGCTTACAGTGGACTGTGAGCTCATTTCTCTGGTTTAACAGTTTAAACTTGTCCACAAATTTGATGATTTCTATTTTTTAATTGAGACATGTAGGGAGTTGCAGGTTTGGGCCCTTGCGAAGATTTTCCATTTAACCGTGGGTGTTTTATTTTTTCCTTTAGAGACCAGTAGTATTTTGATAATGAAGTACTGTATTTATAAGAATTATTATTGAAAGATAGTGTGTGTTGATACCAGCGAGATTTGAACCAATTTTTAGTGGAACCTATGTAGAACTTTATAGTTTTGGGTTTCTCAATTGTGGAAACGGTGCACAGATAAACTATCGAGTCAACTAGACAGTTGTTATGTAGAGGGAAATCTTTAGGTTTTCTACAGTTACAATCCGTGGTGTTAGTTCCTGTGTCCTTCGTGCAATCTCTTTGAGCATTGCGATTTACAATAGTTTTTGTTATAATATTTATTGAGGATTTTGTTGTTGTGTTTTTTAATAATTTTTCCAGGTTATCAGAGCAGCTGTAGCTTTAACTTAATTGTTAAATATTTTGCTAAGAGGATTGGTTTTTGGAAAGTGTTTGCCGACTAAGCTGAAGAATTAATGTCCTAATTTAGTTTTAAGCATCAAATTGTAGGGAGGGGTAAACCATATGATTTTTCTAGATTTTCTTTTCTTCGTGCTATTAGTATTCTTAGTAGGGTTTCTGTATTTTATGTTAGCATTTTTATAGCTGCTTTTTCTAAGTGTAGAAGTATAAAATTTAATATGTTTATCAAACATTACTTTGCTAGATGAGTTGTTGCTGAGTCTAGATTCAATAGAGGATGGCATATGTTTAATGACCGATGGGGGATGGTTAGAATTTGGGTTTATGTATATTGGGTTGGAATTGGCCTTCATGTAAGGTTGGAAAGAATTGTTATTAAGGTCCAGATTAACATCCAAGAAGTCTACTTGTTTAATATTGGTGGTGATTTCTGCTTTAAGTATAGGTAGATTAATGTCTAAATGTTATTGTATACATATGCTGGTGCGAAAACATTTTTGGGTTGGGATTTTTATTTTGTCTACCAAGGTCAAATGCCAACCCATGCCCCAGAAGAGTTTTTTTACTGGAAGATAGCTGTCAATGGCGCGGAAGTGACGTTAAACCGATAGTTAAAAATTTTAGTAGTAATTTTTAATTTGGATTTTAAAGAGTCAGACCACAACTACCAAAGCGTACGGTTGAGTAAAAATAGGGTCTCCCCGAAAGGGCAGGTGCTGACAACTCTGACCAAAGAATATCCTCCTACTCCCCCGCATGTTTGAAGTGATGTCACGGCTTTGTTTGAGGGGATGTTTTTAGATGGGAAAAATAAAATATATCTTATATTTTAATTATATTCTTATACAGTCTTATTATTTTTCGACAGAGGCGTTTGTTACTGATTATGTTTATTGTTGCTGACAGTGACGACGAAAGACACAAAGAAGATGAAGAAGAAGATTATAAATGTTTATGTGAAAATGATTTTTCTGAAGAAGTCGGGTGGATTGCTACGCGAAAAAGTGACTCATGATTTAAAAAGTTTAATCGTCGCCCAAAAAGTTTGAGAATAATCGCCGTAGCGGTCGAAGAGAAAACTGTCGAATATATGAAGTTTAATTCTCGTCACCAGTCGTTGATCTCGGACTTGCCGCATTTGTCTAGTAATCATTAGTGATCAAGACAACTTTTTTCAGCAGAATATATATATATATATATATAAATCATTTAAAACGACATAAGGTGTTCGAAAAGGATGTATTTTGCCTCTACATTTTTTTAGCGTTTATTGGAGCAAATAATGATGGGATCCCTCGAGGATTTCAGTGGTTCTACATACAGAATCTGCGGTATGCAGATGATATTCAATTGATTGTGGGATCTTCAGCGGCATTTCAGCATTTGTCCAATAATCATTAGTGATCCAGACAATGTGGGAGTCAAACAAAAATTATTTTCTGCATAATATATATATATATATATATATATATATATATATATATATACTCTCCCCTCTACCCTAGGTGGTGAGGCATGCGCTCTAGACCATTCTGTCTGTCTGTCTCTCTCTTCTGATTTCAAGAGACACGCCGAATATATCTGTGAAAATTTAAAAACGGTATTCTACCAGGTGGACACCTGTTTAACTTTTTCAGTAAGTCTTAGCTATCTGGTATGTTGAATCCTGCATGTTTATTTTTTTTTAATTTTCGTCGTTTTAATTGTTAATTTCTGTTTGAATTTGTAATTTTTAGCCTTAATTTTCTTTTGAATTTGAAGATTTTAATTACTGGCATTAGTACTGTTTACTCTTGATTTTGGCGTTTAAATTTCGTTTCGACTTTAACTAAGTTAAAACTTAATCTTTTTTTTTTATTGGAGCAGATAGTACCCACTATCACCCGGTTTTACACTCCCCCCACTTCTTTTGAACGGGAGTAGAGGTGATTGCCTTGTCTCCTTTTTAGGAAGGGGTTTCCTGTTCACTTTCCTTCTACTTCGGGTTTAGCGTTAGTTCGGCTGGAAGCTCTTTGCAGTTATTGAGCATGGTGGCAACGCCTCTTCATTCTGAGCTGAATTTTTCGTTCCTGGTTATCTTCCCCGCTTCAGGAAGGACTACAATGTCCATATACATGGGCTTGGTGTTTATATCAGCGAACACCTACCTCCAGCCAGGGTAACATCTCTCGAATTCCTGAATCACGCTTTCATGTGCTTCCATCTCTCACTTCTAAGATCGATTAGCTATCTCTTCTTCCTCTACCGCTCCCCCTCCACCTCTAACTGTTCGTTCATTTTTTTTCTTATTTTTTTTATTTGAATAAGTAAGCTAAACTATCGCCCAGTTCACAGTCCACCCACGTCTATTGAACAGGTGAGGAGTTTCATTCCTTGTTCCCTGTTTAGGATGTGTTTTCCGGCTTTCTCTCCCAATCTTTTCACTCTTCTTTTTTTTTTCTTTTTTTTTTTCAATTGGAGTAGCTAGACTAAACTATCGTCCGGTTCATACTCCACCCATGTCTATTGAACAGATGAAGAGGCTCATCCCTTGTTCCCTGTTTAGGATGTGTTTTCCGGCTTTCTCTCCCAATCTTCACTTTTATTTTCTTTTTTTTTTTTTCCAATTGGAGTAGATAAACTAAACTATCGCCCGGTTCATACTCCACCCACGTCTGTTGAATAGGCGAAGATGCTCATTTGTTTTTCCATGTCTAGGATGTGGTTTCCGGCTTTCTCTCTTCTAATCTTTCCACTCTTACGTAGCCCTCTGCACATCAGTGGCGTTACCGCCTTGCTTGGGGTGATATGATTATATATATATATATATATATATATATATATATATATATATATATATACCCGAGAAAGTAGTGCATAACAAGAGTAGTAATGCGGTCCCCCTCAACGTAAACATATTTAAATCATTTAAAACGACAGCTGGTGTTAGAAAAGGATGTATTTTGTTTCTACATTTTTTAGCGTTTTTTGGAGCAAATAATGATGGAATCACTCAAGGATTTGAATGAATCCATTGATGTCAATAGACAACATATATTGAATCTGCGGTTTGCAGATGTTACTCAATTGATTGTGGGATTTTCAGCAGAGCTTATGGAAATCACACATCGCCTGGAAAATGTTGCAAGAAGTTATCGGTAACGTGAAATCGGTGACGAGAAAAACAAAGTGATAGCCACTTCTAAAGAGGATGTTAATGGAACCGAGGGACTCGCAAAATCAGATGACAAAATACTCAGGGAGGTGAGCAGCTTCGAATAACTTTGATCTGTCATCTCAGAAGAAGTAACATCGCACACTGAAATCAAAAGAAAGCAACTGGGCGGCTTGCTAAGCTTAACAGAATATGGAAGACCAAAAAATATATCAAGATATAGTTACTAAGATCACTTATCATTTCAATTGCATTATATCGATGTGAAACGTGGAAACTAAATGGTAAAATTTAGGATATATTATTTCCTTTGAGGTTCGCTATTGAAGGTTTATTTCAGATCGTAGTAGCAATGAAGAAATCAAACAGAAAATATCAAATGTTGCTGGAATGTATTAGCTACTTATGAAGGTTGCGCTTTGAAGAAAGTTACAATGGGCTGGTCAAATTACAAGGAATCGAGGGGCTATAGCGCACATGGTCAAGAATGGTCAAGTGAGAGGGACACAAACTCGAGGAAGACCAAAGACGTCTTGGCTGACCAACGTAAATGATTCAACAGTCAAGAGTCTTGTAACATGTATCAGATAAGCTAGTGATTGAAAATAATGGAAAAGAACGGTACAGTCATTAAACTATCATCGAGGTGATCCAAGAGTCAAATACTATGGGAATGACATGACATGATGGAATTGGATTAAAAATTATAACTGTTTGTATGTATCCATGCTTGTTTATGCAGTCACTTTATCACTGGCATAATATGGCTTCCCTATGTCTCTTCTACAAATACTATCACGGATTCTACTCCAATGAACTTACCTCACTGTTGACACTATGTATGAATTTAGTCGAGCTACTTGACTATCAATTAAATCTCACCCTTTTACAATGAAACCAATAAAATGTAACTGCAACTTCTATTCTCTCAGCTTCTTCTCTCGCACTTTCCGCCTGTGGAATTTCTTTCCGTATACATACTTTAGTCATCTCCTCTCTCTCTCTCTCTCTCTCTCTCTCTCTCTCTCTCTCTCTCTGACTCTCATCCTTTTCACATGCTCTTTTCTCCGTCCAACTCACTCTCATCCTACCAGTATTCTCATTCTTCTCTTATCCACTTCCTGACATAGCCTATTAACTGTACTTCTTTCTCATCCCTTTCTTCCTATGTAACCCCCTGCACACCAGTGTCAGTAGAACTGCCTTACTTGTGGTGAAATTATTTTTTTAAAAAAGTCTATTCTTTCAAGGATCATATGTCTGTTTTTACTATTCGATATTGTTAGTAATTTGGTATTGTTTTTTAGTAGTCTAATGTTTCTATAATCCGTATGCTGTTTATTAATTAGTTGTCTTATGTCATGCTAGTCCGATAGGTAGCAGTGTATATATATATATATATATTAGAATCCTTGAAATTTGGTACGGTAAATTCCAAAAGAGACTAATTGAAAAGAGAACTCAATGTTAAAATGTATTTTTAAATTTAATAGAGTATTATAATCAAGAAACACAAATTGGATATTTTTACAAATCTGTTGGTAATATATATTTTGTCTGACGATATATATTTGGTCTGAGGAGCGGTGGGAGCCGCGAAATATATATTACCAATGTATTTGTAAAAATATCCGATTTTTATTTCTGATATTATATATATATATATATATATATATATATACTCAGTTATGATCTGAGATTAAAGACGGTATGGTTAAATAAAAAGAAGACGATAGGAAAACTGTATTTAACTCGCCTACGCGTTCCTGTGATGCACGTTATCAAGGCAAGAAAGATAAAGTCCATCACAGGACGAAACGTGTAGGCGAGTTAAATACAGTTTTCCTCCTTCCTATTCTTTTTATTTAACCACATATATACATACATATATATATATATATATATATATATATATATATATATATATATATAAAGTGTTGATTTGGGATAATGATTAGAGACAAGATTTGTGTATATTCAGTGGTTAACTGTTAAAATGGTATTTATGACAAGCAGGTTTTCTCTCTTATCTGGATAGAGATAAAACATTAATAAGTTTAATATAGAGAAGTTTGTTAAGTAACGGAGAAGAATCATGCCAAATTTGAAGTTACCCCAGTACATAGTTATGATGTCTTTCACTAGTCAGGGCTAAGTTTTTGATTTGCCCCCACGAAAGTTCAAAGTCGGAAAGACTCTGCTCAGTTAAGTGACAAAATTATGTACATTAATCATATATCTATATATATATATAAGTTGAATAGATCCGGTGAAAATACACATCCTTGTCTTACGCTCCTTTCTATCTTTGTATATGTGATGAATTCGCTACCTGTCCGTATACAAGCGGTTTGCTGGCAGTAGAGATTCTTGATTACTCTTAGGTCTTTCCCAAATATGTCAAGGCTGCCAAGCATCTCTATCAACTCTTTGTGGCGTATTTTGTCAAACGCCTTTGCATAATCAATAAAACATAGGTACAAGCCCTTTTTCATTTGTATTGCATCCTAATCATAAATATGGCGTTACTTGTTCCATTGTCTTTGACGAAACCGCTCTGTTCTTGTCCTATCCCTGTCCTGATTCTGCTTCTCTCTGTACTCATCAGGATTGGGACGATCAGTTTTGTTATACGTCTCATTAAACTGATGGAGTTCGCACTCGTTTGCTCCTGGCTTCTTAGGCAATGCTATGAAGATCGACTTGCTGGGGTCATCTGGTATTACACCACTATTATAAATTTAATTTATTATTTCTGTAATTTGCGCGATGCCAAATTCTTCCATATTCTTATCAGCAGCTCTATGACTAAGCCATCTGTTCCAGCTGCTTTGTTTCTATTTAGTTTGGCTATTGCAGATTCCACTTCAGATCTTAAAGTTTCTGGTCCGTCCTCATCTTTGTGTATTATCGGTTGCTGTCTCTTGTCGTGGAAAAGATCTTTTATATATTCTTCCCATCGTTGGAGTATTTCCTCTTTCTCCAATATGGTTATTCCATCCTTATATTTTATACATCCTGCTGAAGAGCACGATTCTTTTCCTGTCAGTTCTTTTATTTCTGCTTTATTATGCCTGCTCAGTCTTTCTACTTCTTCACATTTGTCATTGAGCCATTCCTCATTAGCCTGTCTGCATTTTCTTCTTATTTCTTTGTATGGTTGCCTGTACTCCATTCCATGTTTTGATATCATTTTCAGCCTCCTTTACATCATGTCAAGGATCACTTCAGCCATTCACTCGTTTTTTTCTTCTGCGACTTATTTTCTTTGGGGTGATGTTGTTTGCTGATGTTACTATCGCTTCATTTAGTGAGTCCCATTTAAGTGTCCTTTTTTGATTTTCACGTTGATAGTGTATTTTTCTGTGGGTTGAGGTCATTCACGAGCCTGTTGTATTTTAGTTTTGGTGCGGCACTAGGCTTCTTCAATCTTCACCTTTAGTTTGCAGATGACTAGGATGTGGTTGCTTCCACAGTCAACGCCTGGATATGCTTTGCATTTAACCATTGCGTTTCTGAAATTTCTGTTTTGGTTATGTAGTCTATCTATTCTAAAGATGTATTATTAAAAACTTGGCATACGCCATAAGGGATGTACATTGTGGTGCAAGGGATAGCGGCTTGGAACATGAAATCGGAGAGGCAAGTTCAAATTCCAGTTGAATTCGTTAGACTCACTCACGTGCAAATACCCCGGGGAAAGGTAATAATCCGTCTCTTCCCTCCAGCTATGGGTCAAATAACAGGACAGATTGGGTTCTATAGCCTTGATTGACCACCAGCCTACTGCAGAAAGTAATGACAGCCTACTGCAAAAAAATCTTCCGCCCAATCAGTGATGTCTCTTTTAAGGCATTATCACTCAAGCATGTATCACGTATGGCACTTAACTGAATGACTGAAAAAACCTTAATCTTGGCGCCAAACATTACTATAACAAACACACACACATATATATTTTCTAAACATATACTGTTAAATCCTCGGCTTCTCTATGTCCATAGAAGTCGTGGGTGTTTTGGAAACCAGGTGTTAGTTATTACCTGGTCATTTGCTGTGCACCATTGGTCATTTTTCTTCTCGTTCGTTGCGGATTCCTAAAAACAAAATATCCAGTCGTCAAACTTTCCCTCTCCTTGCCTACTTTGGCATTCAAATCACCGATGATAATTCTAATTTCTTGGCTTTTACATCGAGCCTTGGCATTGTCTAGAGTGGAGTAAAAAGATTCTATTTATGCCTCAGTGCTTTGCGCTGTTGGTGCATAGACGACTACAATTGCTATGTTTAACGGTCTCCCTTTCAGTTTGACCAGAAGAACTCTTTCAGAGTAGTGGCAGAATCCCAGAATGCATTTCTTCATTTCCTTGTTGGAGAAAAAGAGTTGAAGAAATAAAAGGGAAGCAAGTTATCAGGAAGAAGGAAATTAGAGAACAAAGAAAGAAGAAATGGTAGAATCCAATAAATAAAGTGTATAGACTGAATTTAAATGAAAACGAACAAGAATTAAAGAATGTCGTGGAGAATGAAAGAAAGAAATATAGATCTAAAAAAGAAAGAACTAATGGATTTGAAAAGAAAAAAAAAGGAAAGAATGTAAGCAAAATCAGTACAACTGAATGAAAAGAAACGAAGAATTAATAAACAAAGAAGAATGAAAGAATGAAAGAATGAGAAACAGCAGCATTCGATGTAAATCAAAATGATGATTGAGGAGGGAAAAAAGGCAATGACAGGGAGATAAAAGATAGAAAAACAAGAGTATATAAAGATGGAGAATTAGAACAACAGAATAAGAAAATAAAAGAATAAGAGAACATAGCGAATGGCTTCGATTAAGACGTAACAAGAAAAAGAGACAGACATCTTTGATACGCTGTAGGCGGAAAGTGAATAAACACGAGTGAAGAAAATACAGTGGGTTAGATAATAAGTTAATGCACAAAAGTCTTAAGCAAAATAAATCAGCTTAAATCAACGTCAAAACATTGTATTCTAAAGAGTTACCAAGCCGGCCATTGAGGCGATGTGCAATTTGTGAGTGATATAGACCGATGTCGTACGATATTCACATCGATCTGAATACGCGCCCTTACACACATTGCAACGAATTGCATAGAACCAGTCTTATATGCACGTGTAGTTGTCCGTGAATGTATATGTTTGTGCGTTTATGTATTTAAGCCTGAAGGCGTGATTGATAATAATCTATGTACGTGTCCAGATTTGCATAGAGAGATAGAAACAAAAACGTGTGTGAAAACATGCATACATCAGTCTATGAAGCTAAGACTTTGTAATCGGAATGAAAACAGGAGTAAAATACACATAATGGACATATAAAAGACAGACACACGCGTACATACCGCATATTTATATGTGCTTAATTTTTCGTTGAGGTGCAGTAGATATCGGCTCGGGATGAGAAACCGGGGAGCCGAGTTCGAATTCCAGTTGAAATTCTTGCATTCACTTACGCGCAAATAACCTTGGGAAAGGTATTAATCCGTCTCTTCCTTCCGGTTATGGGTTAAATAATATGACAGACGCAGACATTTGTGGAAGTGGGGGAAATCTGTCGTCACTACAGACGCAGACATATATATATATATATACAGTGTACACCCATCAACGCACGCAAGGACACACACACACGCACGCACACACACACACACACACACACACGCACGCACGCAGATTATTTGAAACTACACTAATTCATCTAACATACAGATTTTCACTAACAAAAGAACACCATACGACGAAGCACTAAAGAAATGTGGATACAAACAACAACTACAATATACACCTCCGCAACGAAAAAGCAAAAACAGAAAAAGAAATATCATCTGGTTTAATCCACCATACAACAAAGCCGTCAAAACAAACATAGGTAAGACATTCTTGAACTTAATAGAAAAACACTTCCCGGTGACAAACCGATTAGCAAAAATATTCAACAAAAACAACGTCAAAATTAGTTACAGCTGCACAAAAATATTACACAAATAATAAAAAGCCACAACAAAAAAATAACAAACTACAATAATGCAATCGAAGAAGCTCAATGCAACTGCAGAAACGGAACGACATGTCCACTCCAGAGAAATTGCCAGCAAACAAACATAGTATATAAAGCTAAGGTAAGTGCAAACAACAACACAATATACTACATCGGTGCCACTGACGGAACCGTTTAAGAAAAGAAATAACAACCACAATCTTTCATTCTCCAACGGAAAATACTTGAACAGCACTACACTATCCACATACGTATGCCGTCTAAAAGACAGAAATATTTCACCAACAATAAGCTGGAAAATACTGAAAAAAGCACCTGCTTACAACAACATTACAAAAAAATGCCTACTTTGCCTAAATGAGAATGTAGCAATTATATCTCATACCCCACAAAAGAACTTACTAAACACGAGATCAGAACTAATTTCCAAATGCAGACATGAAAATAAATACCTATTATCACAATTTATACCAAACGGATAAAAAAAATAAACCACACGTCTCTGCCATAGTATAATTAATACACCACCAATAAACACTAACAAGCATTACAAATTAGAATTTCTACCATTTAAATATACACAACCACAAAAAATAAAGAAACAAACCAATAACCAACTTTGAAACAAAAAATAACAATACAGCCTTAAATAAAATAATAGCAATTCTTACCTATCATAGTTTCACACAGAACCCATCATAAGTACATATGTACGTACGAGAAATCGACAACTGTCCGCGCGTCAACATCGCTACACAATTAGAATACACCAACCGAATGCGTATGCATGTGCGCAACAGCACACATATACATATATATACCGAACCCCGAACGATTCGCATGTGTATGTTTATGCGTGCCTCAGTGAGCGAACGCGCAAGCGTGTGTGTGTGTGTGTGCAATTGCGCGCATTAATGGGTGTAAAAATATATGTATATATATATGTCTACGTCTGTAGTGACGACAGATTTTCCCCACTTCCACAAACGTCTGCGTCTGACAGATTTCCCCCACTTCTACAAAAATACACGAATATACGCAACCCTACATATAACCAATTTTTTAAAAAATGAATCAATTTGGTTGACGATCGCAAGACCCAGGGTTACAAACTCACACATATATATCTACCCTGATTGAGCACTCTGGAAGAAGGGTAGACTTTGAAAAACATTAGTTACTCTAGCAAATACGCATCGTTCATTCAGCAATGAATTAGAACACTCTCAGCTATTGGGCGTATATAATGATAATATACGCGCTAAAAAGTCTGCATTCTTCTCCCGAGCGCCCATAGCTCAGAGATAGAATCGCCGACTGACACCAATTCGGTCGGGTTTCAATCCTGGGATAAAATCAGTCGGAGTCTAATTGTACTGATGGGCATTGATACAGCGAAACAGATCTATCTGCGGATGACTATATATATGTTAAGACTTTATTTTTAATACTTACGCACAACTTACATTTGAGAAGGTGCTCTGCTCTTTTTATTATTTTTAGCACTATATATAGTCATATCTACTGGCCGGAATAATAGAGGAAAAAACTGTGTATTTCTAATTAGATTTCTCGATTATTCACATTATATATATATATATATATATATATATATATACTACCGGCCATAATTATTACGCCATCCTAGTGTTTTAACAAAAGGGTGTATTTCATACAATTTTTAGTATTTATTGCCAAGTGAATAATTGTATATGAAAATAGAATGTTTCTTTTGTTTTCTCAATAACGTGTGCATCAAATGAATTTATAAATGTTTTATAATTACCGATATTGCAGTTTCATCAATGAGAGAATGAAACAAAATTAGGGTGATTTGGACGAGTTCATCTTTGCTTCTTTGTTTTGTAAAATTTTGCAAAGTAATAAAAACAAAAGAACCATTATATTTTCATTTGGCAATAAATACTAAAAATAGTGCATCAAATGAATTTGTAAATGTTTTATAATTACCTATATGTTTTATAATTACCAATATTGCAGTTTCATCAATGAAAGAATGAAGAAAATTTAGGGAGATTAGGACGAGTTTATCTTTGCTTCCTTGTTTTGTAAAATTTTTTAATAATAACAAATTATTTTGTAATAATAAGAAAAGAACTATTCTATTTTCATTTGGTAAGAAATACTAAACATAGTATTAAGTACATCATTTCTTTAAAAAAAAACTAGGGAGCCAAATAATTATGGCCGGTTGGTTCATTTAACCAGCATATCAAACTTCATTAGGTCATTTAATGCTGAAAATTTGTTTTATTTATTTTGTTTAGTGTTTTTTTGTTCAAGATTCATTGGGATTTATTTTTAAGTGCAGGGTCCCCAAGTCCTACCCTTGTTATTTAACCCATAAGTGGAGGGAAGGGACGGTTTATACCTCTCCCAAGGATGCCAGTGCTTAAGTGAATGCAGGGTATTCAACTGGAATTCGAACACGGCTCGCCGATTTCTATTTCCGAGCCGATATCCACAGCACCACAACGGATATCCGTCACTAAACGCTTACAGCACCTGGTATTCCCAAGCGGTCACTCATCTAAGTACTGACCAGGCTCAACGTTGCTTAACTTCGGTGATCGAGCGAGAACCGGTGTATTCAACGTGATAGGCCCTAAGCCCGGCCGTTTGTGTATACTACTATAATGCGTAGTCGTCAAAATCAAAAGCAAAAAATGCGCATGCGTGAAAGTAAGAATCTAAAACGGTGACAATTTACCAATCGCACACTTGACTTGTCTCTTTATTTCTTTGTTTTTTACATTTACATTAATTCTTCTTTTCATTCTTTTTCTCATTTTTTTTCTTCTTTTTTCTTCCTTTCTTTTAAAATACACTACATTTCTTCTGCCCTACGTATTGTTTCTGTTTCATTTCAATCAGTTATGTGCCATACGTCATACACGCTTTGGTCGATCATGTCTCGAAAGAGACATGACTGCCTAGACAGAAGATCATCCCGCAGTAGGCTGTCATTGCTTTCTGTTCTAGACTGACTGCCCACCAAGGCTACAGAAACCAAACTGTCCTGTTAGTCGACTCGTAAGTAGGTAGGTACAGATCTATTATATTATTAAATAGTAATTAGCGGGGGATCAATTTATTACTTCATAACAATAGAAAACAGGTCCCCCAATTTATACCAAGTAGAAGCCTTAATTATATTTTCAACTATTATATTATGTCAGTTAGTTAAGTGCTACACGTCATACACACTTTGGGCGATCACGAAAAAGCAGAAAATTAACCGCAGTAGGTTGCCATTACTTTCTACGGTAGACTGGTTGATAGCCAAGGCTATAGAACCTAATCTGTTCATTAATTTTACCTATAACTGGAGGGAAGAGACGGATTAATATCTTTCCCAGGGATATTTGCGCGTAAGTGAATGCAAGGAATTCAATTGGAATTCGAACTCGGCACCCCAATTTGTCGTCCACTGCACAACAACGCACATCTCTGTTTCATTTTCTCCAACTATTTTTTCTTTCTTTAGTTAAATAACTTTTTGTTTATTTTCATTCACTTGTACTCATTTTGCTTTTATTATTTCATTAATTTTCATTGACTGTCTCTTTCTTTCCTTCTGTATTTCATTCGTTCTTTCTTTCGTTGTCCTTTAATCTCTTTCTTTTCTAACATAAATTTTCTTGTTTTTTTTTCTCTTTCTCTTTTGTCTTTCATCTTTTCTTTCGTTGCATTACTTCTTCATTTCTTTTTGTTTAATCGCACAATACTTTGTTTTATACTTTCTTTCTTTCTTTCTTTCTTTCTTTCTTTTCTACAACGTTACACTCTTTATTTCTTGCTCGTTTACCATTGCATTCACTATTCTCTTCTATCTCTTTTTCTTTTTTAATTTTTTACAATTCTTCTATCTTAAAACTAGTTTATTTTTCCTTCTATTTTACTTCTGTTTTCTTTCTTTCTTTCTTTCTTTCTTTTCTACAAGGTTACATTCTTTATTTCTTGCTCGTTTACCATTACATTCACTATTCTCTTCTATCTCTTTTTCTTTTTTAATTCTTTACAATCCTTCTATCTTAAAACTAGTTTATTTTTCCTTCTCTCTTTCTTTTGTCTTCTTTCTTTCTTTTCTAAAATGTTACATTCCTTCTGTTTTATATTTTTATTCATTTTCATACACCTCTACTCGTTTTTTTCCATCGTTTTTTTCATCGTTGTTTTCATCGTTTTTTTTTCAACTTTCATTTTTTTATTTTCTTTCTGATTTATTAAATACCTGCTGTAATTTCGTTTTTTATTTAATAACACCTTCTTACTTCTCTTCTTTTTTCTAATGGTGTCCTTAATTCAGGCATAGCATTTTTCTGATGAGTCTTCCTTCTGGGTGGCTCTATTAAACGGTTTTGAACGAATTACAAAACTGTCTTCCAACTCTCATTGTTTTAGTATTAAACTAATTAGAATTAAACTTATGTTTTACTAGAATCTTTGGTCTTGGATATGACGGTAAACTGCATCCATCAGTAAGGCCTTTGATTGGGAGGTTATGAGGACCATGTAACCACCTCTTAATTGCTGTTGTTCCCAGGTCCACTCTGAGCCGGAGTGGTAGCATCTGTTAGGGTCTCAGCTATGGGCATTTAGTTAGCCCCTATCCTGGGGTCAAATGTTTTTAAAGCATAAAAATAGACTTTTATAGGAATATGTACATAAAAATAGACTTTTATAGAAAAATATACATTTCTGAAGAAAAAATATTACCAACAATACATTTTTGAAGGAAAAAAACATTCTTGAATAAAAAACTAGAAGATATTTTTAGTTTTCTAAAATAAGAAAGAATAAAAAAAAACAACATTTCATTAAAATCTGAATAAATCAACCTTCTCACTATAACCCAACATTAAAAAATGCCTTAAAACCCCACATATTTGGCATTAAATAACCCACTGTGGTGTTGATATGCCGTTAAACAAAACTCAGACTCAAACTAGAATCATCCATTTTTCGTATTCTCGCGCGTAGAACACCCGTTATTTTTCTATATCTTGTCTTACTCACAGCCTTCCTATTGTCTTTTCTGCTCACTAAGAAAGTATTTTCATTCTCTTTTACTTCCCGTAGTTCCTTGCTTTTTGGTGGTATTATCGTCATGTTTCGGGTAAAATGAATAAACGCAGTTGTATTTTATATATGGACTCTTTTGCTGATATTTCCTTGTGAATTCTTCCATTAGATTCATTCAGACAGTTAAGTGCTGTACGTGATTCCCTATTAGGTGAGCATATCTCTTTCGGTTCACGGCTGACTAGGCAGAGATTTTTCCGCAGTAGGTTGTCATTTCTTTCTACGGTTGACAACCAAGGCTATAGGACCAAGTCTTTCCTGCTATCGAACTCTTAGCTACGCGCAGAAGAGATGAATTCATACATTTCGTAAGGTTATATGAGCTTAATTAAATGCAATGAACTCGACTGGATTTCCTCTATAATTTCTTTACTGCATTCGCGTTATGGTGTAACCATAACGCGAATTCTGGAGATTCAGTTCAGTGTCATCTGTGATACTCGGTTAGGAGATCATGTCTCAAAAGAGATATAACTGACTGTGCAAAATATTTTCACGCAGTAGGTTGCCATTACATTCTACGGTCGAATGGTTGCCTACCAAGGCTATTGGACCCAGTCTTTCCTGATATCTAACTATTAGCTGGGAGGAAAAGAAACGAATTCATAAATTTTCCAAGGTTATTTACGCGTAAGTGAATACAAGATATAGAAACCAATCTGTTTTGGTATCAATCTAAAAATGGTTGGTTGGTTGGTTGTTTTGTTTTTATGGCATATCAACCTCAGCGGGTCATTTAAATGCCAACTAAAATTTATTTCTTTGTTGCTGGTAATACCTTTTTCTTTTCAACAATTTATTGTCGTTTTTATATAAGTTTTGTGTCTAGTAATACTTTTTTTCTTTTCGAGTATCAAGATTCATTGGGATTTGTTTTTAAGGGCACGTTCAGCAAGTCTTACCCTTGTTATTTAACCCATAACTGGAGGGAAAGGACAGATTAATACATTTCCCAAGGGTACCAGTGCTTAAGTGAATCAGGGTATTCAACTGGAATTCGAACTCAGCTCACCGATTTCTCTTTCCAAGCATATATCCACTGCACCACACCGCACATCCGTCACTAAACGCTTACAGCACCTGGTATTCCCCAGCTGTCACCCATCTAAGTACTGACCAGGCTCAACGTTGCTTAACTTCGGTGATCGAGCGAGAACCGGTGTACTCAACGTGATAGGCCGTAAGTACTATCACAAAATGAAAGGAGAAGAAACAGATTAATAATTCTACCAAGGTTATTATTTCTGACATCTCATTGGAATTTTAAGCAATTAACGTTTTATCAACACTGCTCCTGAACTTTCTCTAGCTAGGGTGAAAAGCTGTACTCTCAGTGAAGGTTCTTGTTTTGAACGTCTGCTGGAATTCAAGTACACCTAAGACTTAAAGTAGAACTTATGCATACGATCATTCAGATAATGTTAAAAAATATAGTCAGTTTTTTTTTTTTTGCCTGGAAAATGTTCGGACCGTTTCCGTTCTTTGGTACCACTAGTACAGACATTTGTAACTTAGACCCGCCATGCTAGAATCGTATCACTCTCATTATTTTCCTATTTCTTTTGAAAAAAGGAAATTCTTCACAGTTTCTTTTTTAAGCATTTCACCTCAAAATAAGAAATAAAGTCACCAGAACGCAAGAGCTTACTGATTGTTAGAGAATATGAGAAAAACTTCTATTTAGGAGAAAAGACAATAAAAGTATATAAATGAAGAAGAAAAAAATATAATATTTGTGGCGTATTTTCGTCGCCATTTTGAGGCTTGTTAGGCCCGGAAGAAGGACACAGCAACAAGAAGGTAGGTTTAACAAAAGTATTAGAATAATAGAACATATATAAAAATACGAGTGTAGGTAGTCAGCAGGTAGAAGTGTAAGTCCGAACGGTATGGTTATGCTACGTCTCGACTGTCTCTAGACTGCTTCATAGCTGCATCCCCGGAAATCACTCAGGTTAGTATTTATTTATTCATTTATTTATTTTTTTAATCGTTTCACCCCAAGCAAAGCCGTAACGTCACTGATGCGCAGGAGGCTACATAAGAGTAAAAGATTAGATACGACGAGATTAAAAAGAAAGACGAACCAGTTACTGGCGGTGTCAGAGAAAGAGCAAGAGAAGGATGGAAATACAGGTGTGATGACAGTTGAGAAAGTAGAGAGATAGGAAAATATATACAGGGTGATGTAAAAAGAACTGGATTCAATTGGATAAAAGAGGGTATTTAAATTGCATTTAAATTTCTGGAGGTTGTAGCCGTCAGGAAAGCAAGAATATGGAAGAGAGTTCCACGGGCGGGAAGTGCGAGAAAAGAAGCTTCTGGAGTAGAATAGTCGGCTGCATTTGGTTGATCTAACTGGGAATGGGTGGGACCAGTTGCCAGCCTGGTTGCACGAGAAATCTCCTGTGGCAGGAATACCAGCGACTTAAGTTCTTCGGAGCAGAAGCCATGAAAATATTTGTAGAACAGACAGAGGGAAGCCATATCCCAACCGTGAGAAAGTGTCTGGAGTCGACCTGCCAAGACCTGTCACGTTACTGGTTCTTGTTTGGAGCCTATCGAGAACACTGAGATGATGTTGTGTCGTGAAAATACGATACAAACAAATGAGTGGTTAGCCCGAGTGGTAAAGACTAAGGAGTACACGATTAATTCAACAATAAGGTTTATTGTGCTAAAGGTACAAATATTAAGAGTCCGCACAATAGTCATTATGTACCAAAATGAAGCGTAGAGTACTTCCGTCAGTCCCTGGTCGTCTTCCGGTCATCAGCCTGCTCGTAATCTACTGAGTGGTGTATTTATAATGGGTGACATTCCATTGCTAGGGAGAGACAGGTTCTTACATTACAACAGAATTCTATGCACGGATGGTTGATTTGTATATGTGCAAGATAGATTCAGGCGTAAACAAACTCCTGGCCTGACACAGTGACCCAACCTTCCTATCAGTGGGTTTCCATTCCTATAAAAAGAACACCATAACAATAACAATTGGCAATGCGTTTAAATATTTGAAGTTTACTGTTAACTTGGAAGCTGGGTGATATGAGAAACTGTTAAAACAAACTTTTCGGCTTCTTCTTTTATGTGCCATGTCCTTTCAGTACATAGGCGATCATGGCTTTCCACATCTCCCTGTCCCTGGTGGCTGTTAGCACGCTTTCTTCTGTTGCACCATACAACCCTCGTTCAGTCATCCACCTGATCAGGTCCTTCAAATATGTTATCCGTTGCTTTCCCCTGTCTCTTTTTACCTTTATCTGGTCTGTTAGCATCAGATTCTCCAATCGTTCGTTCTTCATTGCAATATTAGCTATCTCTTCCAGGTGCTCAATATTAATTTCCTTTTCATCTACATCCTTTCTAAAACCTCGTCATTACTCACATGTTAGGTCCATAATATCAGCAGCATCCTTCTGTAGAACCACATTTCAGCTGCTTCAAGTATCTTCGAAGATATTGTCCAACATTCACTGCCATATTGAAGAACCGACATCACAGAGCAATCCAGTACTCTCCTCTTTGTTTCTAGTAAAATTGTCCTGTTTCTTAATACTTTACTCAACTTCTAGAATGCTTCCTACGTCATGCAATTTCGCCTTCGGATCTCAGTGCCGCACTTTCCGTCTTCTGTTAGAACACTTCCCAGGTATTTAAATTTCTGTACTTGCTTGATTTTAGAGTCCCTCACCTTGAGAACTTGCCGTCAATCTAGTAGTAACCTTAAATTTCTAATATCTAGTTACTATAATGATAAGTTCATCAGAAAAATGCTGCAATCACAGACAGCTCAAGTATAGTGTTATCGATCTTCATATTTCCTCTTACCTTATTACAACTTAGCTTATTCAATAACCCTCTTCCTGGAGTCTATCCTGAGGCATTTACTGATGACAATCATTACAATAGGTAATTTAGAATTTGTCTGTATTTCTGAGATGAGGTAGTCTTTACAGTATTTACATTATCCGGACTATTGTTCACACCGTTTTTTATTTTATGTCAGCCAGTGATGGTGAAAAAGGCGAGCGCATTGCTAAGCCTTCATCCCGCCGATATATGTTTGATCCCAATCTGAAGTTTCTTGTTTGTGTGTAGAAAGCAAGCACCTTCCTCGTGTTGTCTAGTGGGACACTGGTATGTTCTCCTAGGGATGAGTCCGAAGCCAGTGTGTCACTGAATACCGATAGTGCCTCCACTGTGGAT
Organism: Ascarosepion bandense; assembly: GCA_037127315.1. Lineage (NCBI taxonomy): Eukaryota > Metazoa > Mollusca > Cephalopoda > Sepiida > Sepiidae > Ascarosepion > Ascarosepion bandense. Next base: position 705,328 of record JBBBDQ010001428.1, read on the forward strand.
ACCTTGGTGAACAGATTCACCTCATCCAGGCTCACCATCTGGTTGCATTAGATGGGAGCATCTTTGATAAGATCCGCGAAGTGGGCGGAGTTTTGAACAAATGATGGTGACTTTCCAGTCAGTGAGTTAATTATATCTACAAGGAAGCAATTCAGAAGATGGCACACCGAGCCTAGGCAGATAACAATCAGCTTGAGCGGAATACCTCTTTATGAATCTTAGATAGACCATACATGTTAGGTAGCTTGCTGTAACGTTGGGACAACTGCCTGTATGCCCTAGGCTGGAAGTGATCCTTGTTCTTGATTAGGACCTGCAGCAAAGACGAGGACAATAATCTGAATAATGTAAATAAGGTAATTTGGAATTTTCGAAGCATCCAATTTTATTACAAAACGTTTCTTTTGTGGATAAAGTGCTTCAAAAATCCGGTTATCAAATCTTTCTTAATCAGTACAATTTTCGGCAATAACGTAGTTTCTTTTCTCCTTAGCTTTTTACTCTCCTTCAATTTTATTTTTGATCTGTTGATTAATCCGTGGCCACAGTTTCACAAAAAAGATGTTTTCTTTATGATAACTGAACTAGATCTTTCATCTTGCACACAATGTTATTCGGTTTGAATGTTAAATTGCTGTGTAGAAAGACTGTGTAATTTTCTCTACGGCTATTATTAAACATGAATAGAATCTTTTCTCATGAATTAGCGGGCAAAAAAAGTGTGTCACTAGGGTGTAGCGATTTTCGTCTAATGAACTACTGTATTTCTCAGTTAACGTTCTCATATGATTAAACCTTCATTTAAACAATCTTTTCTTTCCAGTGTTTTCTTCACTGTCTTAGTAGCGAGCTAATACGAGCCTTATACGAAATTTATAACAAAAACAAATCTAGTAAAAATATTCTACAGCGTGTTCAAAAAAATGTATACACACTTTAAATAATTGTAAAGTCAGTGTATATTAAAATATATATCATTGTCAAAATTAAATAGAATCTACAAACATTATTTTATTGTTTTGTCAATGCCTGTTTTTAATCTGACGTCTGTTCTGGTCCAGGCACTGCTGGCAAAGGTGAAGCAATGAAATCGCAAACATCATGAAAAAATTCCTTTGATATTTGTGTGCATTCTCGTTCAATGGCTGCTCTCAATTCAGCGACTCTTGCAGGTTTGCCTAGTAGTGTGAGGTCCCGTAAAGGCGTGAGGTATTCTACGAAACCCCTTCGTCTAATGTACCTATTTGGAAAGATCTCATCAAGGAAGGATCTAACATCGCAATGGTAGTGTATTAGTGCCCCATCTTTCTGAAAATAAAATGCATCATCTTCAAAGTCCTCGCTAATACTTGGCATGGCAGACTGTTGCCGAGTGTGTATACATATTTTCAGGACACCCAATAACTTCCTTTGAACAGTTTGTGTTCTTTGATAGTCTTTTTGTTTGCATAAACTAAATCAAATGTAGGCTTAAAGGCTGGGAGCATCACGTTGAATAACACTGGTCAAAACGACTTTTCGTGCCAAGACACAAAACACTTTTTTTTTTAGCTAATTCGATGGTGCTAATTCCGAAATGACCTTAGATTTTCCTGGTTTGCTACAGGTCTTGCTCTACAGAAATTGCTCATTTAAAAAAATCAGTTCACGGTCTTGGCTAATCTTAATATTGATTTAATAAAGGTCTTAGAAACACATCAATTTTTAGGTGGGCCGAGCAATTTATATCAGCTACCTGAAATAAAATGTTTTGATAAGAAAAAGTGAGTTTCAGTCAAAAAATTAAAATAGAAGTATCGACTTTTCCAAAACTCAAATCAACTGATAAACTTTATTATTAATAATATTTGAGTATTATGGTTTATTTTTACATCGCGATCTAGATAAATTTCTGGATAATTGTGGCGACGGAAGCGATGAGCAAAAAGAACGATTCTATCAGATTATCAAAACAATAGAAAAGCGCTACCAGGGACGGTGGGGAAGACAAATGATGGTTGAGTATTGCTGGGGTATCAAAAGGGACTTATTTAACTTTGTACATGATCAACAATCAGTCAGTCAGTTATGTGCCATACGTGGTGCACACTTGGGCGATTATGTCTCGAAAGTGACATGACTAAATGGACAGAAGATTATCCCACAGTAGGTTGCCATTGCGTTCTGCGGTAGACTGGTTGCCAGCCAAGGCTATAGGACCCAATCTGTTCTGTTATTTAAACCATAACCGGACGGAAGAGACGGATTAATACCTTTTTCAAGGGTATTTGCGCATAAGTGAATGCAATGAATTTAACTGGAATTCGAACTCGGCTACCCAATTTTTTGTTCCGATTCGATATCCACTGCATCACAACCCACATCATGTTGCTGAAAATATTCAGTCTAAAAACCGGTCTGTTGGAAAGCGAAGTGAATGAAAGACTACTTACCTTGTCACTTGTTAACTAAGGCTAAAGAATCCAATCTGTCCTGCTATTCGACCCATAGCTGGAGGGTAGAGACGGATTAATAACTTAACCAAGGGCATTTGCGCGGAAGCGAATGCAACGAATTCAACTGATACTCGAACTCAGTTCTCTGATCATTCTTTCCTAGTCCACTATTATAATTCTTATGTTCACGAAGGTTTTATTTCTGTTGTTAGTCTACTGAATGATTTGATAGAAATACTCGCTGGTCTTGATATATCCAATTGTGTTATTTTTAAAAGTTTAGAGTCTGTTTTTTTTTTATTGAAAAAATAGTATTTCTCAATAAGCAGACCAATAATTTTTGTTTTAAGACGAATTGAGTAATTTTGACGGTTTTACTTTAAGAAATATTGCCATCGGTTATTATCATGTATCCAGAAAACAAATAAAAAAATGCAATCTTTTAAAAGATTTATTTATTGCCAACTAAATTTTTATTTATTTATTGCTGGTAATACCTTTTTTTTCTTTCAAAAATTTATTGTTGTTTTTATATAAGTTTTGTGTTTAGTAATACTTTTTTCTTTTCGAGTATCAAGATTCATTGAGATTTGTTTTTAAGGGCAAAGCCCGCAAGTTCTACCATTGTTATTTAACCCATAACTGGAGGGAAGGGACGGATTAATACATTTCCCAAAGGTACCAGTGCTTAAGTGAATGCAGAGTATTCAACTGGAATTTGCATTCGGCTCACTGATTTCTCTTTCCGAGCCGATATCCACTGCAACACAACGCACGTCCGTCACTAAACGCTTACAGTACCTGCGATTTCCAAGCGGTCAACTATCTGAATACTGACCAGGCCCAACTTCGGTGATCGAGCGAGAACCGGTGTATTCAACGTGATATGGCCGTAAGCCCCTAAGAATAAGTAAGATCAATTTCAGATTTAGCGCCCTCAAATTATCTGAAAAAGATGTTTGGTGCCTCGACACTATTTTATTTTATTTTTTTTTTTTACATCAGCTTATGGTTCCCCGATGTTCAGCAAAGTTAAGCAACGTCGAGACGGTTCAGTGCCTAGAAGGGGGATCGCGTGGAAATATCAGGTGTTTTAAACTTGGGTTTGCTGGTGTAATAACAAGTTTACGGCCTCATCATTTCGCAACACAGGTTCCCATAAAAACAAATTATGAAATGTCGTGCTTGTTTAGTACCGAGATGTATGAATTTTTCGGAATAACAGTTGCTGCAAGCATGGAGAGGCAGACAGTTGAATGGATAATGACTCATAATTGTCAATCGGAGTTCAAATTGCAATGGAGTTCGTTATATTCAATTACGTGTTAATATCGTTTAGAAACATATGAATCCACTTCTTCCCCCAGCTATGGGTTAATTAGCAAAACTCATATCACTAGATCATTATTATCTTCCCAGAATTCTTAAAATCGAAAAATACTTTCTAGCTTTTTACTCGTTGGCTGTTTAGCGAATTTTAGAACATTGAAATCTTTTCTCCTGTGCCTCACATGGGATGCACAAGACAGGGTTAAAGAACTTTTAAACTGTAGATCAGCATCGCATAAAATATTTATGCGGCGACGGGTGGGGGAAGAACCGGCAGGAAAAAACAACCAAACAAAAAAATCGAAACCCTGAAACAGGCTCACCGTGGAGCTTTGTGCTATACTCTTTCTGGAACTTACTCTCGGACTTGGTGCTTGCAGACTGGCTCACCCAGGCCGAACCTAACTTCCCACATACACTCTATGCCCTCGGGAGGCCCTGCATATACTGGAAATACACTATATTTGGTATAAGGGACATGAAGGTATGGAGATCCATGATCGCCCATACAGAAAAAGAATAAAAAGCTTTGATCGACTGAACAAGGCTCCCACAGAACAGCATTTCACTCAATCAATATGTTTACTGCTTGTTTAGATCTAACAGTCGCAAAAGTAAGTTCTATTTATTTGTCTAATTTTGAGATCAAGAATTGTAATTATTATAAAATTGGAAACGCTTTTCGATTCTCGAGATGGTGTAACGGTTAGCAGGTTTGTTTTGATAGAATCTTAGCAAATGAGTTGTGAGTTCGAACCTCCCTAGATACCCTATACTTTCAGCTTTGTGCCACAACTAAGCTGCAATTAAATAATCGCTATATTTTGATACATATTTTCTTGATAATATTATTTTTCTGGCTTGTTTAAACTGAGTACTATGAAATGTGAGTTGTGATGTAATAGATATCGGCTCTGAAGAAGAAATCGGAGGGCCGAGTTCGAATTCTAGTTGATGTGTGACATTCACTTGCGCACAAATACCCATCAGAATGCTATTAATCCTCATCCTTTCCCTACAACTATGGTTATTGTTTGTTTTTTTATATTTACTAGTAACAGATATAATAGAGTTTAAGATTTAAGATCATATTTTCTTTAGAGCAATAGTGATACTAATTTATTGACGGCTAGCAATATAGCCCGGCGTTGCTCGGGTGTAATGAATGCTTTAAAACTAATCCATGCTCCTGGAGCTCAGACTCTTTGGACGTTGGCACTAAAGAGGAAAAAAGCAATAGTTTTTTCCAGTTAAAGCAAAACCGTAGACTGAAAGAAAAATGAATGGATGTAAGTCAAATTTTGAAGTTTGGTGAGAAGTGGACAAAAATTGTGGATTTGTATAAAGGACATACAGACAGATAAACATACACACACACACACAAACATCTTGCCTTTTATATATATATATATATATATATATATATATAAATATATATATATACATATATATATATATATATATATATATATATTATCGATTTTCTGCACTATTGTAAGAACTGAAATCTTGAAACTTCTGAATATCGTTTCTTATGTCTTTGTCTATGAGTGTATCAAATTTGATTAAAATCAGACCAATCCTACTATAACCCAATTTTTTCGATTATTGATTTTCGATATTTATCGGGGGTACCTCGACACAAAACCTAGCTAAGAACACTCGCAGACGCTTATAGTACAACTGTGTAAATTTTCAAGAAAATGGGTTCAGCCGTTTCGGAGTCTATAGTTAACAGACACACACACACACACACATCCACAGATACACACACACACACAGACAAAGTTCAATTTATAAATAAGTTTAGGTGCATCAAGAATTTTTTGGTATCTTATTTTTGTTTGTTTATACCTAGTGCTATTAGATATATAAAAAAAAAAGAAATCGTCAGCAGTATAAATTTTTGATTAGATTTATTTTTTCATTTATGTTTCAAGTTTACACACGCCACTCGTGGGAATTTTCATTCACTGGTGGTAGATTTACAAACAGACATTCATGTTAATTTTCATTGTTTACACCGAGAAATATCAGGATTAATGATTTTTTTTCTGAGATATTTCACACTGATTCTTTGAAAGTTGGTATTGTTTTTTCTTCTATTTTTTTTCTTGTTTGGTGCCAACTAAAGCAGTAGTAGTAGTTATAGTTATCATCATTTATGGACATTAAATTAGCGATCATCGGGGAGCCGAGTTCGAATGCCAGCTGAATTCATTGCATTCACTTACGCGCAAATAACCTTGTCTTTGTCTATGAGTGTATCAAATTTGATTAAAATCGGACCACTCCTTCTATAACCCGATTTTTTCGATTATCGATTTTCGATATTTATCGGGGGTACCTCGACACAAAACCTAGCTAAGAACACTTGCAGACGCTTATAGTACAACTGTGTAAATCTTCAAGAAAATCCGCTCAGCAGTTTCGGAGTCTATAGGTAACGGATACACATATACACACAAAGATACACACACAGACAAACTTCCATTTATAAACAAGTTTAGATAGATGTGCGTTGCAGTGCAGTGGATATTGGCTCGGAACGAGAAATCAGAGACCTGATTGCTAATTCCACTTGAATTTGTTTTCGTAAATACCATTGGAAAATGCATGAATCGATCGCTTCTCTCTCTATAGGCTAAATAGCAGGACCGCTTCTCTCTCCATAGTCTAAATAGCAGGACAGATTGGGTTCTATATTTTGCCTTTTTTGGCAACCAATCCACTGCAGAAAATAATGACAACCTACTTCGGTCGTTATTGTCTGAAAAGATGGTCATCAGCAAAAGGTGCAACCCAAAATGCCAAATAAAGGTGGGGTATACCAGAATCAAGCAAGTATAAAAATTTAAATACCTAGGAAGTGTTCTAAGTGGAGATGGAAAGTGCGACACAGAGATCCGAAGGCGAATTAGCATGGCAAAGAACGCGTTCCACAAGCTGAGTAAAGTACTAACACACAGGCAAATTTCCCTAGAAACAGAGAACAGAGTGCTGGATTGCTATATGTTGTCAGTTCCTCAATACGGCAGTGAATGCTGGACAATATCGTCGAAAATGAGGACAAAACTTGAAGCAGCGGTAATGTGGTTCTACAGAAGGATGCTGCGGATATCGTGGACTGAGCATGCAAGCAACGATGAGGTTTTGGAAAGAATGGTAACAAAAGGGAAATTAATACTGAGCATCAGGAAGAGACAACTGAAGTTCCTGGGACATGCAATGAGAAAGGAGAGCTTCGAGAACCTGATACTGACAGGCCAGATAGAAGGAAAAAGAGACAGAAGAAGGCAGCGGATAACATATTTGAAGGGCCTGATCAGGTGGATGACGGAACGGGGGTGGCGAGGTGTAACAGGAGCAAACATACTAAGAGCCACAAGGGATAGGGATACGTGGAGAACCATGATCGCCTACGTCCTAAAGGAAGAGCGCACATACAAGAAGATATTCCTTATATCTTATTTTGTTACATGTTTCTATTTTCATTTAGAATTATCCACTTGGCAATAAATACTAAAAATAGTCTGAAATACATCATTTCTTTAAAAAAATAAACTGGGGTGGACTGATAATTATGGCCGGTAGAGTATAAAAGCACAAAGAACAAGAAATCGCATGATTTATTGAAAGCAAGAAAAACAGAGGAAATCAGTGCATAACCTATTTAAGAAGCTTGAGAAAAAGTTTGGCAGAAAAGAGATTGTGTTATATATCGACAAACAACAAACACGCATATATATATAAAAATATAAAGTTATATTTTTATTAATGACGATGGACCGTGTAGACTAGGGAACAGAGAATTGAGAGAGCGCGCTTCTAATGGGTTGACGGGAGTGCAGTCTTATCTGTTGTGTCTCTCTCTTCACCGGCCGATCTCTGTTGCTCCTCTACTACTACTACTGGCGAATCCGTGTGCCGAGGTCTTTTTATAATCTTCCAGAACCGGGACTTTTTCTTCCGGTTTTGCCTCGCCCACGCACGCCCACGTAATTCTCAGAGACACCTGTTCTGTTTGCCTCTGTAGTTATTTCCGCTGCTGCCGGAAATAAGGTCAAACGACATCCGTTCCTTTCAACGACCGGAAACACCCTCGCTTGCATCAGCCTTCCTCGGGTGGGGCCAGATTGTTATATTACAATTGGAAGATATAGCCAAAAACAATTTACAAAGAGGAGGAAGTTGCGGAGAGCAATGATTGTTTAGAATCAGAAATGATATAGCACAAAGAAGAAGGAAAAGAAAAAGAAGAAGTCTCTTCTTCTTCTTTGATGTGCCTTGTCCTTTCAGGACGTAGGTGATCATGGCCTTCCACGTCTCCCTCTCCCTGGTGGCTCTTAGCACGCTTTCTCCTGTTGCTCCATGCAACCCTCGTTCCGTCATCCATCTGATCAGGTCCTTGAAATATGTTATTTGCTGCTTTACCCTGTCTCTTTTCCTCTATATCTGACCTGTTAGTATCAGGTCCTCCAAGCCCTCCTTCCTCATTGCATGTCCCAAGAATAGCTATCTCTTCCTGATGCCCAATATCAATTTCATTTTCGTTCCCATCCTTTCCAAAACCTCATCATTGCTCACATGCTCGATCCATGATATCCGCAGCATCCTTCTGTAGAACCACATTTCAGTTGCTTCAAGTTTTTTCTACATCATTCAATAGATTTAGAAGAAAGGATCGCTTAACCTATCTATCTTTTGTGAAAATAGTTTGGAGAAGTTTTAGGAGATTTAGCAAAAACAAACACTGGCAAGAGTCATAAGCTCGTGAAGTTATGAACAGCTATGATCGCTTGCGTTCAGAAATGGTATGGGACAAAAACGAAATCACTAAACATATTAAAGGAAAGAGGGACAGAGAAAAGCAGAACGCATTGAAGCAACTGAAATATGGTTCTACAGAAGGATGCTGCGGATATCGTGGACCGAGCATGTGAGCAATGATGAGGTGTTGGAAAAAATAGACACGAAAAAGAAATTACTATTGAGCATTAGAAAGAGACAATTGAAGTTCCTGGGACATGCAATGAGGAAGGAGGGCTTGGAGAACCTGATACTGACAGGCCAGATAGAGGGAAAAAGATACAGAGGAAAGCAGCGGATAACATATTTGAAGGGCCTAAGCACGTGAACGGCGACACGGAGATCCGAAGGCGAATTGGCATGGCAAAGGACGCGTTCCAGAAGATGAGCAAAATACTAACACACAGGAAAATCTCAATAGAAACGAAGAAAAGAGTGCTAGACTGCTACGTGATGTCAGTTCTTCAATACGGCTGTGAATGCTGGACAATATCATCGAAAATGAGGACAAAACTGGAAGCGGCCGAAATGTGGTTCTACAGAAGGATGCTACGGATATCGCGGACTGAGCATACAAGCAAGGACGAAGTGTTAGAAAGAATGGCAACAAAAAGGAAATTGATGCTGAGCATCAGGAAGAGACAACTGAAGTTCCTGGGACATGCAATGAGGAAGGAGAGCCTGGAGAACCTGATACTGACTGGACAGATAGAAGGAAGGAGAGACAGAGGAAGGCAGCGGATAACATATTTGCAGGGACTGATCAGGTGGATGACGGAACGGGGGTTGCCAGGAGCTACAGGAGCAAACATACTAAGAGCCACAAGGGATAGGGAGACGTGGAGATCCATGATCGCCTACGTCCTGAAGGGACAAGGCACATAGAAGAAGAAGAAGCACGTGAATGACAGAACGGGGGCTGTGTGGTGTAACAAGAGAAAGTTTGCTAAGAGACACCAGGGATAGGGAGACGTGGAAAGCCATGATCGTCTACGTCCTGAAAGGACAAGGTACATAGAAGAAGAAGACGAATTCAACCTAAAGAGATTGTGTATCTAGTTGAGCAACGAATTAGAAGCTAATGACTTGAAGAAAAGGTAAAAAGGGCAGTTGTATAGATCCACAATCTAATACATCCTAATAGAAAACGGCACACGCATGAAAGAGAAGCAGACATTATTATGAATTACTTGAACTACTCCTCATTCATTGACACTAGAATTACAACCGTACACGAGACCTGAGTTTTGTGAGGCAATTACAGAAGGTTACGAATGGAAAGGACGTCAACAGTTTATGAAGAATATTTGTAGTTGCCATATTTTAAACAGAATTTAAAAGACAATGAATGGCATATTTTGTTTTTCTTTCAGTAGAGCGCTCTTATTGGTTCTTTAAACTTGGCGTCTCGCTGACAGTCTATTGTTCGTTGAATATTTACGCAATAGTAGCTGAAATGAACATTCGTATGTAACGATAAGGGCGTAAAATTACTGCTGCTGATTATTCCGATCGGATTTAATCAGTCATAGTGACATTACGCCTCGGAGGGCTAATTAAAACTTTGCCCAGGAATACGGTGAAGACGAGACTGTCACTATTACAGCAAAAATACTCTCCAATTCGATGTAAACGTCGCATTGTTTCTGCTATAAAACCTCCATCACAAGACCTTTATTAGGAATAGATGGTTTCAGAAATGGATTAATGTCTTGATTGCGGAAAGAGCATAATAGTCATGCCAATAATAAAAATAATAATTATAGATATTATTTAACTTTCGATAAACGAGCAAATACAGTTATCGAGGAAAGTGTTAAGATACCTCGGAGAGGAGTAAATGTTAAATAAGCTAGTTTTGCTGACTATTATTTACTTTGATGGAACCCCTGTGGACATAGAAATCAATACTGCAAGGTGACAATAAATTTCATGCTTTCTCCTGACGGTTATATTGATTTTTCCCTCTGAAGAATGAAAGTGTCACTATCAGTCTGTATGCAAAATCAATTCATATATATATATATATATATATATATATATATATAAACCCACTACATATATTGGTTTTACTACAACTACGCTCTCCCGTAGACTTACCTTTCACCTATCTGATCAGAGTTCAATTAAACAACGTTTCTTAGAAAAATTAGTCATGTAGGTAACATTAGACATATTCTAGTGGATAACACAATAATACTCACTCATACACACAGATATTAGAGGCCAACTACATTAAATGAAAACAACCCACACTTAATAAAATCACATTTCAACCTGGTCACAATACATTACATTGCATTTAGACATATGGCTTTCTTAACATTTTGGTCTCTCGCGCGATATGACGTCATAGAACCATTACAAATTTACGAACTGCGTATGTTAGTCGCTGACTGTTATTGTTGTATAGCAAGGTTTTATATCAACACATTATAAAATCATCTTTGATGGTGGATGTCATTATGTTAACGTCCCGGTAACCTCTCTGAAGATGGTTCATGTGAGACGAAACCTTAGAACTAACATACTAAAAAACATAAAAAATTTGGACAATTTTTGTAGATATTTTCACCTGTATTTAAAGCCAAAATACGATGTTTAGAACGTCTCCTGAGTAAACATAATAGACATTCATTGCCTGTTATATGTAACAGTATATGTTTAGAATATATATATATATACCGGCCATTGTTATTACGCCACCCCAGTGTTTTCAAATTTTTTAGTATTTATTGCCAAGTGAATAATTGTAAATTAAAAAAGAATGGCTCTTTTGTTAATATCGCACAATAATATCTGCATCAAATGAATTTATTAATATTTATTAATATTTATGTTTATTTAATCTTTATTTAATTCAATGTACAGTGCTCGAAGCCAATATTGCATAGATTGAGGACAAAACCTTTAAGCAAAACTCTAGCCGTGACTTAAAATTCAATTAAAAATTTTATTCTCGAAACGGAATGACAAATCGGGGAGCCGAAAAATACAAAGGAGGATCTGTAATGTGGTTGATACTGACTTGGCAGACCGGCTGCAGCCGCTCTCACACCGGCGTGATGTAGCTTCCCTGTGCCTCTTCTACAAGTAATTAAAATTTTATTTTCGAAACGGAATGACAAATCGGGGAGCCGAAAAATACAAAGGAGGATCTGTAACGTGGTTGATACTGACTTGGCAGACCGGCTGCAGCCGCCCTCACACCGGCGTGATGTAGCTTCCCTGTGCCTCTTCTACAAGTAATTAAAATTTTATTCTCGAAACGGAATGACAAATCGGGGAGCCGAAAAATACAAAGGAGGATCTGTAACGTGGTTGATACTGACTTGGCAGACCGGCTGCAGCCGCCCTCACACCGGCGTGATGTAGCTTCCCTGTGCCTCTTCTACAAGTACTTTCATAGCTTCTGCTCCGATGAGCTTAGATCACTGTTGCCGCCTAAGCACGAATTTACACGAGATACTAGATTAGCAACTAGGTCCCACCCTTTTACAGTTAAACAAATAAGATGTAACCCTAAATTCTACTCCAACAGCTTCTTTTCTCGCGCTTCCCGCCTGTGGAACTCCCTTCCACAAGTCTGCTTTCCCGACAGTTACAATCTCCAGGTGTTTAAATGTAGGGTCAATAGACACCTCCTATCACACTAACTCCCAACTATTCTCACAACACTCTCATCTACCCAACCCTCATTCTCGGTATCCTTACCCGCCTATCACCCACCCTCTGTTATTTCCTATATTTAATCACAAGGCACACACTTGAAACATAGTTTTGTCTTACTTCTTCTGATGAAAACAACAAAAGTCGTCAGCATTTCTCCGGCGAAATGCGTCTTTATTTAAAAACTTCCTCTTTGTTTCGTAATGTTCACACACACACATACACACAAATATATATGAACGAGGTCGAACATCAATATATATACAGTATAGAAACTCTGTTATAGTTTAACTGACGAGTTAATAAAACAAAGAGGAAGATCAATTTATGACTCCATAACAATAGAAAGACAGTCCCCCACTTTATGCTCAATAGAAGCCTTAATCATGTTTTCAACTATTATATTTAGTCAGTTAAATGCCATACGTGATACACGATTGGAGGATCATGTCTCGAAAGTGACATGACTGACTGGGCAGAAGATTATGCCGCGTATAACAATCGTGCTTATAAATATGGCCAATATGGTTCAACGACTAATAAGGTCAATCGGTGTAGAAATCTCTGTTCACACTGCTTGGGATGTCCATTATATATATATATATATATATATATATATATATATATATATATATATATATATATACCAGGTTTTCTATGCAATATCAAGTATTCTGAAATTGTAAAATCGTAATAACTTTTGTGTTCCTTAAATTGTTTGTTTTGAGGAATCATGCAGCTGTGATCATGTGACGTTATAAAAGTAATATATATGTATATTTTATTATTATTAATATTATTATTATTATCATATATATATATATATATATATATATATATATATATATATTAATTACAGGAATGTTGCTGCTGGGATCATGTGACGTTGTAAAAATAATGTTTATATATACATACATACATATATATATGTGTGTGTGTGTGTGTGTGTGTGTGTGTAGCCGTGTGTGTGTGTATGTACGTATATATACGTACATGATAAGCAACGTGGGTGAAAAGAAAAAGATTTTACAGTATTCTTCAGAGGCGTTATGTCTAATGTATGTGATTTACAAAAGAGTATTCGTTTGAACTAACGCGAGGAAACACAAAAAATAATAATTCGTTTCCTATGCGTCGTAATAAGATATTCAGTTATTATTTACCATTTCACGAAAGAGACGTTGTATTCTCTGGACTACAGAGAAATAACTATGCGAAGTTAATAAAAAATTAATCTAGTAAATATTCAGCGTAATACAAGAAAATAGAAAACCTAAATTCTATTATTATTCATGTCATGCTGCTCTAAAAGCAAACAAAAACAACAATTGCCACATCAAAAACAACAACATGAACACCAATTACAATTACAACGACAACTATAGAAGTTTTATTTAATTATTGTTTAACAAATCTACAGAAGAAAAAAAATCAGATTTATTCACTCCAGATGCTGTTGCTAATTCAGTTATCCAATTTTTATACAATCAGGACAAAGGGATTACATTTCAAGTTTATTATAGAAGATATGAAGTCATCATCGAAAAGGATTGTTCGCATAGGAATGATGAAAGAGAGTTTGTTGAATATGAAAAGTATGTAACTTTTATTAAAAAAAACGTTGAATGAACTTTGATGAAACTATTGTATTTTTAACGAAACTTTTTGCTGATAAGAGTTCATTATTCTGTAAACGTTGGTAAAGTCTTATCTTAGTAAAGTGTGATGATCGAGATTTTGTCATTCATGCGTGAGTCGTGAATCGAAAATGCGAGAAGTTCAAATTAACTCCGAATTCATTTAAATTCTTAGTATTCTGCAGGGTTTAACTTCAAATAACAACGCAGAAATACGATCCAGAATACTTGATAAATTAGAGATGGATCCCGACTTAACTCTCCAGACTGTAAATCGAAAAATCATTACTGCAAGGATTGAGGAAAGAGACATTTCACAACTACATAGCGTCTGACGATCTAAGAAAAAGCCAATAGACGTCGTTTCACCTCTTAACAGAACATTAAAAACAAACAATAACTCCCACCATTCAATACATAACATTTTCAAATGTTGTGGGGATAATTATTTCAAATGTAACTGTTTCTTTAAGAACAAAATATGCAACGAATGTAGGAGGGAGAAAACAAACTCATATAAAGCAAAAACGAATAATAGTAGAAAAATAAAACCTATGTGAACATGGTAAATACATGGTGTAAAGTTATGGTGTGAATACATAAAAAAATTAACAAGACTTTGAATGTTTCTTTTACTGAGAAATATCTCAAAAGAGAAAATGCGTTTTTGTGGAAATTACTAATGTAAAAGTAAGACCAGAACTAGACACTGGATCTTATGTAACCATCACAAAAGAACAGACATGGAGAAAAATGGGTAAACCCAGTTTATTAACTTCTAATAAAGTTGCTCATTGAGTTTCAGGAAGAAAATATGGCTGAATTCACCTATAACATATCTTTTGTTAGCAAAACCAGAAAAGCGATTCTGATATGATATATTTTGTAACCCACAAAATATAATTTCGCTCAGATGCAAGGATGCAGGCTGAAAAACAAGAGTACATTTGTATTAAATAAATATTATTTAATATCAGACAGTCAGCTAATTACTATATGTGAGACACGCTTGGAAACGACATGACTGACTGGGCAGAAGATTATCCCGCAGTAGGTTACCATTAAATTAGGCGGTAGACTAGTTGCCAGCCAAGGCTATAAAACACAATCTGCCCTGTTATTTGACTCATACCTAGAGAGGAACAGATATATTACATTATTAAGTAGTAATTAGTGGGGGATCAGTTTATTACTTCATAGCAGTAGAAAACTGGTCCCCCACTTTATGCCTAGTAGAAACTCTAATCATGTTTCCAAATTTTATATTCAGTCAGTCAGTTAAGTGCCATACGTGATACACGCTTTGGGCGATCGTGTCTCGAAAGAGACCTGACTGACTGGGCAGAGGATTATACCTCAGTAGGTTGTCATTGCTTTCTGCAGTAAACTGTTTGCCATCTATAGAACCCAATCTGTCCTGTTGTTTAGCCCATAACTGGAGGGAAGAGACGAATTAATAACTTTACCAAGGGTATTTGAGCGTAAGTGAATAAAAAAAATTCAGCTGGAATTCGAACTCGGCTCCCTGATTTCTCGTTCTGAGCCGATATCCACTGCACCACAAGCAGCAGAAATGCAGAGACTATTGTTTGCACCGAAGGAAAGTAATTGTATTTTTTGAGCGCCCGTTTTCAAGAATATAAACCATGGAAAGATAGAAATTATGATGACCTTAAAGGCAGCTGACCAAAATACAATAAAAATGAGAGAACGGTAAATAAATATGACTGGACAAAATATGACACATCTGTGACCCACAGAATATTAATTCGGTCAAAAAAGAAAAATTTAACAATGGCAGAAGAATGTAATGACGACAAAGGCAGTTGGCCAAGGGACAATAATAATCCGAAAACGATAAATAACTGCGCCTCGGAAAAGATGACGCAATCGAGCGAATTTCGGTGAATCTCAGCTTATATAAGAGCTAGGCTTTCCCTGTGGAAAGGTAAGAACGGTCAGAGGATTCGGTAAGATTCGGTAAGAACGCAGAGAAAAAACACAACTCTAGTCAGACATTCCCTCGTATGTACGTACCTCCCTCTTACTAAACCCCTTCACACAACAGTCACCAAAGAGAATAAATATATATATATATTTTTTTTTTATAAGCGTTTCACCCCGAGCAAGGCATGTCACTGCCACTAATGCGCAGGGGGCTACATAGAGTGGAGAAAGGATGATTAAATATAGGAAATGTCAGAGGGTGGGTAATAGGCGGGTAAGGATACAGAGAATGAGGGTTGGGTAGATGAGAGTGTTCTGAGAATAATTGGGAGTTAGTGTGATAGGAGGTGTCTATTGACCCTACATTTAAACACCTGGAGATTGTAGCTGTCGGGAAAGCAGACCTGTGGAAGGGAGTTCCACAGGCGGGAAGCGCGAGAAAAGAAGCTGTTGGAGTAGAATTTAGGGTTACATCTTATTTGTTTAATTGTAAAAGGGTGGGACCTAGTTGCTAATCTAGTATCTCGTGTAAATTCATGCTTAGGCGGCACCAGTGATCTAAGCTCATCGGAGCAGAAGCCATGAAATTACTTGTAGAAGAGGCACAGGGAAGCCACATCACGCCGGTGAGAGAGTGGTTGCAGCCTGTCTGCCAAGTCAGTATCAACCACGTTACAGATCCACCTTTGTATTTTGTCAATATATATTTGTCGGCCAAGATGATCGTCGTTTGGGTTTGAAGCTATATAACTGTTTTTATCAAAGAATACAGGTAATTTATTTTGTTCAGATTGGATTGCATTATTTGAACTTTGGAACCTCCCATTTAACTCGTTCTGTAACAAAGTAAATATTTTTATCTCCAGTGCTTATAGGTCAAGTAAAAAAAAAAAAGAAATGAATTGAAAAGGGGGTTTTCCAGAAGTCTCCTCAGAACGTCTATGGACATGCACAAAAACAAAATCTAGAATAAAAGAAAATCAGTCAGTCAGTTAAGTGCCATACGTGATACACGCTTGGGCGATCATGTCTCGAAAGAGATATGACTGACTGGGAAGAAGATTATCTCGCAGTAGTTTGTAATTACTTTATGTGATAGACCGGTCGCCAGCCAAGGCTATAGAACCCAAACTGTACTATTATTTGACTCAAAGCTAGAGGGGGAAGAGATGAATTATATTGTTAAGTAGTAATTAGAGGGGATCAGTTTATTACTTCATAACAATAGAAAACCGGTCCCGCACTTTATGCCTAGTAGAAGCCTTAATCATGTTTCCAACTATTATATTTAGTCAGTTAAGTGCCATATGTGATACATGATTGGAGGATCATGTCTCGAAAGAGATAAGACTGACTGGAATGTAGATTATCCCACAGTAATATACCATTACTTTCTGCGGTAGACTGGTTGCCAGCCAAGGCTATAGAACACGATCAGTCCTGTTATTTGATTCAAAGTTAGAGGGGGAAGAGGTATTATATTGTTAAGTAGTAATTAGTGGGGGATCAGTTTATAACTTCAAATCAATAGAAAACCGGTCCAACACTTTATGCCCAGTAGAAGCCTTAATTGTGTTTTCAACAAGATTGTTCTTAAATCATACATATTTGATATATATATATATATATATATTATTTAGCAAAACCTAAAACTCTCTTCTTCCAGTATGTCTTTTAGTTCTCATGTATATAAACTAACCTGCTTTGGGATCCATGGTCTCTTTTACAGACTCTAGAAGGAGTTTTGTGGTCTGGCCTCTAGGCGGGCGAGACGCTTGCTCTTGGGGTTTCACGGTTTAAATAAATGTCCTGGGTTAATTGTCTCCATGATAATCGTGCGGGTGTTTAACGATTTCTGTTCTGACCTTATTCTACTGATAGTCAGGTTATTCTACCAGCAAAAATATAATATCAGGTCTATTGTACTGCCATTTTTTAAATTGTTTTCCTACCTTGCAGCAGTCTTCCGTGGGGACTCTCGATGCCATGATGAACGGAACTGTTATGGCAAGATCTCCGAGCTAATCAACCTTGATTGTTTTTGCGTGCATCTTCAATGGGTATCTGTGTCATCGAATAACATCTACTAAATCATTTAAACCTGGCAATATGAAAAAAAAAAATTATCAAATCCAATCTTAAAAAAGTAGACCTCAAGTATACCATCTCCTAATAGATATAAGTGATCTAAGTTCCAACTTTCCTGAAGTGGAACTCTATCTCTAAACAGGTATTAATATCTCCATTCGGCTGAATGAGCTCTAAATTCATGGCTATTCACCCATTAAAAAAACATAACGAACTATCTAGTCCCAAACGTAGACCTCAACTATACCATCTCCTAATCAATGTAAGTGTTCGAAGTTCCAACTTTCCATAAGTGGAACTCTATCTTCATACTAAACCTGGCGTCCTGTTTATTTTATAAACGGGTATTAGTATCTCCATTTGGCTGAATGAGCTCTGAATTCATGGGTATTCACCCATTATAACAAAAATACGACGAACTATCTAGTCACAATCACGGGTTGGGTGGCTACACAAAGGACGTGTTTCCCTGCAACATGGACACAAAAAAGAGGACTCTAAACTCCCGTATATGTGCTTCTGTGTAGCGCTTATAAATAGTACAATATTTCTCTATGCTCTATACTGTCCTAAAGATGAATGGTAAGTAATCTTTAATCAAATATCAGTGAGGATACACAATATTCTCACTGAATTATCCTCGGCCAATTTTCACATATATGGTGACGCCAATATTCACTACAAGGAGTGCTTAGTCTATTGGCATGAGTTATTCCACCGATGAGGAAGGCAGTTATTACGGAGGCTTATCCATCGCATATAATGTGACCCAGATCATCGTAGAATCCACCAGGGACACAGACGCAACGGGATAGCAGGTAAATCGCTTTGACAAAAATTTTAACCGTTATTAGCACACCTGAACATTCACCAGTCCGTCTCCAGATTGACACCAAATCAATGACATACCCTGATTTACTGATCTATGAACATTTTTTCGCTATGATAAGTTACAATCTGAAAACGTTCAGTCCTATATGACAGAAACACCTCTCCCACCTTTTTCAAACGTGCTGTCGCTAAAGCTACTGCCCTAATCTCCAAATGGAACGTTTCTTGAATGAAAGGTTTCGTATTCTCCAAAAAATAATTCTATCAAAAACAAAACAGTCAACCGAAATTCACCCCTGAACGTGCTGCAGTCATAGTTCTCTGGAACCACTACTTAAAGGTTTATCAAAAAGATGGCTTTAGTTTATTCCTTAATTCTTTCAGAATTATCTGCAATCAGTGGAAGAGAGCAGCTCTCCGGGCATATGTTAAAATAAAACTTTGAATCTTGTCTGAATTCTGAAAGATCACCAACCAAAATTTTAACAGAGGCAAATCGTCTGTGCCCACTAATATAAATGACCCAACAACAATATTCCTCTTTGACAGACAAGTCAAAGCTCTTCGCCTTGATATTTGTCTCAAACCCAAAGTTACATGACAAAGTTTATGCTCTCCCCAACTTTCCATAATCCCAGTAGCATAGTTATTTTAGTAAAAGAAGTCTTTACATTTATCAAAAACCTGGACCACCCAAAAGCCACTGGACCGGATAAAATTCCACTCGTTTTCATTAAGAATATCAGCCAAGCACTATCCACGATTATAGCAAATTATTTATCATCTGTTTATATATATTAAAAAAATCCAAAGCATGTAGTGGGAGGCGCAGTTATGTCCGGTCTTCAACAACGCGTGTAACCTATCGACACCCACTCAGTAAAGTTGTATTTGTTTCCTCAGTCGTATCAGCAAATTTTTTTAGTCAATTATCATTAAGACGACTGTCAAGTACCTAAATAGAAACAAACTCTAGTATGAAGAGCAGCATGGGTTTCGATCACCCCAATCTACTGCTGACGTACTAACCACCATGTTAAACAGAATTAGCGAGGCCCTTGACGAAACACATACTGCAGGAACCATTGCATTTGATATCTCGAAAACATTCGACAAAGTATGATACAATGGTTTACTTCACAACGCCTACGCTGGAAGAGATAATGTACTTCCGAACAGGCAGATCCCTGAAGGCAGATATTAATGGCCAATCCTCCGAGTATTTGTCGGTCAGTGCAGGAGTTTCAAGAGGTCATTTGTAGGACCAGCCATCTTCCTGATTTCCATAAATGATCTATCTAAAATATATATTTCTATCATTTGTAAACATCTATGCTAATCACACGACGGTATACTGACACACCTCCAAAACTCTTGGCGATAAGAGACTGACAGTTGATCTCTCCCGATATACCGCTAACTTATAAATGGGGGAAAATACTGACCGATTACATTCAATGACTCCAAATTCAAACTGGGGGCATTCTATCGCCACTGATCAGACCCCGACCTACTACCAGCCATAATGAACGGATGCCCCCTTAAGAGGATATTAAGCCTCCGGTCAACACGCGACCTTAATTTGAATGCCTTTATACAATCCGTTGCTAAAGAGGCAGGTTAAATTATCGTCTCCCTATACCGGTCCAATAAGTACTTGTCAGCTCATGATATCCTCTAGGTCGGATTACAAAAGAATTTTTGAGGAATATACGTATGTGAATTACTATGCATATATCTGTAAGCAAAATGTGATAGAGGAATGTAGATCTCAGCTGCGAAAGTTATAGGCTGATTTCATTCAAGTAGATAGATAGATAGATAGATAGATAGATAGATAGAAGCAGAATGAAATAGACAGAAATGAGACAATAAACCAAAGAGAGTTAGAGAGAAAGAGAGAGAGAGAAGAAATAAACTGAGATAGATAGATAGATAGATAGATAGATAGATAGATAGAGACAGACAGATGGGCAGAGAGACAGAGAACCCGGCTAAAAGAGATAGAAAGAAAGGTACCGGATTAGATAGATAGATAGATAGATAGAGAGAGAGAGAGAGAGAGAGAGAGAGAGAGCCTCGTTAAGATAGATAGAAAGAAATGTTACGGATTAGATAGATAGATAGATAGATAGATAGATAGATAAAGAGAGAGAGAGAGAGAGAGAGAGAGAGAGAGAGAGAGTGCCAGATTAAGATAAATAGAAAGAAAGGTACCGGATTAGATAGATAGATAGATAGATAGAGAGAGAGAGAGAGAGAGAGAGAGAGAGAGAGACTCGTTAAGATAGATAGAAAGAAATGTTCCGGATTAGATAGATAGATAGATAGATAGATAGATAGATAGATAGATAGATAGATAGATAGAATGAACAGAGTGAGATAGATAGATAGATAGATAGATAGATAGATAGATAGATAGATAGATAGATAGATAGAGAGAGAGAGAGAGAGAGAGAGAAAGAGACCCAGATTAAGATAAATAGAAAGAAAGGTACCGGATTAGATAGATAGATAGATAGATAGATAGATAGATGGATGGAAAGACCGAGATAGATAGATAGATAGATAGATAGATAGATAGAGAGAGAGAGAGAGAGAGAGAGAGAAAGAGACCCAGATTAAGATAAATAAAGAAAGAAAGGTTAGATTAGATAGATAGATAGATAGATAGATAGATAGATAGATGGATGAAAGACCGAGATAGATAGATAGATAGATAGATAGATAGATAGATAGATAGATAGAGAGAGAGAGAGAGAGAGAGAGAGAGAGAGAAAGAGACCCAGATTAAGATAAATAGAAAGAAAGGTAACGGTTAGATAGATTAGATAGATAGATAGATAGATAGATAGATAGATAGATAGATAGATAGATAGATAGATAGATAGATTGTGTGTGAAAAAGCATGATGTAAAAAGGTAAAGATTGTTGGAAAGTACAAAAAGACAAGGCAAGAAATCGATCTAATGCAAAGACACATTATGAACGCGAAAGACAATAGAACGGTGGGAGATGTGTGGGTGCATGAGTCACTGATGGAGTGGCATTAACTCGTCCATCGTCGGGAGAGGAAGGGTCGAATAGAATGGAAGATATAAGAAGATTTACCTGCACGTGACATGACGCATCGCTCGCTTCTGCAGTTCTTCGCTTGTGCAAATGCACAGGCAAGTGCTGCATTGATATTTCGGCGCACACGAGAAACGACAGGGAACAATCCTGTGGAAAAAGAAAACCCAGACAAGCAAACCCAGTGAAGAATACATGTAAATATCGGAAGCACACAGCAATCGAGAATGTCATAACCTGGATACCGTCAAATGTATATAGACGTGTGTCACGCTGAGACGCGATCGATGCCAATAGAAGGAAAGGCATTTCGTTTGGATAGAAACAGTAGCTTCTATAAATTATATAAATTGTTCTTTCATAAAAGGAATATATGATCGCTCATAATTAATAAATCGCATGTTGCATGTATTCAAACCAATGAGATGTTTGATGACCTCCTTACTGGAAATGTATAACACGAATCGTTATTATAGTAATGGTTATAAAATACAATGTTTTTTTAGATAAGCTTTTATTTATTTATGTTTTATTTCCAGACACTTGGAATATCTATCAATCTATCTATCTATCTATCTATCTATCTATATATATATATATATATATATATATATATATATAAAGAACAAGACAAGAAAATTTGTCTCAATCTATCGTTGTGCACTTTTATCAAAGCTTCTTCAGAAATCGGGTCAAAGTCGAAAAATCTTTAGATATTCGATTTTAAATTGAAATAGTTTTGAAAGAGAGATATGCTGGAATGTTGTTTGTGGCTGATTCTTATTGGATAGATAAATGTCGCGTGCATTAAAGTAATATATATATATATATATATATATATATATATATATATGAATTCTTGTTTAAATAATTCAGATATTTTATCTTAATTAATATTTCCTGTTTGAAAATTTTAGTATTAATTGTAATTATATAAAATGTACAACTTAGATAATTTTCAAACTTGCTGTTATAGAAATTTGAGAACATTGTTGCTATATACCTAAATATTTTTATGTACTCTCGATTGACATTTTTTATATAGGAGAGGCTGTAACCACAGTACAATTCCATATTGCTTTTTCTCCTTGTTTACCCATTTATATATATATATATATATATATATATATATATATATAAGTGTGTGTGTGCGTGTGCGTGCGTGTATATATATATATATATATATATATATATAGCGTTATCGTTGCTTAGTAAAGTCTATGTCAACAGAAGATAAAATCATCTTTCATGGAGGATGTTTTTATGTTAATGTCCCTGTAACTTTTCTGAAGATGGCTGATGTGAGCCGAAAGCTTAGAACCAACATAATAAAAAATATCAAAATATTGGAAAATGTTTGTCTTTATTTTCACCTGAAATTAAAGCCAAAAATACGATGTTTAGAACGGCTCATGATTAAACATAATAGACATTCATTGTCCCTAATATTTAACAGTATATGTTTAAGAAATATATATATATATATATATATATATATATATATATATATATATATTTCTTTATGTCTTTTATGTTTAATTAAACATATTTTTGGCTTAAATTTCAGGTGAAAATAAAGACAAATATTCTCCAAAATTTCGATATTTTTTATTGTGTTGGTTCTAAGCTTTCGGCTCACATATCACATAAGCGGGTTTCTATATTTTTATTTTCTCTCCTCATTCAACGCACTCTGCGATGTAACATCTTAGCCCTATTTTCTCTGCATTTGTTGCTTTTAATATCGTATCGTTATTTGAACATTTGTTTAAATTACCAAGTTGGTATACAATTGTAGCAGCTGCTGTATTTTTACCGAGTAAAACACCCTTTACCACGCGTTGAGTGTTCTCGCACTGTACCTTTATAAAGCACTCTTCCGTTGCTATTGTTATTGCAAAATTTATGGTGTTATGTTTTTTTTTTGTTTTTTTTTAATCATTTCACACCGAGCAAGGCAGAAACGCCACTGATGTGCAGGGGGTTACATAAATGTAGAAAGATTAATTAGAAAAGAGTGAGGAGTGTAAGCTAGTTAGAAAAGAACAATAGAAAGCTGAGAAAGCAGGTGCAATGACAGATACATGGGCGGAGAGAACGTGAAGATTATACAGGGGAGGGGAGAGAGCTAGAGTCCAGTTGTTAGTAGGTGAGTATTAACTTTGCTTTTAAATTTCTGGAGGTCGTAGCCGTCAGGAAAGCAAGAATACGGGAGTGAGTTCCACAGGCGGGAAGTGCGAGAGAGGAAGCTGCAGGAGTAGAATTGTCGTCTGCGTTTGGCTAACTTGACTGTGAATGGGTGGGACCCAGTTGCCAGTCTGGTTGCACGGGTAAACACCTGTTGAGGAGGCATCAGTGACTTAAGCTCATCCGAGCAGAAGCCATGAAAGTATTTATAGAAGAGACAGAGGGAGGCCACATTTCGACGATGGGAAAGTGGCTGCAGACGAGTCGCCAGATCAGTACCTATCACATTACAGACTCTCCTTTGGAGCTTGTCAAGAACACTGAGGAGAACGGCAGGGGCACCTGACCATAAATGGCAGCAGTACTTCATGCACGGACGGATGGTTGACTTACACCATTTGTGACCTTTTGTTATTGATATATCCCGAAAAGAAATACAGTATAAAATGATCAGTTGAAGAATGAAACTCCACACCAGGAATAAGAAATACAGATGTATTGTACATTGGTACAATTAACAATAATCCACACATAGGCAAACCACGGGTTGGAGCGGAATCGACTATCGAATAGTGAACGTCTTCACCTAAAACCTTTCCCTTCGTCGTACCGCTCGTTACCGTCTTTTACAAAGTAGTGCATTCTATTCCCGGGGATGGCAGGATGTTCCGAAACGGTTTCCGAAAAACTCAGAACTAAACAAAAATTTAAGTAGGAATACAATCAAACTGAGTTGTGGCTGTACTAGTAATTTAGAAAGTTTCATAAAGAAACAAAACGCAATAAATTTAAATAGCCTTGTACAAAACAAGATTATTAATGAAGAATATAACCGCAGAGACAAAAAATACCCATTTCAAGGACATTGTAATACAAAAGAAGTCATGTACAAAGCAAAAGTACATGACTTAAATGGTCATAAAAAAACATATTTGGGATCAAACAAAGATACTTTTAAGAGCAGATGGTTTAAACACAGGTCTACATTGAAGATAGAAAATTTAAACAATGGTACAAAATTGGCTAGTCACGTGTAGAAATTGAAAGGAAAAGACCGAGACATAACGTGAAACCAGCTAAGCCTTACAGACTCATGTAGACTATGCAAGGAAAAAAATTAGCTATTATGTTATTCCCAAACAAAAATGAATTACAGAATGAAAGAACAGAATTTATGACAAAATTTAACCATACCAAAATGTAACTATTATATCCATACAACCATGGATTAATCGTTTTAATTTCTTCTAATTTAGAAAATTGCGCGTGCAAAAAATCTCCGTTACTTAAGCGTTCTTAAAAACGGTAAAATCAGTTATTTCAAATCGTCTGAAGACATCATAGAGTAGAAAATTATGTCGCGTATTAGCACGTTTACCAATGAAGAATATTCAATAGTTCTACAATATAATTGTATTGAACATTTTTAATACAATTGTATACTCGTCTAATAACTATGTAATTAAATATAATTATATATATATATATATATATATATATATATATATATAGAGAGAGAGAGAGAGAGAGAGAGAGCAAGACCATAACTGAGAGGTAGAATCGCCTACTGACGCCAATTCGGTCACGTTTCAGTCCTGGGTTAAAAGCAATCGGATGTCTAACCGTACTGCGATACAGCGAAGCAGATCTGTCTGCGGATATATATATATATATATATATATATATATATATATATATATATATATATATATATAGAGAGAGAGAGAGAGAGAGAGAGAGAGAATCAAGACAAAGTTCCTAAGAAATTAAACACATCGAAAATGTTTCATTGAAAATAGATTTCATCCTTGTCTTCATCAGGTCCAAAACGAAACAGAGAATGTGTGTATGTGTATTTCTGTGTAGGCTTAAATGATGAATCATAGTAGTTTTTCCTTTAGCGGGCTTTTCTCGTGATTAAAGAAGAAATAATATGAGTGACTTAAAATATCCGTAAAATTTAAATGTTAAAAATACGTTTTATGGAAAACAATTGAAGTCATACCGAAACTGACTTAACTACAGTAAACAAATTCTGCAACATTAAAAAATAATAATTTCAATATTTTTGTACCAAGTTGATTTTGAATCCCCCTCATTTATTTGACATTTCAAAGGCTTCATGCCACAAACCATAAATATCAATGTGAAAAACAGGAAGAATTTTTTTATTTTATTTTTTCTTCTTTTATTGGTGAATTTTCTTTTGCTAATAAAATGTTTTAAACGTGTTCGAATGTTAACTCGTTATTTTTTCTTTCTTGTGTAAAAATTGTCCTGTGTCTTAAAATTTTGCGAACGTTTTTTTCTGAAGCAGCGTTGGCACCAAATGATTTTTTCAGGATAAAAACAGGAAACCCTTTGTGTTATTCCAAATCAATACATATATATATATAATTAAGTAAACCCTCGAGCTATTGATCCGACCTCAACAGAATGCAGAATGCATTGGACGGTTGTTTCGTTCTTTATTTGGGACTCATCAGCAGTGCGCATCAACTACCAGGAATCGAACCAAGACAGTTTTGGTTATGAGGCTGATGTTATGCCAATTGTACCACGGGTCCTGGTGACGAATAGTTAACGAATTAAGCTCGATGAAGTGCGCCGCTTCTCACGAATTCCGTGGTGGAACTAATCCAAGCTCCTTTGCCCATAGGATAGTGCCTCTGCAAGCAACGACTTCCGCAACCAAGCCGCTAAATCCATAGCGTGTTTCGTGGTTCAAGCACAAAGATATTATTCAAGAAGTAGTAGGAGGATTTGAACAATTATTAAGTAAAGTATTCAGCCTCATAACCAAAACTGTCTGGGTTCGATTCGATTCCTGGTAGTGGATGCGCACCGCTGATGAATCCCAAATATTCAGAAGTTTCAAGGTTGCAGTTCTTATAATAGTACAGAAAATCGATAATATATATATATATATATATATATATATATATATATATATATATATTTAAGGCAAGATGTTTGTGTGTGTGTCAATTTATCTGCCTGTATGTCTATTTTTTTCAGTACTTTTTATTTTAGTTTTTGCTTCGGGTTTGGCTTTAAGTAGGTATAATTTTAGTTCTTAGTCTCAGCCATGATACCATTTACAAAATTTGATTTACATCCATCAATTTTTCTTTCAGTCAACGGTTTCGCTTTAACTGGAAACAATTATTGCTTTTTAGTCTTTCGTGCCAACGTCCAAAGAATTTGAGCTCTGGGACCAGGGGTTAATTTTGAAGCTTACATTACACCCGAGCAACTCCTGGCCTATACTGCTAGTATTTTAACGAAGAGAACTGATAAAACAAACAATTTTCTATTCTAAAATTATTGACTAGATTTGAAATTTAGATTATATTCTTAATAGCAAGGCTAAATGTTTAAAAATCAGTGAAACAAAAAATATATATATAAAGTTAACAAATTTATCACAGCAAATAATGTTGAAATGGGAATCACTGATAACTACCATCTGCCCGTTTTTATGTGACATTACCTGTCGTTCATAATTTCTTCTTTTTGTCTTTTTTATATGCCCTGTCCTTTCAGGACGTAGGAGATAATGGCTTTTTACGTCTCCCTATCCCTGGCGGCTCTTAGCACCTCTTCTTTTGTTACACCACGCTATCCTCGTTCTGTCATCCACCTGGTCAGGCCCTTCAAATATTTTATCCACTGCTTTCCTCTGTCTCTCTTTCCCTGTATCTAACCTGTTAGTATCAGGTTCTCCAAGCCCTCTTTCCTCATTGCATTCTCAGGAAATTTAGCTGTCTCTTCCAGATCATCATCATGTCAATATTTTACACCCAATAGTTTGCAGAGCAGTAACTTTTGCTACTGTTTCCGTAACATACTGTTTTTTTTATGGGGCAGGGTTATTATCCCCTAAACCTGGAGGACCGGTGAACCATTACGTTTACAACACCTGGTATTCACAAACGGTCACCCATCTAAGTACTGACCAGGCTCGATATTTCGGTGATCGGACGAGAACCGGTGTATTCAACTCGATATAGCCGTAGACTCTCTTCCTGATGTGCAGTATTAATTTCTTTTTCGTATCCATCATTTCCAAAACCTCATCATTGCTCTCACATGCTCGATCCATGATATTCGCAGCATCATTCTAGAGAACCACATTTCAGCTGCTTCAATTTTTTACATCATCTTCGAAGATATTGTCCAACATTCTCAAGCATATTGAAGAAGCGACATCACATAGCAATCCAGTACTCTCCTCTTTGTTTCTAGCGAAATTGTCCTGTTCATAATTTAGTGATCTTGAATACTGGACAATCTCATCAAGGATGGTTTTGGTGAGGATGGAAACGAAAAGAAAACTAATATTGAACATCAGGAAAAGTCAATTAATGTTCTGGAACATGTCATGAGGAAGGAAGGCTTGGAGAATCTGATACTAACAGGCCAGATGGAGGGAAAAAGGAACAAGGGAAAACACTGTGTAATATACTTGACGGGCCTGATGGCAGAGCGATGTTTGGGTTGGTTAACAGGAGAAACCTTGCTAAGAGTCACCAGGGATAAGAAGACGAGGAAGATCAGCGGCTACGTCCTGAAAGGACAAGGCACAAAGAAGAAGAATAAAAAGAAGAAGAGCAAGAAGAAGATGCTGAGAATATCATAGACCGAACATGTGAAGAAAGATGAGGTTTTGGAGAAAGTGGAAACGAAAAGGAAGCGAATGTTGAACATCAGAAAAAGACAGCTGAAGTTCCTGGAACATGTAATAAGCAAAGATGTCTTGGAGAATCAGATAGAAGAAAATAAAAAGAGGAGAAAACAACGCATAACGTACATGATGGACTTGAGCAAATGCTTTCAAGAGCGGGGTTTGTGCGCGATAACTGGACAAAACATGCCAAGAGCCACTAGGGATAGGGAGATGTGGAAGGTTATGATCGCCGATATCATAAAGAGACACGGCACATAGAAGATTATAATGAAGAATATTGTTTTCTCATGGGAATATAGTGTGGTTATTTTTCATGAATAAAGCGTTTTTTCTGTTTTTATAATATGGTAACCTATAATTTACAAAACATACTTATACAACAAATTTATTATAATTGACCTTTCATTAGGTAATTTCTTTACATACTCATTTACATCATTCGGACCGTTGTCCATATTTTTTCTTGCTCATTCAGAACGATTCGGCTGTTATAAGCTTCCGCTTTTTTAGGTGATTGTAATTTCAAACTGAATCATTTGCTCTTTCCATTATGTTAAATTGTTCTCATTCCACGAGGAATTCTTTATCTATTTGTCTCAGTGACAATTATCTTTAACCCAACTCTCTAAGCTAAAGCAACGTGGTTCGTGTGCCTAGAACAATCTTGAACGATGAACTAAATAGTGTTCTGTTCGAAAATCCAATCCCTAGAAGAAGGCCAGAGCATAAAACTACCAAAACATCTAAGATGAAGACAATGGTCCGAACAATGTAAATAGTGTAAATAATCACAATATTTCATCTCACAAATATAGACAGATATTGACGGTGAATACGGCAACAAAGATGAGGACAACAGTCCGAACAATGAAAATAGTGTAAAAAATCACAATGTTTCATCTTAGAAATATAGAGTGATATTCAAGGCGAATATGGCAACAAAGATAAGCACAACAGTCTGAACTATGTAAATAGTGTAAATAATTACAATATTTCATTTCAGGATTATAGACTGATATTGAAGGTGAATATGGCAATAAAGAACAGGATGACAGTCTAAACTATGTAAATAAATAATATAGCTCATCTCAGAAATATAGACAGATATTGAAGGTGAATCTGGCAGAAAAGATCAGGACAACAGTCTGAACAATGTAAATATTGTAAATAATTACAATATTTTATTTCAGAAATATAGACTGATATTGAAGTTTAATATGGCATTAAAGATCAGGAGAACAGTCGAAACTATGTAAATAAATACTATCGTTCATCTCAGAAATGAAGACATACATTGAAGGTGAATATGGTAGCAAAGATCAGGACAACAGTCTGAACAATGTAAATAGTGTAAATAAATATTATCGCGGATCTCAGAAATATAGACTGATATTGAAGGTGAATATGGCAACAAAGATCAGGACAAATGTTGCGAACAATGTAAAGAGGGTAAATAATTACAGTATCACATATATATTCAGTTCAATTTTGATTTAATATACATTGTAACGAAGGTTATCAGTTATATTATTTTCGGTAGGTCAACCATATTTAACATAATTGTATCCCTAAAAGCATTTTTCTGTTGGAGTGTGTAAACACCGCAAAGAATTATCCGAGATGAAAAAGCATGCTTAAATATGTTGCATTCATATACATTAGTTCATTGCCGGAGTGCTGCTAGTCCCATTTTAAACATCGCATGTTCAAATCATTATCGACAAAACCAGTTACCTTTTCTAGTGATGAGGGTTGTTAGACATGCAATAGGATTATAAACAAGACCTGTAGAGTCATCGACCATGTAGCACAATGAAGTAAACTTTGTTCTGAGAATATGTTTACAGCCTGTGCATTGATGACACGACATCAATAGAATGAACGAGCACCTGGCCGTGAACAAGGCGTGACTTGGAGATCAGTTGAATTTTGTTCTGGATTGGAATAAGATCAGCCTGATTGTCTTACCCAAGACACGCCATGCACGGATAAATAACGTTACAGCTTTCAACCCAGATATGTGGAAGGAGCTGGACATGTATGTAGCGGCCTTACGAGAAATATAGCAATAGGATTGAATAATGATTTATATGTATAAATGTAATAATGGAATATAATTATCAAAGAAAAAAATGTTACAATAAAAATGTATATAAGCACGTCTGACATTAAATCTAAAATTGTGAGAAAAATTTATTCTGTGATGTATTACCATAATTTTTTGACAGCATGGTGAAAATAATGGGATCGTCTCTTGATAATATCTAATTAAGTTTTATGTGCTTCAGATATAACATAAGTGTTAACATCCGTTCTAAACTTATGAAATGTGTACGACATACACACGCACACGCACACACACACACATATATAGATACACACACACACACACACACACACACACACACACACACACACACACAATATATACATATATATATATATATATATATATATATATATATATATATATACATATATATATATATTTACTCATATTGCTTCTCTCTACAGGTTATATCTTAAAATATTTACACATAAACACACACACAACTGCGTAACGCACGAAACTCCAAGTCGTCCCATCGAGGTAGGGCATATGATTATTTTTATACAAGTGTGTATTTCCATACGTACATTTATTAATTCACCTAACCATATATATATATATATATATATATATATATATATATATATATATACTCGTCATACGCATAAAGCCTCTTTCGCTGTATCACGACTCTACAGTGTGGCTAGACATTCACTTGCTACTGGCCGGAATGGGAGCTCGACCAGTTTGCTGAAGATTAACGCATCAGTCGCAAAAGTGGTAACTGTTTTTTTTAATTATCGTCTCTCGAGAGATTAATAGTAATAATAATAATAATATATATATATATATATATATATATATATATATATATATATATACATATATATATATATAATATCTATATATATAATATCTAATTACTTTTTATGTGCTTCAGATAGAACGTAAGTGTTAACACCCGTTCTAGACTTATGAAATGTGTATGACTCACACACACACACACACACACACACACACACACACACACACACACACACACATATATATATATATATATATATATATATATATATAAGAATAAATATAGCTAATATTAGGTATAATTAGGTTATAACTACGTTCCCTGACAAACTATTAAATAAACGATTTGAACTAATATCAAAATGCAGACATGAAAACAATTTTTACTACGTTACCTAAAATTAGAAAACTAATAATAAAGAGCAAATTATAAACAAATTAACAAACAGCCAACGATACAACACCCATTACAATAAATAATAAATTTTTATAATATATATATTTGGAAGGCCAAAAGGTTTAGTCATACATCCCAAAAATAAACAGATATTACTGCACACCACTGCAAATGACGTAATCTGATGAAACAGTAGAATTCGATTACATCCTGTCACTCCAGTGGGTCTGAAGCTGATCGAATAAAAGGAAACTAAGGCAGTTGTTTCAATTAATTTGCACCACAGCATATCGATGCATACATGTATGTATATATATATTTCGGAATTCATGGCTAGTAGCAATGAGCTAAAATTCGTATATGAAATAAATAACTGAGTTTATTAAGAAAGATATATTAAGCAATGTGTTAGTCGGAGTGAATTAAAATTGATGTTATTCTAGGTAGCATATAAATCCTGCGTTAATGTTTTAAATCTTGCTCTAAAGTTTTATTGCTTTCGACTTGTCAAGAAGAAAACCTGAAATTTTGAATATCACACATATATCAGACCTTAACACAATTGCTTGTTGTCACACATTGAATATTGCTAGTAATTTATGATTTAATATAGTTCAAGTATCAAGAACAATGTAAAACTATAGCCATAAATACAATTATTGTATAGTAAAATCACACGATAAAAAGTATAGTTATGTAGAAAACAATCGTAAGATATATATATATATATATATATATATATATATATATATATATAAAGAGAGATTAAGGCCTAAATACACAATTTTTAGATTACATGACACGGTCGCCATCAAGGAATAATAATATTCAAAACCTTTGGATTATTCTTAAAAATTTTTAGGTTCTACAAAGAAAAAATTCATGAGAACACACGAAGAATTAAACAAAGAAAATTAATGATAATAGCGTGTCTGTTATATTTAACGAAACCTGCATAAAAAAGAGACTATTGCCCAAAAACAATATATATATATTCATAAATATTCGTAAATTCTCTGCCACGTGAACGTTCAAATAAAGCAAGAGCGGTCTTAAAAAGAAAAAGGGTAAAAAGTAAGATCAGTTATTAAAATCGCCTGTAGACACCACTTATGGTAGAATGCAAGGTAGCCAAATAACGCGTTTAAAAATGAAAAATTTTCAAAAGTTGTACAATATAATTGTATAGAACACTTTTTAATACAAATGTTTCCTGGTCTAACCTTATTAAGAGCAATAACTAAGTATTAAACAATATATATATATATATATATATATATATATATATATATATATATTCAGTTTCAAATGTAAAATTTATAGTAGGTTCAATGTTATTGGGTTTGTCGACAAAATCTGCTATGTTAGTAGTTTCTGGAGAGATTAGAAGGGACTCGTCTATATATCTAAAGTAGGAGGAATGTGGTGGTAAAATTTCTGGAAAGAGATTGTTTCAGAAACATTTTCCCACCAAATTAATCCTACTTTAGATATATAGACGAGTCCCTTCTAATCTATCCAGAAACTATTAACATAGCAGACTTTGTAGACAAACTCAATAACACTGAACCTAATATATATATATATATATATATATATATATATATTGTGATGATCAAGTCATATTTCTCATATACAAATTACTTGTCATATACAAGCTGCGGCATAAGTATTGCTAGAAAAGTTAAAAGCTCATAATTATTGAAAAATATGTCAGCAGAAAACTTTAACGCAACGTAAGTATTTATCTGATAAATAACACTACAAAAAATTCTGTATCGTTTTATTTCGACTTCAGCACACGGAAAAGTTATTCGGAAATGTCACTGATGTCAGTACGCACAGTTTCGATGGGTATTTCATTCCATACTCTCTTCAATCTTGCCTTCAAATCTTCAATATTGTGCTGCGCAATAGAAGAGTTCCCACTCGCACTCGCTGTTCATCTCAGTGTTCTTGACAGGCTCCATAGGAAAATCACTAATGTGATAGGTACCGACTTGGCTGCTCGACACCTGCAACTTTTTCACTGACGGGATGTGACTTCTCTCTGTCTGTTCTATAAATATTTTCATAGATTCTGCTCCAACGAACTTAAGTCACAGGTGCCCCTTCCACAGTTGTTTACTCGTGCAACCAGACTGACAACTGGGTCCCTCACATTCACAGTTAAATAAACCAAATCCAGACGACAATTCTACTCCATCAGCTTTTATTCTCGCACTTTTTGCCTGTTGAACTGTTGAATATTCTTGCTTTCCTGACGGCTACAACCTCCAGGATTTACATGCAATGTCAATACTCATCTATTAACCACTTGACTGGTTGACTTATTTTACTTGACCACTAATTCTAGTTTTTTCTACATTACCCTGTATAGCTTTTCCTTTCTCTCTACCCTTGCAACTGTCATCACACCTGTTTTCTCATCCTTTACTGGTTGGCCTTTCTCTGTACTCTCCTCCTATCTATATTTTTTACTCTTATGTAGCCCCTGCACATCAGTGGCGTTACCGCCTTGCTCGGAGTGATACAATTAAAAACATAATCAAAAACCTTGATATATGGCGATGATGAAGGCAGTTTCTCCTTGGTGTGGATACCAAGACATATGACCACTGTGATGTACACGAGTAATTTGGCTCTACGTTCTGTCTTGTTTAAGGGCATAATTATCAAAAGCATAAATGGCATTGAAACATGGCTTGAGTGCACCTTCTATGATGTACTCTATATTAAATTGCTTATTCATCTTTAGCCCTTGGGATACGAAAACCAGAGTGGGCATTACTTTTTCTGAAAAACAGCTCAAACTATAACTGAAGCTGATTTCTGGATTCTGGATTCTTTAGCTCTGCTATTCCCAAACTGGGAGAAATTTCATCCTGCGGAGAAATTTTGTAGCTAACAGGGGAAAAATTAATTACACTACCTGCTAAATAAAAAAATCTAAGATTTTCTTATCTCTGAGAGAGAGAGAGAGAGAGAGAGAGAGAGAGAGAGAAAGAGAGAAGCAGCATCAACCTTCTCACTAATTTTTTTCTGAAGTAGAAGAGCAAACAAAAGTGCTTTTATTTGTTACGAACCGCTCTCTATTGCTATGTTTAATTGTTACTAACTGAGCTCTATCCATTTTACTCTGTAACTATAAATTTATCAGTATACTAGCAGTATAGCCAAGCGTTGCTCTGGTGTAATTATAGTGGATATCTTATCTATTCCTTTTCTAGTTGTAGTGGGATTCCGTTCTAGTGAAGGGTAATTGTATACTGTTGCAGGTTAACGGAATTTGGCCTTGTGGTAGACAGCCCACTATAAGACATAAAATGATTATAAAATCAAGAAAAGCAATTTGAGTAGAAAAAAAAAACATTTTTATATATACACATATCAATGAATGTTTTTACAATTAAAGTAATAACTTGAAGTATAAGTCCAACGGAGGTTTAAAAGTTCATGGCAAATAATAAGCTGAAAGGGATTTAAGGCTTAGGGATGTGAGAGCGTCGTGAGTAAGGAATGTCTTTGATGTAGTCGCTCATTAGATCATTAAGTAGTTTTGAGACAGTGAAGAAGGTAAGAAGAGGTGAAGAGAGGCAAACGTTGTAGCCGATTGACTTAAGTCAAGGGGATATCGATTACACTCTTCTCCTGAGGTCTGCCTCGGTCTGTCTACTGGGTGCTTTCTGTCTCGGCTTTTTATATCTACTTTTTGGATCAAAAGCAGCTCGTTTGGTTTTTCACAATTGAATTTGATTATGGCCTTCCCATTGGCTGGTAAATAAAATTCGCGTAGCCACGCGAAATGGAAATTTGATATTTTATTTATTTTTATTTTTCAACCAGAACATATGCGCGAACACGGATGCGCACCGGTGAGTTTTGGTCATTTGCTTTCTGGTTGGTAAAGTGCAAACATCCGGTCCCTCGGTTTTGCTCGGTATCACCACATAATGAGTGCTTTAAAACTAATCCATAGTCCTGGGGGATCAGACTCTTTGGACATGGGCACGAAAGTCTAAAAAGCAATAGTTGTTTCCAGTTAAAGCGAAACTGTAGACTGAAAGAAAAATGTATGGATGTAAGTCAAATTTTGATTTCCTGGTATCGATATCAAATAAGTTTCTTTTCGTCGTAAACTGAATTTTGAAGACTAAATAAGTCCTCTGAGTAAATGGTATCATGGCTGAGACTAAGAACTACAATTATACCTACTTAAAGCCAAACCCGATGCAAAAACTAAAATAAAAAGGGCTGAAAAAATACAGATATACAGGCAACTCCATAATTTTCTGACATTAGAATAAGTTTGGACACGAACTAGCGTGCTGAAAATTCTCAGAGTATTTATTATTGAAGTTATCAATAGTACATATGTCCAGATTTACAAACTCTAAATTTTGTGCAATTTCACACAAAAACCGATAAAATTCGCATGAGCTGATTTGTTTTGAACATTCTTCTTCTTCTATGTTCCTTCTCCTTTCAGGACGTAGGTGATCATGGTCTTCCACGTCTTCCTATCCCTGGTGGCTCTTAGCACGCTTTCTCCTGCAACACCACGCAACCCCTGTTCTGTCATCCACCTGCTCAGACCCTTCACATATGATATCCACTGCTTTCCTGTGTCTCTTTTTCCCTCTATCTGACCTGTTAATATCAGGTTCTCCTAATCCTCCTTCTTCATCGCATGTTCCAGAAACTTCAGTTGTCACTTCCTGATGCTCAATATTACTTTCCTTTTCATTCTTTTCAACACCTTGTCATTGCTCACATGCTCGGTCCTTGATATCCGTAGCATCCTTCTGTAGAACCAAATTTCAGCTGCTTCAAGTTTTTCCTTCATCTTTGATGATATTGTCCAACATTCACTGGCATATTGAAGAACTGACATCAGATAACAAGCTAGTACTCTCTTCTTTGTTTCTAGCGAAAGTTTCCTGTCTCTTAATATTTTACTCAGCTTCTGGAACGCGTCTTTCGCCATGGCAATTCGCCTTCGGATTTCTGTGTCACACTTTCTGTCTTCTGTTAGAACGCTTCTCAGATATTTAAATTTTTGCTTGATTTTAGTATCTCCCACCTGTATTTAGCATTTTGGGTTGCTATTTTTTGCTGATTACCATGCAGTCGGTTTTCTTGCAGTTTATTTGTAGTTCTTTTTTGTCACTCTTTTAAGCTACATTCTGTAAGGGATCTTTCAGTTTCCTTTCCGTGTCTGCAATAAGCACTGTATCATTTAGAAAATACTTTGACAAAAACACTAATTCACAGTTAATTAATTTCTTTAAATTCATTTAATTGCATAGGATTTCATTGTAAACAATATTTAAGAAAATGTCATTTTTCGTTCTCAATAGCGAATAATATATTTTAACGATTCCTTACATTTGGGCGTGGAACATACAACTCTACGTACATAATTATTTCTTTAGGCACCCAAATTCGAACATTTTCATGTATTTCGCCTTCTGAGTTTTTTTTTTTTCATATTTCTCGCAAACGCAGTATGAAATGGAGGCTGGATTCAGGTAAATAAAATAAATTAATATTCAAAAACCAAACAATACATTTTTATTAAATTCATTTTTAAAATAGTGGGAGCATGTTATATCTTAGATATAAATCTTTTAATTTTTCAAGAAATATGAAATTTGTCGACGAAACTACGCGCACCCTAGTGAAACAAACAGTAATTTGTACCCACTTACATGTTTGCGATTTGCCACAAACTTTCGTACGATCGACAAATGTAATGCTATTTTAGAGGGTGTGATAAATCATTGGACTAATGGAAGTCCTAGAACTGTTTATGAAGATACCTGTATAATATTTGTCGTGATTTTGTATCGACAATAACAGTAAGAGTTTAATAAAATTATAATAATCTCTAAAACTTTACCGTTATACCTCATGTTTGTCCATAAATATACCACATCTTTAATATATATATATATATATATATATATATATATATATATATATATATATATACATATATATATATATAATCCCAGGTAAAGTGGACTCAAGATTTTATTATTTTGAGTGCAACGGCATTTATTTTATTATGAACAGTGCTCAATGTAATAAATATTATAGAGCTTAATATGATTATATCGTTATGAATTAATTTTACATTGTGAAACGGAAATTTCTATGTTCGTGATAGATTCTCATCATCATTTTTCTTTTTTTATATATAAAACAAGCTTTACAACAAATAAATCAGTCAGTCAGTTAAGTGCCATATGTGAAACACGCTTGGGCGATCATGTCTGGAAAGATACATGACTGACTGGGCAGAAGATTATCCCGCAGTAGTTTACTAATGCTTTCTGCGGTAGACTGGTTGCCAGTCAAGGCTATAGAACCCTTTTGTCCTGTTATTTAACCCATAAATGGAGGGAAGAGACGGATTAATACCTTTCCCAAGGATATTTGCGAGTAAGTGAATACAATGAATTCAACTGGAATTCGAACTCGGCTCCCCGCTTTCTCTTTCCGAGCCGATATCCATTACACCACAACGCACAACAAATAAATAGATAGACCAAAAATGATAAGAAACAACAGCCTTGGTTCTAAATGGGCATATCAAATCAAAGACAATAAAACTAAAGGAAGAGAAGAGGGGAAAAAGGGAAAAAGATAATGTTAGGTTAAAGTCAGGTTGACATCTTGGCCGTTAAGGAGGGAAAGAAAGAAGGGAGAAGGGTACGATGAATAAGGAGAAAAAGGGAAAAAAAAAGAGAAAGAAATTGGCTAGTATGTATTCTTTGCGGCCAAAACGCAAAATGAATCTTCGCTCTGATTAGTTAAAAGAAACACGCATGTAAATTTTATATCTTCGCACATACATAGACAGCAAACGTTATTTAAATGTAAATCATCTCCACAACTAACCTCAAACATCAAACTGTTGATGAGAATCTATCTCGAAACAGAGATTTCCCTGTCGCAATGTACAATTAATTCATAACGATTTGTGTAGCAATCGAAGTCTAACCGTACTGATGAGCTGTGATACAGCGAAACAGATCTGTCTGGGGATGACTATTTACGCTCTCACACTCTGATTGAGCACTCTGGAAGAAAGGTAGACTTTGTAAAACAGTAGCCACTCTAGTGTGTACGCATCGCTCATTCAGTAAAAATGAATTTGAGCACTCTAGCTATTGGGCGCGTAATATGATATGCGCTAAAAAGACTGCCACCGAACGCCCCGTGGCCCAGGGGTAGAGTCGCCGACTAACGCCAATGCGGTCGGGTTTCGAGCCTGGGTTAGGGAGCAATCGGAGTCTAACCGTACTGATGAGCTGTGATACAGCGAAACAGATCTGTCTGCGGATGACAATAATATATATATATATATGTGTGTGTGTGTGTGTGTGTGTGTGTGTGTGTGCGTGTGCGTGTGTGTGTGTGTGGCACCCATCGAACTCGGGGAACGTTAGATTTGCACCCAAAGACGTATGCCTCAGCTGCTGATACACAGGCAGCTTTTATGGTTGTACAGGCCCACAAGGGTGTGACAGTCCCAATTGCAACAAATTCATGTGAGGAACTTCTCAATCCGAAGTACATTTGTGTTTTCTCACCGTCGAGTATGTTTTGCCATGACGTCAAGACTTTGCTTCTTTCATCGCTCCAACCATCGGAATAATTCGCTTCACTAGCGTCCGCTACATTTAGCGACATTTTCCTACCTCTCAATGTCTATGCCCCCTATCACCCTCATATCCTTTTGCAGACGTCTTTGAAGAGAAGATGACTTTTTCCTCGAGCCATCTTGCTGATAGCTAGTTCCCTGCACAGAATATATGGTTCAGACATTGTATCTCTGGTACTAATAATAAACCCGCCACATATATTGGTTTTACTACAACCACTCTCTCCCGTAGACTTACCTGCCACATTTCTGATCATAGTTCAATTAAACAATATTTCTTAGAAAAACATAGCCATGTATGTAATATCAGACAGATTTTTAGTCAATAAAACAATAAAACATACACAGTAAAATGAACCTTCAGATATTAGAGGTCATCTATATTAAATCAAAGCAACCCACATTCAATCTAGTCACAACACATTACATTGTATTTAGAGACATGATTCTGTCAACATTTAGGTCTCTCACGTTGTGTAACGTCATGGAACCGCATTACAAATTCATGATATACTATTCGGTGACTTATCGTAGCATATCAATGTTAAAACAAGTTAATATCATCATTAATGGTGGATGTCTTTATGTTTACTTATCTGGAACATCTCTGAAGATAGCTCATGTGAGCTAAAAACTAACGATGGTTAAGACGACTCATTATTAAACATAATAGACATTCATTGTCTTTTATATTTAACAACGTATGTTTAGCAAATTATCTGCTGCTTCGATAAACTGTATATATATAGATGTATGTATGTATGTATGTGTGTGTGTTGGTGTATTCGAATAGTGTGGCGATGTCAACGCGCTGACAGTTATCGATTTCTCTTACGTACATATGTGCGTATGATGGGATCTGTGTAAAACTATGATAAGTAAAAACTGCTATTATTTTATTTAAGACTGTATTATTATTTTTTTGTTTTAAAGTCGGTTATTAGTTTGTTTTTTTGTTGTTGTTTTTTGTGGTTGCGCATATTTAAATGGTACAAATTCTAATTTGTAATGCTTGTTAGTTTTTTCGTCTGCTTGTATTAATTTTATTTACTACTGCAGAGAGGAGTAATTTATGTTAATGATGATTGCGGACTAATACGGTGATAGTAATTAATATTTGATGATAATAACAATTGTGGCAGCAAATAGTTATTGTAAAGCGGTAGTAGAAATTAGTAATAGTGGTGTAATGATAATAGCAATAAATGCAATTATTATGGTGGTAGTTTGAGCTAGAGAATATTTTATAAGATTATAGTATCAGCGTTTCCTTTTTATATCCGTTTGGTATAAATTGTGATAATAGGTATTTATTTTCATGTCTGCATTTGGAAATTAGTTCTGATCTTATGTTTAGTAGGTTTTTTTATTGGGTATGATGTATAATTGCGACTTTTTCATCTAGGCAAAATAGGCGTTTTTTTGTAATGTTGTTGTAGGCAGGTACTTTTTTCAGTATTTTCCAGCTTATTGTTGGTGATATATTTCTGTCTTTTAGACTCCATACCTATGTGGATAGTGTAGTGCTGTTCAAGTATTTTCTATTGGAGAATGAAAGATTGTGGTGTTTTTTTCTTTTCTTAAATGGTCACTCAGTGGCACCGATGTAGTATATTGTGTTGTTGTTTGCATTTACCTTGGCTTTATATACTATGTTTGTTTGCTGGCAATTTCTCTGGAGTGGACATGTAGTTCCGTTTCTGCAGGTGCATTGAGATTCTTCCGTTGAATTATTGTAGGTTAAAAATGAAAATAAGTACCAGGCATATATAATATACTAGCATCATAGCCCGGCGCTGACTATGCAACTCAGAACATTTTAAATTCTTCAGCGGATGAAACAAATACGTTTAAATTCGCTGCAGACACTTAAAATATAATTTCTATATATAAAAGTCAATCTGTGAGTCTGTAGGTGACTGCTCCTTATGCACGCCTACATTTTTTAATATTTCTTTTGTTTCAAAATTACAGGGGAATGTATTCACATTTTCTTGTTGACCAAATGAATTTTCAAACGTCAGAATAAAAATTAAATATAAACGCTCATTTTTTTTAATAAAAAAGATTTTTGTCGCGTTTGACACATGTGATTTGATTTATGTGATGTAATCTAGCAACCATCTTAGATCTCAGATGTTTTACGGAGCAAATGTAAACATCTGCACCATTGGCCAAAAAGTGCGAAAGGGAAAACTGCTAAACTTAAACTCAAAAAATATGTATCGACCTGGCTTCCTTGTAGATATGTGTTCCTAGAATGCTTGAATGACGTAGCTTAAAAAAATATAGGCGTGCATAGGGAAGAGTCACTCACAGACTCACAGATTGCCTTTTATATATAGAGATAAATAATATGATATATAACAATTTGCATATATATATGTTGATATTTATAATTATATACATACACCTTTCACATACACACACACACACACACATATATATATATATATGTGTGTGTGTGTGTGTGTGTGTGTGTGTGTGTGTGTGTGTGTGTGTGTGTGTTGCTTAGGAGTTTTGACTACATAGTCTTTTTGGTTTTCTTTCTAATGTCTTAATAACAAAACAACCATCCGTCCGTGCATAGAATACTGCTGTTATATCTATTCAGGCGTCCCTGCTGTTCATCTCAGTGTTCTCGACAGGCTCCAAAGAAGATTCTGTAATGTGATTGGTCCTCACCTAGCAGCTCGACTCCAGCCACTTTCTTACCGGCGGAATGTGGCTTCTCTCTGTCTCTTCTAAAAAATATTTTCATCGCTTCTTAAATATTTTCATGGATTCTTAAGTCACTGGTGCCCCCGCCACAAGAATTTACTCTTGCAGCCAGACTGGCAACAAGGTCTCACCCTTTTATCGTTAGATCAACCAAATGCGTGGGACAATTCTACTCCACAGCTTCTTTGCACGTACTTCCTACCCTAGGAGCTCTCTTATATATCTAGTTATGGATTAAATGACAGGACAGACAAAGTTCTATAGATCTGGTTTGCAACTAGTCTACCGCAAAAAGAAATGGCAACCTACTGCAGGATAAATTTCTGCCCATATCTCGAAAAAGACATGACTGACTGAGCAGAAGATTATTCCACATTAGGTTGTCATTGCTTTCTGCGGTAAACTGGTTGCCAGCCAAGGCTTCAGAACCCAATCTGTCCTGTTATTTGACTCATAGCTACAGGGGGAGAGATGTATTATATTATAAAGTAATTATTTATGAGGGAGTAGTTTATTACTTAAAACAATATAAAACTGATCCCCCACTATATGCCCAGGAGAAGCCTTAATCTTGTTTACAACTATTATATTCAGCCAGTCGGTTAAGTGCCATACGTGATACACGCTTTGGGCGATCATATCTCGAAAAAGACAAGACTGATTGGGCAGAAGATTATCCCACAATAGGTTACCATTGCTTTCTGCGGTAGACTGCTTGCCGGCTATGGTTATAACACCCAATCTGTCCTGTTATTTAACACATAAATGGAGTAAAGAGACGGAGTAATACCTTTCCCAAGGGTATTTGCGCGTAAGTGGAATTCAAACTCAGCTCCGAACAGTCGTACAAAAAACATACCAAATGAGAAGGTAACCAGTGTGACGATTTGGTTCGGCTGTCAGAGCTATCTACTGGAATAGAATTCTCCCACAAAGCAGAAAATGCTGCTTATTTATAATTGGAAAAGTTCCTGCAAATTATCATAACATCCCACTTCTAAGGATTAACTCCTCAGAAGTCTTATACTTTTTCCCTTTAGATTAAAGCCTGCCATTTTTCTTTTTCTCCTTAAACGGCGATATTCCGGGCTCGCTTGAGAAACTGGCATGTCAAAAGTATTGTAAATGACCTCCATGACTACTTCCTCACCATGAGGACTGCTGTCAGCATTAAACAACAGGCGTTTCCTAATTTATGTTTAAATGTCTTTTGTGAGTAAACTATGGACCTTTTATTATGCAAACCATATTTCCTACTCTTTTATCAATTGTACCCATTTTCCAGAAAGATATATTATCCCGAAACATCCGAAAAAATAACTTTCTCTCCGGTATGGTAGCCTTCTGTAGATATCATATCTGATCGTCCAATTTTTTTTCTTTGTTTGGGATGTAGCTTGTCGAATACAGACCTGATTTTACAAGTAAGTATTACGTCTGCTGGAGGAATGCTAATGTGGTGTTGTGGTTGGAGGTGATTCTATACACCTGAAGGAATTAATGTAAGGTCTTTTCTGTGAGTGTATCCC
This sequence comes from Ascarosepion bandense, assembly GCA_037127315.1. NCBI lineage: Eukaryota > Metazoa > Mollusca > Cephalopoda > Sepiida > Sepiidae > Ascarosepion > Ascarosepion bandense. The sequence continues at coordinate 749,195 of JBBBDQ010001428.1, forward strand.
TAGCTTTCTTCATGGTTATTGTCAGCGTGTCAACAAAACGCTCGGCCTGTCCACTGGACCTTGGGTGATATGGAGTGATCGTGATATGATTGTTCGGGAAGATGTCACAAAAATACTTGAACTCGCCTGAGGTAAATTCTGTCTCATTATCTGAAAGTAATCATTTGAAAGCACCAAATCAGGCGAACAGTTTGCGTAGGAAATTGATTGTCACATCTGTAATGGGGTTTCTAAATCTGAGAACATCGGGCCATTTAAAAATCTATCTACTACAATAAAATTGTAGAATTCGTCTATCGCAAAATCTATATGAATTCAAGACAATGGTCGGTCCGTTTGGGAGTAAAGACTATATTTGATTGAAGGTGCTTTAAATATCAAAGCACATCCATCAAAGAATTAGGCGATGTTTCCAGTGTCCTTATCCATATTTGGCCAGTATACATAACTGCATATAAGGCTTTTCATCGTTATAATCCCTGGGTGTCCTGCATGGAAATATTTCAGAATTCAGAGTGTTATAGGAATGAGTACTTGCTCACTATATAGCTGTACTTCGTTGTATAGAGAGAAAATATCTGAAGTCTGTTTGTGAGTCCTTTTCATAAATTTTGGTTTGGGTTTCCCTGATTTTCTCATCATTTAGACCTTCTTGTTTGATTTGGTCGAGAGTTACAGGGAGTTCCCTCACTGCGTTGCATTATGAGGTTTTAAATACTCCTTCTTTTCGAAGAGAAGCATTCTCAGTATATTCAGTAGTTTCTCTGTGTTTAGGGATTAATCTGTACAGTCCGTCGTCATGACAAAGTTTTTAGGGGGTCAGTCAGTTAAGTGCCATACGTGATACCCGCTTGTGCGATCATGTGGTCAAAAAGACATGACTGACTGGGCAGAAGATTATCCTGCAGTAGGTTGCCATTGCTTTCTGTGGTAGACTGTTTGCCAGTCAAGGCTATAGAACCCAATCTGTCCTGTTATTTGGCTCATAGCTAGTGGGGAAAGAGATGTATTATATTATAAAGTAATAATTTGTGAGGAATTAGTTTATTATTTCAAAACAATATAAATCTGATCCCCCCCCATTTTATGCCCAATAGAACCCTTAAACATGTTTTCAACTATTATATTCAGTCAGTCGGTTAAGTGCCATCCGTGATACACGCCTTAGGCGATCATGTCTCGAAAGAGACGTAACTGACTTGGTAGAAGATTATTCCGCAATAGGTTGCCATTGCTTTCTGCGGTAGACTAGTTGCCAACCACATCTATAGAACCCAGTCTATCCTGTTATTTAACCTATAACTGGTTGGAAGAGACGGATTAATACATTTCACAAGGGTATTTGTGCGTAAGTGAATGCTACGAACTCAACTGAAATTCGGATTAAGCTCCCCGATTTCATTCGCATCGCTTTCCAACAGACCGGTTTTTAGAGTGAGTATAGTCATCAACGTGATGTAGGTTGTGGTGCAATGGTTATCGGCTCGAAAGAAGAACTAGAAGAGCCTATTTCGAATTCCTATTGAATTCGTTGCATTCACTTACGCGAAAAAACACTTGAGAAAGTAAATAACCCATCTGTTCTCCTTTCGGCTATGGCTTGAATAGCAGGACAGATGGTATTCTATAGATTTGGTCAGCAATTAGTCTACCGCAGAAAGTATTGGCAACTTACTGCGGGAAAGTTTTCTGCCCAGACAGTCATATCTCTTTCGAGACATGATCGTCCAAGCGTGTATCATGTATTGCATTTAATTTACTGATAGGTAAATAGCAAATGCACCGGACCAAATGTGGAAGCACTATACTATGCATGGCAAATGATAGACTTATAAATATGTTTGGTTGATTGTTTTGTTGGCATATCAACCTCGGCGGGTTATTTATTACCAACTATATTTTATTTATTGCTGGTAATAACTTTTTATTTCAGCAATTTATTTTCTTTTTTTATATAAGTTTTCTGTCTAGCATAACTTTATTTCTTTTCGAGTATCAAGATTCATTGGGATTTGTTTTTAAGAGCAAGCAGGGTCCCCAAGAACTTCCCTTGTTATTTAACTCATTACTGGAGGGAAGGGACGGATTAATTATTTAACCCATTACTGGAGGGAAGGGACGGATTAATACCTTTCCCAAGAGTACCAGTGATTAAGTGAATGCAGGGTATTCAACTGGAATTCGAACTCGGCTCACTGATTTCTCTTTCTGAGAGAGGAGATATCCACTGCACCACAACGCACATCCGTCATGAAACGCTTACAGCACTTGGTATTTCCAAGCGGTCACCCATGTAATTACTGACCAGGCTCAATGTTGCTTAACTTCGGTGATTGAGTGATAAACCGGTGTGTTCAACGTGATATGGCCGTAAGCATATAAGTATGTAAAATTGATTCTGAATAGACAAAAAATCTAGCACATCAGAGTGAATCAACCTTGTTAGTTTCTTACTTAGCAGTTGATGTAATACAGTCTTTCTACCTTAGTCAGTTAAGTGCCATACGTAATACACGCCTTGGGCTATCATATCTCGAAAGAGACATGATTGACTGGGCAGAAGGTTATGCCGCAGAAGATTGCCATTTCTTTCGGCGGTAGACTGGTTGTCAGCGAAGACCATAGAACCCAGTCTGTGTTATTATTTAACCCTTAACTGGAAGGAAGATACGGATGAATATTTTTCCCAAGAGTATTTGTGCGTAAGTAAATGCAACGAATTGAACTGAAATTCGAACTCGGCTCCTCGATTTGTCGTTCCGAGTCAATATCTATTGCACCACAACGCACATACTATTTGAAAAGTAAGGTCTGTAAACAAAATTTAAAAAAGTAAAAACTGTCACAAAACAATACTAAATCTACTGCTCTGTATAAGATATTACATCATTGTGTAGATAAATTGACTAGCATCATTTCCATTTGAAGTAAATGAAAGTCTTATTTGATTGTACAATGATTTTGTAATTACTGCTGTCATATATGGTTAGGCGCACCCGCTGAGTCAGTAATATGATAGGTAACGACTTGACGGCTCGACTCCAGCCGCTTTGTCACCAATGAAATATGTCTTCCCTCTGTCTGTTCTATAGATATTTTCATGGCTTCTGCTCCGACGAACTTAAGATACTGGTGACCCTGCCACAGGAGTTTACTCGTGAAACCAGGCTGGCAACTGGGTCTCACCCATTCACAGTCAGATCAACAAATGCAAACGACAATTCTACTCCATCAGTTTATTTTCTCGCACTACACGCCTGTGGAACTATCTTCCATATTACTAATTTCTTGAAAGCTAAAATCTCC
>JBBBDQ010001428.1:757500-810000 GCA_037127315.1 Ascarosepion bandense
GGCCATAATTATTAGGCCACCTCAGCTTTTCAAACGAAAGGATGAATTTCATATTATTTTTTAGTATTTATTGCCAAGTGGGTAATTCTAAATGAAAATAGAATGGTTCTTTTTATTATTACTGAGCAAAATTTTACAAGTCAAGGAAGCAAAAATGAACTCGTTAGAATCACCCTAAATTTTCTTCATTCGTTCATTGATGAAACTGCAATATAGGTCATTATTAAATATTTATAAATTCATTTGATGCACATGCCATTGTGCAGTATTAACAAACGATCCATTCTATTTTTACTTATTTACTTGGCAATAAATACTAAAAAATAGTATGAATAATAATATATAGCCTAATAATTATGGGCCGTAGTGTATATATATATATATATATATATATATATATATATATATATATATATATATATAATCCCAAGTGAAGAGGACTCAAGGTTTTTTTTATGTTTTGAGCGCTCTGGCATTTATTTTATTACAAACAGTGCTCAATATAATGAGCATTATAGAGCTTAATATAATATATATATACTACTGACCATAATTGTAAGGCCATTTTTTTAAAATGAAACGATGTATTTCAGACTATTTTTAGTATTTATTGCCAAGTGGATAATTTTAAATGAAAATAGAATGGTTCTTTTTATTATTACTGAGCAAAATTTTGCAAGTCAAGGAAGCAACGATGAACTCGTCCGAATCACCCTAAATTTTCTTCATTCTTTCATTGATGAAACTGCAATGTAGGTAATTATTAAATATTTATAAATTCATTTGATGCACATGTTATTGTGCAGTATTAACAAAAGAACCATTCTATTTTCATTTACAATTATTCACTTGATAGTGAATACTAAATTATAGTATGAAATACATCATTTTTTTAAAAATCTCTCGTTATTAAATAATTATGGCCGGTAGTTTATGTATGTGTGCGTACGAATAGCAAAATCGCAAAGACTTTAACATACATATATTTTCAGACACTTATATATACAGTCTAAGCCGTACTGATGAGCTGTAATAGAGCCAAATAGATCTGTCTGCAGATGACTGTAGTATATAGATAGATAGATAGATAGATAGATAGATAGATAGATAGATAGATAGATAGATAGATTTCAGTTTGTAACCCTGGGTTTCACGCTCTTGTCATCGTCAGACAAACTCTGACGATCGCAAGAGTGTGAAACCCAGGGTTACAAACTCACATCTATCTTTATGAATATGTCAGCTCTATCACTGATATTGACCGCTTTCAAATAAGTACCACGCATATATAATAACTAAATAATATAATATATTTAGAAAATTGCATATATATATATATTGATATATATAATTATATACATACACTTGTCACACACACACACACACACACACACACACACACACACACACATATATATATATATATATATATATATATCTGTCAGTCTTTGTTTGGTGGTGTATATTTATTTGATTAGTCCTTGGTTTGCCTTTGCCCTGACGAGCCGTTGTGTGAAACCGCGGTAGATTTTGGCGATCTTGTGATTTTTTTACGTATATATATATATATATATATATATATATATATATATATATATATATATATATGATTAGCTATTCCTAGAACATTTTCTTGTACAGTTTTTGGTTTGATGTGAATTGAATGCCATGTTTCCAACGGAGAACTTCTAAGTCCAGCTTTTTCCTGCGTTCAAATCAAATCATAGCCTTGTAATGCGAACGTCTCATCTCTCCAAGCATAAAAAAGAATCCATGATAAGTACATAATTATATATTCCAACAAGAATCAGAAATTTGGAGAAGGACAACGTATACCTTTGATCCTCATCTTTCCATTAAAAAATGTTCAGCTACAAACATATGTTTCCCGAAAGTGGCGGATGACCAAATTTAAATAAAAAAAAAAACAAAAACAAAAAAGCATTATTTCGAATACTGTCTTTTAGTGTGTACTTGTGGGGTATTACATCGTATAGCATTTGCACAACAATTTCAGCTTCAATCCAGATTCCTCATGATTCAGCTTAGCTGTATTTTGAATGTGTCATTGAATAAGCAGCTAGTTTTATGCTAAAAAGAATGTACCAATATTAATAATGTTCGCAGTAAGCATTCTCTTTATAGAAATAGCGAAATAGCCTGGAAAATATGGTAGAATCAGTTCCTTAATAACTAGGTACAATATGGTTGCTGTCAGAGTTTGTTTCCTCTACGAAATATCAATATAGGTCTAAACAAATGCATTACTACTCCGCCCATCACGATAGAAATGTGCACTTAAATTGATATACATACATGGATCTCTTTCTCTCTCTATAACTCTTTCTTCACCCCACATACACACGCGTATATATATATATATATATATATATATATATATATATATATTGTGTCTGAGTAGCAATCTCTCTTTTATGCAGATTTCATTGAAACTGACAGACAAGTTATTATTTTTGTATATATAATTTTTCGTGAGTTTTTATGATTTTTTTTCTTTTCAGAACACAAATTATATTTCAATTAACTAAATGTTTCACGACATTCACTCATGATAATGGCTAAAAGTATAGCCGAAAGCGGTCGGAAAAACAAAATATTTGGACAATTCCGATATAATTTGAGTTCTGAAAAACAAATAAAAAAATAATCATAAAAACTAAAATAAATATATAAAACACTTAATGATAATTCCTTGTCTGTTATTTTCAATGGAATATATATATATATATATATATATATATATATATATATATATATATATATATAGGGAGGGAGAAACTAAATTATACACAGCCGTATGTTTAAACACCCCCCCAATAAACCTATTGATATTCACCGTGTGTATTTGTGTGTATATTTCTTGAAATTTATTTATTTATTTTTACCTTCGTCCGTATATATCGATTCATATTTTGGAAAACGGCTTTCTGGCGCTGAAGCGATAGCGGGCACAAACAAGTTTACACGATTACGCATGTGCACGAAATATATATCCGGCCTAGAGCCTGACATGCGCAGTTTGATATGCCTTGCAGAAAGAAGGGAAAAGCGTAATGTGAATGTGACAGAGAATGATAGAAGGTATTTTAAATAGCGTAGCCGTCTTCTTTCTTTTCTTTTTTTTTTTTTCTCCCTTGAAACCACAGCCCGAACATGAAACGGATGAACTGAACCCGGAAGGAAAGAGAGAATTTTAGTTAAGAAAAGCTAAGATAAGAATAAAACTCCTGTTGGTTGGGTATGATATTCGTATTCTGTGTAGGAAGCAGATGATAGGGGTAGAAAAATGTGGAGAAGAGAAATGGAATTGCGAGTTCAGATTAGGAGAAGTGAGTCAATGAAAAGAGAGTAAGTAAATTAACTGAGAAAGAGAAGCATTGAAAATGAAGAGGAACCAAATAGGGGGGAGGTTAAGAGAGAAAGAGAGGAAGTAGAGAGAGAGAGGAAGTAGAAAGAGAGAGAGAGGAAGTAGAGAGAGAGAGAAAATAGAGAGAGAAAGAGAGGAAGTAGAGAGAGAGAGAGAGAGAGAGAGAGAGAGAGGTATTAGAGAGGAGGAAAGTGTGATTGAGCATGAACGCCAAATAAAGCATGTGAGTGATTGGGCGAATGCGAACACGCCCGAACTGACGTTGGTCACGTGATGCATGCACGCCATTCGACGAATCTTTCCTTTTCTATTTTCACGTTAACTTTCGCTTAACCTATTTTTATCCAACTTGTTTCGATGTTTTTCTTTTTGTTTTTTGTTTTTTTAGTTCGATACTTTTCGTTTTTTTTTTGTTTTTTTTTTTGTTTTTGTTTTTTTTCCCCCTGCCTTTCTTTTCTGTCCATTTCAGCTGCCAATATCTTGCTCTTCTGCATTTCCGGTGTCCTTGTTCTTATAATATTACCTCGTGATTTTCTTTCTTCTTTTTTCTTTAAATTTTTGTTTTGTGTTTATTCTTCTTTATTTCTTCTGGCTTTCTTCATTTAGAATTTTTTAATTATTGTTAATTTCTAGATATTTATTTCTTTTCCATACATTTTTTTTAGAAATTAATACTCTTTTTTTCATTTTTTTTTCTTGTTTCTGTTAAACCACCTCAATATATTTTTCACCTGCGTTTATTAATAACTTACACTTCGTTCTTTCTTAATTCTCTATTTTATATTGTTTGGGCTCCTCGACGTGTAGTAATGGTTAGCAAGCTTCTCTTGTTAGCACCTGTTACAGCTGACTAGTGTCTTCGATATTTACAGGAACCCCGTAGTTTTCATTTTGTGCCATATCTAAGCGCCGCTTATAAAATCACCTCCCCTAACTAATATCTCGGCATTTCCTCCCACTTCCCCTCCTCTTCTTCATCTTCTATTTCTTTTCTTCTTTTTCATTTATTGTTTTAAGATTAAATCTACCATCCGTCTGTGTTTTGAATACTACTGCCACATCGGGTCGGGTGGCTCTGCTATTCAGCTCGGGGTTCTTGACAAAATCCAACGGAGAATTTGTAATGTGATCGATCCCGACTTAGTAGCTCGGCTTCAGTCGCTCTCTCACCGGTTTGACGTGTCTTCCCTGTGCCTCTTCTACAAGTACTATCACGGCGTCTGCTCCAATAAACTTTGCTCACTGGGGCCCCCTACTCATGAATTTACACGAGCTACTAGACTAGCAACTAAGTCCCACCCTTTCACAGTGAAACCGATAAAATTGAGCCGCAATTTCTACTCTACTAGTTCGTTTTCTCACACTTCCCGCCTGTGAAATTCCCTTTCATATACTTGCTTCACCGACAGCTACAATCTCCAGAAATTTACATGTAAGGTCAATAGTCATCTCCTCTCTCACTAACCCGCTTCCTTTGTCTCAAGCTCTCATCTCCATCCACTCCAACCCCATTATACCGGTATTCTCATCCGTCTATTACCCTCCTTCTGATAACCCCAATAACTAACCCCAATTTCCTTTCACTTTCCCCTATGTACCCCACTGGAAACAGTAGCAGCAAAACTGCCTTGCTTGGGGTGACATGATTAAAAAGAAATTAATTTCTTCCTCGTTTTAAAAGAATCTTTTTAATAATCATAGCGCCTCAAACAAGGTACTGTTTTGCAGATGGTTACATAGGAGGAAAGTTATGAGAAAGAGTGACAGGTTATAGGGGTTGTCAGTGGGTAAGGGAAGGATGAGAATACTGATGAGTGGAGTGGACGAAGAAAGGAACATGAGAGAGAGGATGCAGGTTAGTGAGATAGGAGATGACTATTGACTTTACATTTAAATTCTTGGAGATTGTAGCTGTCGGGAAAGCAAGTAAATGGAAGGGAATTCTACAGGCGGGAAGTGTCTTGAAAGAAGCTGATGGAGTAGAATTTGCGTTTACATTTTATTGGTTTCCCAGTAAAAGAGTGGGACCTAGTTGCTAATGTTGTTGCTCGAGTAAATTCATATATAAGGGGTTCCAGTGAGCTAAGTTCATCGAAGCAGAAACTGTGAAAGTATTTGTAGCAGAGACACAGGGAAGCTACATTGCGGCGGTGAAAAAGTGACTGTATCTGAGCTGCCAAGTCGGGATCGATTCCTGTTGTTGTTAGCGACGTCAGTTTCTACTCTTTTTCTTTTTTCCAGCTTTTTTATTCTCTTTTTTCCTATATATTTTGATTTGGGCATTTTTAGCTTGCTTTCTCTTCAGTTGTCGCAATTTTTGAGATAGTTTCGGGCTTTTTGTTTTATGTTAAACTCACATTTCCTTTAAAATGTCATCTTGTTTTCCTTTTAAAACATTTTTCCGGCTTGTTCTCATTTTGATGTTTTTACTTTTCCTTTTTTTCTATTTTACTTCTTGTTCACGTTCTTGCTTTTTTCTTTCCTCTTTTTTCTTTTTTCTCCTTGTTCTCTTTCTTGCTTTTTTCTTTCCTCTTTTTCTTTTTCTATTTTGTTCTCTTTCTTGCTGTTTTTCTTTCTTCTTTTTCTTCTTTTTCATCTTGTTCTCATTCTTGCTGTTTTTCTCCTTTTTTTTTCTTTTTTCTTCTTGGTTTTATTCTTGCTGTTCTTCTTTCCTCTTTCTCTTTTTTACTTCTTGTTCTCATTCTTGCTTTCTTTTTTCTTTTTACTTATTCTTGTTGTTTTGCTTTCCTCTGCTTTTTTTCCGTCTTGTTCTCATTCTTGCTTTTTTTCCTTTTTTTTCCTTCTTGTTCTCATTCCTGATGTTTTTTCTTCTTTTCATTTTTCTTTTTGTTCTTATTCTTACAGATTTTCTTTCCTCTCTTTCTTTTTCCTTCTTGTTCTCATTCTTGCTGTTTTTCTGTCCTCTTTTTCTCTTTTCTTCTGTTCTCATTCTTGCTGTTTTTCCTTCTTCTTTTTTTCCTTCTTGTTCTCATTCTTGCTGTTTTTCTTTCTTTTTTTTCATTTTTTCTTCTTGGTCTTATTCTTACTGCTTTTCTTTTCTCTTTGTCTTTTTTACTTCCTGTTCACATACTTGCTTCCTTTTTTCTTTTTCCTTCTTGTTCTTATTCTTGCTGTTTTTCTTTCCTTTTTTTCCTTCTTGTTCTCATTCTTGCTGTTTTTCTTTCCTCTGTTTCTTTTTTCCTTCTTGTTCTCATTCTTGCTTTTTTTCATTTTTTTCCTTCTTGTTATCATTCCTGCTGTTTTTTTCCTCTTTTCATTTTTCTTGTTCCTATTCTAACAGATTTTCTTTCCTCTTTTACTTTTTCCTTCTTTTCTCATTCTTGCTGTTTTCTTTCCCTTTTTCCTTCTTTTCTCATTCTTGCTGTTTTCTTTCCCTTTTTCCTTCTTGTTCTCATTCTTGCTGTTTTTCTTTCTTCTTTTTCTTTTTTTCTTTTGTTCTCATTCTTGCTGTTTTTCTTTCTTCTTTTTTCTTTTTTTCTTCTTAGTCTTATTCTTGCTCTTTTTCTTTCCTTTTTGTCTTTTTACTTCTTGTTCTCATTCTTGCTTTCTTTTTTCTTTTTCCTTCTTGTTCTTATTCTTGCTGTTTTTCTTTCCTTTTTTCTTGTTGTTCTCATTCTTGCTTTCTTTTTTATTTATATTTTTCTTTGTTGTTCTCATTCCTGTTGTTTTTCTTCCCTCTTTTTTTCTTCTTGTTCTCATTCCCGGTGTTTTTCTTTCCTCTTTTTCTTTTTTCCTCCTTGTTCTCATTCCTGCTGTTTTTATTTCCTTTTTTCCCCATCTTGTTTTCATTCTTGCCGTTTTTCTTTCCTCTTTTTCTTTTTTCCTTCTTGTTCTCACTCTTGCTGTTTTTCTTTCTTTCTTCTTTTTTTTCTATCGCTTTCTTATTTTCTTACTTGTCTCCTTATTTTTCGCCCTTTTTAAATATTATTTCTTTTTTTGTCTTGATTTTATTCTTTTTCTTATGTTCGTTTTTTTATCTTATTTCTTGTATAGGTTTTCTTATTTTTCCTTGTTTTCTTTTTGATTTCGTTGTTCTTCTGGTCTTATATACTTCTGGCATTTTATCCTAATATTCTTCACATTTTTAAATGTTATTTCTTTTTTTCTTTTGGTTTTATTCTTTTTTATATTCGATTTCCTTTTTTTTCCTTCTTATTGTTTGTCGTATTCGTTTTCTCATTTTTTCTTGTTTTCTTCTTGATTTTGTACTTCTTCTGGTCGTATATATTTCTTGCATTTTCTCCTTATTTCTCTTTTAAATTCTTTTCTCCTTACATTTTCTTTCCTTTCATTCCTTTCTCCGTTTCTTTCTTTCAATTTCCCAAACGTTTATTCCTCCTTCCGCAAGAGAAGAATCGAAGAGAAAGAACGAAAAAGGGGAAAGTATCATGTGACTAGGTGCAGGTTAAGCAGTTGCAAGATGGCCACGGCATTTGCAGTGGAAGGTGGTTGTGGTGATTGGAATTCGGAAACCAAACGTGGAGGTGGATGCAGTGGTGGTGGGGGCTAAAATGGCGCGCAGTCTTCCGCAAGTCGAATGATGTAAAGAAAGTCAAGTGGGGGGAGGATGACGTAGGCGAGAAGGAGACGCCAGCGATTCGACCGTCAAAGAAGAAAGAAGAGGAAAACGAGAAACGCTGAAGAAAAATCAAAATTGAAACGAGAAGCAATCTGACACAGACTCCATTGCAATAAAACGAGGGAAAGTAGCAGGCAGGGAATTTTCATCTTTTCATGGCACGACGGAAAAATAAATGAAGCAGGAGCATTATGATTAATTTTCGAAAGAAAATGCTTGTTATTTTAACCTGAATATTTTACTACTACTATTATTACTGCTACTACCACTACTACTACTTCTACAATCACTCTTACAACAACTACTAATACCACTACAACTACTACTATTACTACCGCAGCTGCTATTACAACTAATACTACTATTACTATTTTTATAACTACGACTAATATGACTTAAAATAAATACAGGTCCTGGGCATGACGGTAAACTGCATCTGGCAGCAAGGCCTCTGATTGCTAGGTTGTGAGGAGCATAGAACCCCCTCTTTAATGCTGTTGTTCCCCGCTCCACCCTGACCCAGAGAGGTAGAATCTGTTAGAGTCCGACCTATGGGCAAATAGTTGACTCCCAAACTGGAGTCAAAATACTATGAAAGTATAAAAATACACTTTTATAGAAATATATACATAAAAATAAACTTTTATAGAAAAATATACATTTTTAAGGAAAAATAATACCAACAATACAATTTGAAGAAAAAAAAATTATTACCAACAATACATTTTTGAAGAAAAAATATTATTACCAAAACACATCTTTGAAGGAAAAATACCAGCATACATTCTGAATACAGAACTAGAATTTTTCTAAAATAAAAATATTAAAAAAATATATTCATCAAATTCTTACTAAATCAACCTTCTCACTATAACCGAACATTTAAAAAATACCTTAAAACCCACCTTTTTAGCATTAAGTAGCCCACAGGTTTTGATATGCCATTAAACAAAACTCAAACTCTAACAGCAAATACTAGTATTATTACTACTCTTAATAATACTACTTCTATTACTAAGAATATTACTACATTTTTCACTGCTTCCCAGACCATTTGAATTTAAGCGGGCTGCTAGATTGGAAATTAGGTCTCACCGTTTTACTTTTGGAACTCATTAGATGCGACTGCCAATTCTGCTGTAACAGTTTCTTTTCAGTGAAAATCACTCATTCTGGTTTCTCTTCTCACTACAGTCTTTAAAAAATTTGAATGCATTGTCAATTGCCATCTTCTATTATCTTGAAACTCGTTCCATATTTGTTCTTTTCTCCATTCTATCCATTGTCAGTTTTTCTATTCTTTTTTACTCCTCGTAAACGCTTTATTTTATCTCACTGCGAAGCTAGGATGACAATACAGTGTGACCCAAAATAACGAGAACTTTTTAACAATCCAATAAAACCAAGAGTGATGGAAGAAAAATAGTTTATTCAAAGTAATTTTAAACCTTAAAACATGCCATTTAAGAAACAATGATGGAATTTTTACTTTTTAAAAATTACATCCTGTATATGGCGTCTTCCTGTACGAATGTATTCTAGAAATCTGCTGTTGAGACAGTGATTATGATTGAGATCTCTTGGTCATTTTCAAAAAAATAAGGTCCGATTATCCGATGTACTAAAACAGCAAACCATACTCTCACCTTATTAGTGTGTAAAAGGCGCCCATGAACTTCATTAGGACTTGTATCTGCCCAGTAACGGTAGTTCTGCTTATCCATGTAACCTGTAAGACGAAAACGGGTTCCATCTGACATCCATAACTGGTTTAGAAATTCCTTTAGTTCTATGGTTACTGAAATAGCAGTGTTTACTTCGTGAGGCCACCGTTTCACAGTGCTGCCACTTGCTCATATCTCCCAATACAAACTTTAAAAATTCCTGTTTTTTTAGGTCTCCCTGTATATCAAAGGTACTGGTTGGCTATAAGAAAAGCAACGGAAAAAAGTCGATAAATCACTCATGCGTTTAACGTCTGCGTCTAGGAAATGGAAAAAAATACCAATTTTGAATTTAAATTTTTTTTTTTATAATCGTGTGGCCCCAAGCAAGGAATTTACTGCCACTATTTAGCAGCGAGTTACATAGGAGTAATATTATGAGAAAGAGTGACAGGTTACAGGGAGTATGAGAAGGAAGAGAATACTGATGAGTGAGGTGGACGAAGAAAAAAGCATGAGAGAGAGGATGTAAGTTAGTGAGACAGGAGATGACTATTGACTTTACATTTGATTGTAGCTGTCGGGAAAGTAAGTATGAGAAAAGGAATTTCACAAGCGGGAAGCGCGAGAAAAGAAGCTGCCGAAATAGAATTTGCGTTTACAATTTATCGGTTTTACAGTAAAAGAGTTGGACCTAGTTGCTAATCTTGTGGCTCGAGGACATTCATATATATACCAGTGGGCTAAGTTCCTAGGAGCAGAAGCTGTGAAAGTATTTGTAGAAAAGACACAGGGAAGCCACACTGCGTCTGTGAGAAAGCAATTGTATCCTAGCTACCAAGTAGGGATCGATCATATTACAGATTCTCCGTTGAATTTTTTCAAGGAGGCCTAGGTGGATAGCAGGATCACCAGACCAGACATGGCAGCAATATTCAATGCACGGGCGGATGGTTTACCGTTTTACTTAAATGTGTATATTGTGGTCTGCGTTCATAAATATGATTATTAATTGAAATATATATTTTTTAATTTGCTAAGCTCACATATTTAATGAATCAATAATTCCCTGAGGTATTTTATACTTGTAGAATTGGACTAATAACTTCAGAATATCATGAAATTTACGCAGGTATCACTAGTTTATAATAGTATTAATATTAAAGATATTTTATTCTTGATTGTTAAATCAATATCAGTGAATATCGGCTCTGAACGAGAAATCGAAAAGCTGAGTTCGAATTCCAGTTGAATTCATTGCATTCACTTACGCGCAAATATCCTAGCAAAAAGTATTATTCCATCTCTTCTCTCTCCAGCTACTGGTTAAATAGTAAGACAAATCAGGTACTGTAGTCTTGGTTAGCAATCAATGAAAAAAGTAATGCTTACCTATTTTGGGAAGATCTTATTCCCAGTCAGCCATGTCTCTTTCGTGACATGGTCGCCTAAGCATGTATCACGTATAGTTCTTAACTGACCGATGAGAAAGAAAAAATAATCTGAAACAAAGAAAAGTGTGATAAATTATTTTGTGGTATCCATCGTCTTATATGGCAGTAAATTTTGGGCAATTTCTCCACACCTGAGGTAAAAAATAAAGGCAGTAGAAATGTGGTGCTACAGAGGGATACTGAGAATTTCATAGACGAAGTGAGTTAGCAACAAGGAAGTTTATAATAATTTGACAATAAAAAGAACACTTACACTCAAAATCAGAAAAAGACAATATTTGAATACATAAACAGTTAAGTGCCATACGTGATACACGTTTTGGTGATCATGTCTCTTTCGAGACATGACTGACTGAGCAAATGATTATCCCGAATAGGTTGCCATTACTTTCTCCAGTAAACTGGTTGCCAGCCAAGGTTGTAGAACACAATCTGTCCTTTATTTGACTCATAGGTAGAGGGGAAGAGATGTATTATATTATTAGTTAGTAATTAAAGAGAGATCAGTTTATTACTTCATAACAATAGAAAACCGATCCCCCTATTTTATGCCCAGTAGAATTTATAATCATGTTTCCAACTATTATATTCAGGCAGTCAGTTAATTGCCATCAGTGATACACGCTTTGGGCGATCATGTCTCGAATGAGACATGAGTGACTGAGCAGAATATTATCCCGCAGTAGGTTGCCATTACTTTCTGCGGTAGATTAGTTACCAGTAGGAATTCTTATAATCGGAATGAGGAAAACAAAGTTGAAGTTACTTGGACACATAATGAAGAGGGGATTGAAAAATTTCACTCTCAGGGAACATTTTGAGAGAAAAGGCGATAATGGAATGTAAGGAGCCCTTTAGCTGACGATCTTTTTTTAATCGACGACGGAACGAGAACAGGAGGATATGACAAAGGGAAAAGAACTGGATTCTTTAGCATAAAATATCCGAATATGTATTATAAGATTCTTTTCCGCCCACAAGTGACGCCATACTTTTAATGTTATAAACATAAATAAGTTACATATATATCGAATTAATATTTAATAAAACGTTAACATTAATAAGCAAACATTGTGTTTACTTTTTCGAATTGATTAAAAACAATTATTCATATTGATTTTAAGCATAATTTAGAATTCATCATTTCTAGCAGTCTCGAATATAATCTTAATGTGAAAGAGATTTTTTAATTATCAACTAAATAATTTTAATTCAACAAAAGAATTGAAATATTGAAACCGTGAAATTTTCACAATTAATTCCATTTATTATTATCATTATGTTGTCATTTTTCATATTATTATTATTATTATTTATTTTGGTTGTATTCCCATTAGTTTCCTGGGTTCAACCAGAAATCTAGGGCTAGAAATTACCTGTTCACTGAAAATAAAAAGCTCTGTGTGATATGTGAGCTCTACTTGCGAGTGCAATGTTTTTTTTTATTTCTTGAAGACATGTGCTACCTGAAACCGCTTCAATGAGTCTATCAGAAAAAAAAAATTCTGCTCGAGGTTTCCGAATGCAGTTAGGATTATTGATGTCATGTGCCAATATTTTTAGATATTCACCTCAAGATCCTTGTATTATGATAATTATTGAAGATATCCAAAGAGTCATAACAATCACAGGGACCACCATGTTATTTAGAAGGCACATGATACTTTTGCGGTCTGTGATAAAGATGTCTGGGTGATTAGCTTTAACGGTTCCGTCTGGATGTATTGGAAAGTATAATAAAATGTCCCATTTCTGTAACCCTGCCTGTTATTTAAGTTTCCTTCACATAACAGTTGCAAATTTTCCATTGCAGATATTATCCTACTCTATGACGCTGAGTTTTGTATTCAGTGGGGTGATAACACTGTGTAACCCAATACAATATAGAAAGTTCTTTCTAGATAATCTAAACTTCTTTATATATGGAACTTTGTCTGTGTGTGTGTGTCTGTTTGTGTGTGTGTCCGTTACCTATAGACTCCGAAACGGCTAAACCGATTTTCTTGAAAATTTACACAGTTGTACTATAAGCGTATTCGAGTGTTCTTAGCTAGGTATTGTGCCGATAAATATCGAAAATCGATAATCGAAGAAATCGGGTTTTAGAAGGAGTAGTCGGATTTTAATCAAATTTAATACACTCATAGACAAAGACATAAGAAACGATATTCAGAAGTTTCAAGGTTGCAGTTCTTACAATAGTGCAGAAAATCGATAATATATATATATAATAGGCAAGATGTTTGTGTGTGTGTCTCTTTTTCTGCCTGTATGTTTGTAATTTTTTCAGCCCTTTTATTTTAATTTTTGCGTCGGATTTGGCTCTAAGTAGGTATAATTCTAGTTCTTAGTCTCAGCCATGATATCATTTACTCAGAGGACTTATTTAGCCTTCAAAATTCAGTTAAAGACGAAAAAAAATTATTTGATATCGATACCAGGAAATCAAAATTTGACTTACATCTATTCATTTTTCTTTCAGTCTACGGTTTCGCTTTAACTGGAAACAACTATTGCTTTTTAGTATTTTCTGCCAACGTCCAATAGTCAGAGCTCCAGGACCATGGATTAGTTTTAAAGCTTTCATTACACCCGAGCAACCCCGGGCTATACTGCTAGTTAATAATAAATCTGAAATTTTTTAATCATATCGCCCAAAGCAAGACAGATTACAGCCACTATTGTACAGAGGGTTAGACAGGAGGAAAGTTATGAGAAAGAATGACAGGTTATAGGGGGTTTCAGGAAGTTGGTAAGATAAGGATGAGAATACTGATGAGAGTGGAGTGGATGGAGAAAGAAGCATGAGAGAGAGGATACAAGTTAGTGAAATAGATGTCTATTGACTTTACATTTAGATTCTTGCAGAATAAAGTAAAAAAAAAACGGACAGGAATTCAACAGGCGGGAATTGCAACAAAAGAAGCTGATGGAGTAGAATTTGCATTTACATTTTATTGGTTTCACAGTAAAACGGTGGGACCTAGTTGCTAATCTTGTGGCTCCAGTAAATTCATATATAGGGAGCACCAGGGAGCTAAAATCATCGGAGCAGAAGCCATAAAAGTATTTCTAGGAGAAACACAGGGAAGCCACATTGCGCCGGTGAGAAAGTGACGGCATCTGAGCTGCCAAGTCCAGACCGATCAAAATACAGATTCTCCGTTGGATTTTGTCAATGACACCTAGGTGGAAGTTGGGAGACCTGACCAGAAATGGCAGCAGTATTCAATGCACGGGCGGATGGTAGATTCATATATGTGCAGGATTGTTTAAGACGGGACAAACTTCCTGACCCTACATGACATGGCAGCAGTATTCAATGCACGGGCGGATGGTAGATTCATATATGTGCAGGATTGTTTAAGACGGGACAAACTTCCTGACCTTACATGACATGGCAGCAGTATTCAATGCACGGGCGGATGGTAGATTCATATATGTGCAGGATGGTTTCAGACGGGAAAAACTTCCTGGCCCTACATGACATGGCAGCAGTATTCAATGCACGGGCGGATGGTAGATTCATATATGTGCAGGATGGTTTCAGACGGGAAAAACTTCCTGGCTCTACATGACATGGCAGCAGTATTCAATGCACGGGCGGATGGTAGATTTATATATGTGCAGGATGGTTTCACACGGGAAAAACTTCCTGGCCCTACACAGAGAACCGTTCTTCTTAACACCGGATTTAGCTTTGGATTATATACACATTCCACTTAGTTTATCCTTACTATCAATTTCTACTACGGTCACAATATTTACCGAATATGTGGAAAGACAAAATGCAGGTAGTAGTGTGTTGTTCAGGTAACGTTTCGTGACTTATTTTTCTAACGTCTAAAACATCAATACATCAGCGTTACAAGGACAAAGTTATTCTCAAAACGAAACAGAACAACACATAACTGGAAATCGTAGCTTAAGACAAATACAAAAATTTATCTTGATAAGTAAGTTCAAGCAACATGTCGTGTGTTCTGTTTTTATCATTTCAGGCGCATCTGCTATGACTTGTATAAATTTGTTTTCAATTTGCACATTTCTACATTTTGACTTGCAGGTGCTTATACTTCTTTATTTTTTCCAGATTGGTTGCTATGTTACACTCCGTCAGGAAAGACATATCAATTCTTAGGAAAATTTATTATTTTGTTGTTTTGACTCTTATGTCCAGCTTTCTATATTGCCAGCCAAGGCTATAGAACCCAATCTGTCCTGTTATTTGACTCAAATCTAGAGTGGGAAGAGATGTATTATATTAGTAAGAAGTAATTAGTGGGGGATCAGTTTATTACTTAAAACAGCATAAAAATGATCCCCCACTTTATGTCCAGTTGAAGCCTTAATCATATTTTCAACTATTATATTCAGTCAATCAGTAAAGTGCTATACGTGATACGTGCTAGTGCGATCATGTCCCGAAAGAGATATGACTGGCTGAGCAGAAGATTATCCCGCAGTAGGATGCTCTTGCTTTCTGCGGTACACTGGTTCCCAACCCAATCTGACCTGTTATTTAATCCATAACTGGAGGGAAGAGACGAATTAATACCTTTCCCAAGGGTATTTGTGCGTAAGTGAATGCGGGGAATTGAACTGGAAGTCGAACTCGGCTCCCCGATTTGTCGTTCCAAGTTGATATGTACTGCACTACCATAGTGACAAATACTTTGAACTAAAAATCAATCCATATATATATATATATATAATATAAAATAAATTTCGAAGTTCAAAATCGTTGTATGATTATTTCTACATGAAATCCCTAAGAGAGATTTCACATATCATCGGCAACTTTCAAAACTGAAAATAAAATAAGATATTACCAGCGGAAGTTCAAAAATTTACGTCACAGAAAAAAACTAGATGGGTGGGATTAATAACAATCAATATCTATTTTTAGATTTTGGACAACTTTACTTTTAGATTGAGTTGTAAGTGAAAGATTAAAAAAATTAAAAATAATTGGCTCTGTCTGTAATTTAAATATTACTTATCTTGAGCCCTCCATCTGGACCATTTTTAATATCAAAATATTAATATTAATTGGGATCGGGTCTTTGGGATTTACCTTCCTGTTTTTCCTGTTGGATTAAAGTTTTTAATATATATATATATATATATATATATATATATATATATATATACACACTCGTCATCCACATACAAGCCTCAAATTTGCTGTCAGTCGGAGTCCCTTTCCCCTAAGCCATTGGCACACACAATTCTGATGTCTTCTATTTCAGTAATCAGGGTTGCGAGATAATCATACCAGTGTTTATTAACATATATTAAAAAATTTTCTCACATTGTCCATTTTCCAGCGTTCATTTGGCGCAAGTAGGGAACATTCTGAGATTAGATTATATATAGTTTCCTTATATTCATCGCAGAATTTGCATTTGGGATCTACGCTATTACTTATTAAATTTGAAAAAAAAAACAGTTGTCTTGTGCTACAAAAAAAAGTCTTCCGTTTCAAGCCAGATGCTTGTAATCATAGACGAATGTTAACTTTATCAATATCTACTTTATAATCTCGTTTGAAATATTGGCCACGGAGATGTTTGTTTTACCATTTGTGTTTCATTGATTCAAAAGCATTGTCATTTGTTATTGTTTTTATATTATTTGCTGCAAAATTTAGTTCTTAGGTTCTGTTTTGGCTTTCTACAGAACCTAATAAATGTAAATATCATTTGTTTTTACGACCTTCGTTTACGATTGAATATTTCGTCTTTGTTTTTTCGTGTATGTTCAGTAATTGTATCATCTAGTCCTTTGCTGTTTCCATGTATGTTAGCAAGCTAAAACTTATTGCTTTGCCTGACAAGTCTAGCTAAATAAGTCCTCTTCTAAATTCTTTGTGAGATATGATTAGACGGTAAATCGATCCTCCATTTTCAATCTACTCGCGTTGGGGTCACTTTGTTTTTGAGAAACTTTTCCCTTCTCTAAAATTGTTTAAATATTTAATTTTTTGCAAATCGTTTGTTATTCTTAAAGTTTAAGGTGGAAAAGATAATATTGCACTGAAAAAAAGTTCAAAAATTTGATAATGAACAAATTTACAGGTTGCGGTAATGTCGTATCAGCGACTGGTTTCAGAATGAAGGCTCGAGTTACTATAACGTTGTATGAGAAACTGATCCCCCCGCCACCAGAAAAGGGTTTAAATATTGAAATTTTTCAAATTCTTTTTGTCAATTGTAAATTTAATCGAGAGGACTGTGCTGAAAAAAGTACAAAAAAAAGAAGAAAAACAACGAAATTAAACGTGGTTGTAGTCTGCTTCAGGTCTGCCAAGCTTTCTAGTCTTAAAATGTATTTGAGTTTCTTTAGATTCCAGTTCAAGATGTTGAAATTTACAATACAGTTCAATATGTTGAAATTATATTGAACAATTGGTATAGCAAGGCAATTAATGGCTATATTTCTGCTCTAAAAATTCAGTTCATTTATAGATATCAGTCAATATAATTCTTACTAGATTTTGTAAAAATTTTGTATTATTTCTTTCATTTTTGTATGGTAAAATTCGTCACCCTCATTTACACCGAGGGACTTATACACATCTTGCTTTAAAACTTTGACTTACACCCGGGGTTCAATCTCCTAAAGATGTTTGTTTTGATACTCGTCAAATTTTGGTTTAAGCACATTTATCCAAACTGAATTTATTTCCGATGACATAACTGAAATATTTTCCAGTTTTCAAGAGATATTCTAAATCTCCATCTTAGAGTACAAATTATGTCTTCCATGTACAATATATATATATATATATATATATATATAGGTATATATATATATATATTTTTATATAGTGATTGCCATATATCGCCCTGTTAAGTTCGGTTTTTAATGATATTAAGTTTGAGTTTGAGTTTTGTTTAAAGACATATCAACCTCTGTGGATTATTTAATACCATAAGATTGAGGTTTTAAGGTATTTTTTAAATCTTCGGTTACAGTAAGAAGGTTGTTTTAGTCAGATTTTAATTAAATATTTTTGTTTTTATTCTTTTTTATTATATAAAACTGAAAATGTTTTCTAGTTATGTATTCAAGAATGTCTGCTGAGGAGAATTATTTTCTTTCAAAAATGTATTGTTGGTAATATTTTTTCCTTTAAAACTGTATATTTTTCTATAAAAGTCTATTTTTATGTATATATTTCTATAAATGTGTATTTTTATACTTTCATAGTGTTTTCACCCCTGTTTGAGTGTTAACTGGTACCCTCACAAGTGCTACCACACCGAGTCAGGGTGGACCTGAGAACAACAGCAATTAAGAGGTTGTTCCATGCTCCTCACAACCTCCCAATCAGAGGCCTTGCTGCCAGATGCAGTTTACCGTCACGCCCAGGACCGTTAATGATATCAGTAATATAAACAATAATTTGGGGAGACAAAGAGATGTCTTGAAATATTCTTTTGCTGTTGTTTATTTCATAAGACTGATAGATTTCAACTATATGATTGAAGTGAAGTGTTGCATTCCGTGTCGACATACCTAATGGATGCCTAACGCTATTCTCTCCAAGCAGTACTGAGACTTTTCTTTGTGTTGTAGCAGTTTTCCAAGATCGTCCCGTTAATAAATAATTGTTCTTTACATCCTTAACACCCATTCAGAATCATCTACTGACGGTGTAAATTCGTAGTATTTCGAGGAAGAACAAAGTATAGCATAATTCAGGACACGTTTTAATAATAATAACAATAATAATTTATTTTGCTTTGTTGTCGAATGACATAATTTTTTAAATATTTCACTTCAGACATCAGATATATATGTCCTTACAAATATACAAATAGCTTTTTTCTAATTAAATTAACTGAACTCTTATTAAAGTACTTTTCAGAATAAGATGGTTATACATGAATTTTCACACATATCAATATATATATATATATATATATATATATATATATATATATATATATAGTCATCCGCAGACAGATCTGTTTCGCTGTATTACAGCTCATCAGTACGGTTAAACAGCCGATTGCCATTTACCCAGGATTGAATCTTTTTTAAAAACGTATTATGACATTTTTTTGTCCGAAAAAATATGCCTGTTGTGTCAACAGTTCTTAAGTAATGAGAAGACAAATAATTTGTGACACCATTCTCCGAAGCTATGAAAGTCGGTTCTCTGTGCAGGGCCCGGGGGTTTTTCCCGTCTGAATCTATCCTACACATATATAAATCTACCATCCGCCCGTGTATTGAATACTGCTGCCACATCTGGTTGGGTGCCCCTGCTATTCTCCTCGGGGTTCTTGACAAAATACGACGGAGAATCTGTAATGTGATCGATACCGACTTGGCTGACCGGCTGCAGTCACTCTCTCGCCGGCGTGACGTGGCTTCCCTTTGCCTCTTCTATAAATACTTTCACATCTTCTGCTCCGATGAACTTAGATCACTGGTACTTCCTAGGTACGAATTTGCACAGCAACTAAGTCCCACTCTTTTACCATGAAACTGATAAAATATAACCGCAATTTCTACTCCAACAGCTTCTTTTCTCGCACTTCCCGCCCGTGGAATTCCTTCCACATACTTGCTTCCCCGACAGCTACAATCTCCAGAAATTTAAATGTAAGGTCAATAGACACCTCCTAACACACTAACTCGCGTCCATTCACTCAAACACTCTTCCCATCTACCCAACACTCATCCACGGTATCCTCACCCGTCTATTACCCTCCTTCTAACATTTCCTATATCTAACCACTCTTTTTCATTACCTTCCCCTATGTAACCCCCTGTGCAATAGTGGCAGTGGAATGCCTTAATTGGGGTGAAATGATTAAAAAAAGAAAATCCTGACTAGAAGAAAGATAATTACTTGTTTACACATCCTGAAATTTTAGTAGGATCATTAACCAATTTTTGATGTTCTTTCGATAGTTTTTTGTGTGCTATATTTAGATAATAGAGCCAAATTTGAGAAAAAACTGAGATGTCCAGTTGCGTACTTTTTGCATTGCCCATTCACATCATTATGTCATTCGTCGCCCATGTTTGTTCTGGTTTATTTTTCATCTGCTCAACCTCTGGCGTAACCCAATCTGCTTTTTTGTTATGTACTTTAGGGTAGAGCCATATTTTTCCTAGAACTGTATAAGCTCTTTCATTGCTGGTGGTAGTATGGAGTGCAGTTCAATTTTGTGGATCGCATATTTGAAAGATCTTGTTCTACCTGAAGAATTTTGACCTTATTCATGGTGTATGGTTCTTTGAGCCTCCAGGTGTATTGATTTTTTTTATTTTTTCCTTTAGTCGATAGGAATTTGTTTTCATTTTTAATTTTGTATTTTCTTTTGATTCTTTTACATTTTCCAGTCATTATATTTGTTCCACTGGCCAGTTCATCGAAGACAGATAATTCAATTATATTTTCAAATTCTTTCTTTATTTTTCTTTTCCAAGGTCGATCTTCCTGACTGTGACAGTTTCTATTTTTTACTCTGATGTTCAAAACTTTAGTTGCTGTTATTGCCGATGCATATATTGCTTCGTAGAGACCATATGTGTGTTTACTTTATCCAGAATCAATTTGAATGCTCCATTGTAGAGTTTAATAGTTTTAAACCTTGTTGGTATTTACCCGGACCACTATGGAGCAGGATGCGACAGAAAGTCTTAGGTTGGGAAACTCGAGCGCAAACACTCAGAAAATCTGGGAAAATTGAGTCAGAATGCATCTCAATGTCGACCTTGGCGCAAAAACTCAAGCGCGAAGACTCAAGACAAAGGTGAAAATCACAAACCAGTCCTCGCATACGCAGTCTTCATGGACTGCCTTCGCAAATTTGTGGTGTGTGGACACCTATCCGTTATCGATACGGGTATTTACACATGATCCCCACTAGAAAAAATAAGTCTTAGCGTAAGAAACTCAAGCGGGTTTTTTATGAGTATAGCAAAAATACTCAGCCACACGTACACAGGGACTGGGTACATCAGTCAGTCTGTTTAGTACCATACGTGATACACGTTTGGACGATCATGTCTCGAAAAGACATGACTGACTGGGCAGAAGATTATCCCGCAATAGGTTGCCATTGCTTTCTGCGATAGACTGGTTGCCAGTCAAGGCTTTTGAACTCAGTCTGTCCCATTATTTAACCCATAACTGGAGGAAAGACACGGATAAATACCTTTCCCAAGGCTATTTATGCGAAAGTGATTGCAAGGAATTCAACTGGAATTCGAACTCTGTTTCCTGGTTTGTCGTTCCGAGTCGATATCAACAACTAACATTCTGGGTACATAGCTTATCTTAATTAGTCTCTGACGTGTGGATGCCTATCTATAACCAGTCAGTCAGTTAAGTGTCATACGTGATACACGCTTAGGCGGTCATATCTCGAAAGAGAAATGACTGACTGGGCAAAGATTATCGATAATACTTGTTAGTATTTACCGATGCCCTCCACTGGGGCAGAATGGCAGCACGAGCGGGGGAAACGTGTGGACGCCTATCCGTAATCCTTTTTGGTATTTAACCATTAACTTCGCTCATTTTCACTTTAAACCTAAGGTAAATCAAGATATCTCGTTAAAATTTACTAAATTACGTATTATATATAGGTGAGCTTTATTCATTAACAAAAACAGTCCTGTCTAGCATGACTTAGACAAAAAAAATTTGTTACGTCTCCAGTCATTTTTGGCTAATGTAAATAGTGGACGCGAACACCCGTTCAGAATCGTCTACTGACGGTGTAAATTCGCAGTATTTCGAGGAAGAACAAAGTATAGCATAATTCAGGACACGTTTTAATAATAATAACAATAATAATTTATTTATTTTGCTTTGTTGTCGAATGACATAATTTTTTAAATATTTCACTTCAGACATCAGACATATATATCCTTACAAATATACAAATAGATTTTTTCTAATTAAATTAACTGAACTCTTATAAAAGTACTTTTCAGAACAAGATGGTTATACATGAATTTTCACACATATCAATATATATATATATATATATATATATATATATATATATATAGTCATCCGCAGACAGATCTGTTTCGCTGTATTACAGCTCACCAGTACGATTAAACAGCCGATTGCCATTTACCCAGGATTGAAACCAGACCGAATTGGCTTCAGTCGGCGATTCTACCTCTGAACTACGGGAGCTCGGTAAAAGGAGGCAGACCTTTTAGCGTGTATATTATTATATACGCCCAATAGCTGAGAGTGTTCTAATTCATTGCTGAATGAACTACGCGTAGATGCCAGAGTAGCTACTGTTGTTCAAAGTCTACCATTCTTCCAGAGTGCTCAACCAGGGTGTGAGAGCGTAAATAATATATATATATATATATTATAAGTTATATTTTCGAACACATCCAAACTATAATCTACGACAAAAGTATACAATTTCTTTCGACATTGAAAGAACAATGTCTCATCAGCTAGTAAACGTTATTTTTGAAAAGAGGTGGAAATTCACTTCCTTTTATTTACAAAGTTTCTTGTGTGTACGAGGTAAAAGGGGATTGGGAAAATGAAAAACCAGAATGGGGAATCATAAAAGGGACATAAAGCAAATTTAAAAAAAAAGGAGGAGAACCAGAGAGAAAATAACTAAATATGCCATCCGCCCGTGCATTGAATACTGCTGCCATATCTGGTCGGGTGCCCCTGCTGTTCTCCTCGGGCTTCTCGATAAGGTTCAGAGGAGGGTCTGTAATGTGATAGATACCGACTTGGCAGACCGCCTGCAGTCTCTCTCCCACCGGCGAGACGTGGCTTCCCTGTGTCTCTTCTATAAATACTTTCACGGCTTCTGCTCCGATGAACTTAGATCACTGGTGCCCACTAAATACGAATTTGCACGAGATACTAGATTAGCAACTAGATCCCACCCTTTTACAGTGAAACCGATAAAATGCAGCCGTAACTTCTACTCCAACAGTTTCTTTCCTCGCACTTCCCGACTGTGGAATTCTCTTCCAAACGATTGCTTCCCCGACGGCTACAATCTCCAGGAGTTTAAATGTAAGGTCAATAGACACCTCCTAACATACTAACCTGCTCCCATTCTATCAAGCACTCTTCCCATCTGCCCGACCCTCATCCTCGCTATCCTTACTCATCTGTCACCTTTCTCCTGACATTCCCTATGTCTATCTACTCCTTCTCTTTACCTTCCCCTATGTAGCCCCATGCGCAATAGTGGCAGTGGAATGCCTTGCTTGGGGTGAGATGATTAAAAAAAAAATTAAAAAAATAAAAAAAAAATAAAAAAAAAATAAAAAAATGCATCAAAGAATCAAAGAAAGGCGCCAAGTTTAGGTAGGCAGTAAAGTATAGCCATATACAACCTTTGGTGACACGGCGTCTCAGCTTAAAAAAGAGGAAGAAGCAAGAACATGGGAAAGTGGGGAAAGAAAGTGAGGGAAAATGGGCAAAGAAGAGAGAAGTTGGGGAGACAGCATAATCGGCAAAGGAAGAGGAATTTTAACACTCAACCTGGAAATTTTAAAAAATATCCATAGCTCTATTTCTATATTGAGTACTGTTTTGAACGTTATAATATTTTTCTTCGTTCCTAATTCATTTGGATGTGTGTGTGTGTGTCTGCGATTACAACAAAGACGGTATACGTGTGCTTTTTATAAGATATAGTTTTAACAGATTGTAACAGATGTTTGAAGGATAAAATAACAACAAAATGGTAACCATGTTAGCAATAACCAACACCAGCATTTCCCGGAAAATTAAGTCACACTTAGTTGCTTACATTCCCGTCTCGTTGAAAAAAGGACATAGGTGCGTCCGAAGGTTCCTATTTATAAAGGAAAAAATTACTTGTCGTTCTTCAATTTAGTCATTTTATGCCTGATATTATTACATATGATGTTCGTCTCTCGCAGAAAAAGAAGACTACGGCTTCTAGGTAGAAGACTTGTGCTTTAATTGGATTTAAGTGCGAGGGAGTTACGCATGGTCGTCAACCTCATTCTCTCTTCCCATTATATCTGGGTCCGGTGGCACGACATGAGACTTGCCGGAGACAGTCAGGAATTCAGTTGATGGCCAACATGATATTATTGTTTTCTCTGTGCCACGGATGCGCTCCACAGCGCTTAGGTACGCATTTTTCTTTAATTATCCTACAAAAGGTTGCCACTATCTCCTCCAGTAAACTGGTAGCCACCCAAGGCTATAGAACCCAATCTGTCCTGTTATTTAATCTAAAGGAGGATCTGTAACGTGGTTGATACTGACTTGGCAGACCGGCTGCAGCCGCTCTCACACCGGCGTGATGTAGCTTCCCTGTGCCTCTTCTACAAGTACTTTCATGGCTTCTGCTCCGATGAGCTTAGATCACTGGTGCCGCCCAAGCACGAATTTACACGAGATACTAGATTAGCAACTAGGTCCCACCCTTTTACAGTTAAACAAATAAGATGTAACCGTAAATTCTACTCCAACAGCTTCTTTTCTCGCGCTTCCCGCCTGTGGAACTCCCTTCCACAAGTCTGCTTTCCCGACAGTTACAATCTCCAGGTGTTTAAATGTAGGGTCAATAGACACCTCCTATCACACTAACTCCCAACTATTCTCACAACACTCTCATCTACCCAACCCTCATTCTCGGTATCCTTACCCGCCTATCACCCACCCTCTGTTATTTCCTATATTTAACCAGCCTTTCTCCACTCTACGTAGCCCCCTGCACAGTAGTGGCAGTGACATGCCTTGCTCGGGGTGAAACGCTTATAAAAAAAAAATAAAAATAACTGAAGTGAAGAAACGAATTAATACCTTTCAAAAGGGTATTTGCGCGTAAGTGACTACAGGGAATTCAACAGGAATTCGAACTCGACTCCATGATTTCGCGTTCCTAGAAATCAACTACACCACAACGCACATCACTCTTACGGTCATATCACGTTGAATACAGCAGTTCTCCTCCAATCACCAAAGCAACGTTGAACCTGGTCCGTACTTAGATGGGTGACCGCATGGAAATGCCAGGTGTTGTAAAAGCGTTCATGATGGTTAATGGATTATTACAGAAATTTAAATGAATATATATCTTAAATAGCATATAATATCTTATCATATATATCATATAATATAATGTCAATGTCAAAATGTTTCTTAATATGTAATATAGGTCATGAATATGCGTCATGAATATTATATATAGTATCATATATATTATATAATATAATCTCATAGTACAAATTTCTCTTAATATATATCATGAATATCATATGTAATATACCATATATTAACATAATCAAACATTTACATCATATATCAAATCATATGTATAATATATCAAATCATATATCATGTAATATAATATCATAGTCAAAAGGTCTCTTAATATATATTATATATCATAAATATATAGCATGAATATACATAACTAGGAGTATAGCCCTGCGTTGCTCGGGTGTAATGAAAGCTTTAAAACTAATCCATGGTCCTGGAGCACAGACTCTTTGGACGTTGGTACAAAAGACTAAAAAGCAATATTTGTTTCCAGTCAAAGAGAAACCGAAGCTAAATAAGTCCTCTGAGTAAATGGTATCATGGATGACACTAATAATTACAATTATATTTACTTAGAGCAAAACCTGAAGCAAAAACAAAAATAAAAAGGCTGAAAACCTGATTTTGATCAGACCTGATAGGATATTGGGGTATCAGTTTCAAATATCGGACTCAAATAAGTCATCCAATGATAAATTAACTTAAGTCCATAAAAATTATCGTACCCATAGGAGTAAAGTTAGAGAAAATGAGCCATATTGATGGCAGAATATCGATTTTTGATCAGATTCGATAGAATATCGGAGGTATCGATTCGTGATATTGGGGAAAATGAGTCGTCTGATAAGATCTACTAATTTTTGAGACTAAAATGTATAATTTTACCAGGTTAGAGCAATTTTTGCAGCAAGAACCACGATAAAAGTGTCGAAATCCTGATCTTGATCAAATCTGATCGGATATCGA
This sequence comes from Ascarosepion bandense, assembly GCA_037127315.1. Lineage (NCBI taxonomy): Eukaryota > Metazoa > Mollusca > Cephalopoda > Sepiida > Sepiidae > Ascarosepion > Ascarosepion bandense. The sequence continues at coordinate 783,629 of JBBBDQ010001428.1, forward strand.
TTTCCGATATCGGAGAGTAATCAAGAAAACATATAACCCATGACTTGACCGGAAGCCTAAAAAATATTTGTGTGAAGTTTAGTGAGAATCTGATATAAATTGTGGATTAGTATAACGGACATACATAGAGACAGACAGACAGATAGACACACACACAAACATTTTGCTTTATATATATATATATATATATATATATATATATATATATATATATATAAATATTAATCAGTCTTGCTTTTAACATGCTTTTATTGTATCATTTTATTTTTCCTTTAATCCTCAAATTTAATTAAGAGGCCTATTATATATCTCTCCACACCCACACCGACACAAACTCATATATATATATATATGTATATATATATATATATATATGTGTGTGTGTGTGTGTGTGTGTGTGTGTGTGTGTGTGTGTGTGTGTGTGTGATACGGGTGTCTGTGAGAGAAATGTAAGTATGTAATGATCGAGTGTTTGGGCGCTCTTCCTTGTTTAGCGTATTGTTCACGCTAAAAACTGTAACAAAATTTTTGCTCAGCATAGTTTCTGTTGAACAAACGCAAGTGTTTCTCAGCAAGCGTCTGCAATGTACACTACCAGCCATAATTATTAGGCAACACCAGTGCTTACAAAACAATGATATATTTCATACAATCTTTTAGTATTTATTTCCAAGTGAGTCATTGTAAATGAAAATAGAATGGTTCTTTTGTGAATATTGCACAATAACATGTGCATCAAATGAATTTATAAATATTTAATAATTATCTCTATTGCAGTTTCATCAATGAACAAATGAAGAAAATTTAGGCTGATTCAGCCGAGTTCATCTTTGCTACCTTGCCTTTTAAAATTTTGCAAAGTATTAATAACTAAAGAACCATTCTATTTTCATTTAGAATTATCCATTTAAAAATAGTATGAAATACATAATTTCTTTTAAAAACCTGGAGTTGCCTAATAATTATGGCCGGTACTATATATATATAAATAATCATATCGCCCCAAGCAAGGCAGTCTACTGCCACTGGTGCGCAGAGGATTACATAGGAGGAAATTTAGGAGAAAGAGTGTCAGGAAGTGTGTAAGAGAACGATTACAATACTGAGAATAGAGTGGACGGAGTAAGGAGCATGAAAGAGAGGATGCAAGTTAGCAAGATAGAAGATCACTATTGACTTTACACTTAAACTCCTGAAGATTGTAGCTGTCGGGGAAGCAAGTAAACAGAAGGAAATCCCACAGGCGGGAAGTGAGAGAAAAGAAGCTGCTGGAGTAGAATTTGCGTTTACATTTTATTGGTTTCACAGTGAAAATGTGGGACCTGGTTGCTAATATTGTGGCTGGAACAAATTCATGCATAGGGGGAACCAGAGCGCGAAGTTCATCGAAACAAAATCCGTGAAGTACTTGTAGAAAAGACACAGAGAAGCCACATTGCGCCGTTGAGAAACTGACTGCATTTGAGCTGCCAGGTTGGGATCTATAACAAAAATTCAAACATTTGAGTACTTTCGGCAACTGAAATAAAACACACATGTAAGTAAAGTAATGAAAATGTTCAAATTTTAATCACAAATCTTACGATCAACGTAACATAACGAAATACAAGAAACCAGTAAACACAAAAAAAAACTGCTACTCTCTTCAACCTTTCTTTTTTCAATTTTCATTACATCCGTTCCAACTCCAGCAGAACAGAATCTTAACTCATAGAACGATAGACAGATGTCTTTTCCGTTTGCGATTTTAACTTAAATTGCGATTTTAACTTGAATTCTTCAATTGCTACCAATGATAATTCTCTGGTGCAGGCTATCTTCCTTTTGTTAAATAGTCTCCAGGATCCAAATGCGGGGTGTGGTGAATAGGAAATTAAATCAGCCTTCTTTTTTCACTTTTACAAAAATTCACAATGACGTGTGAAATCCTAGTTTTTCCCAAATAGAAAAGAGATTTACCAGGTGCTTAAAGAAAAAGTTGAAACTCGATTTCGCAAGTTGATGTCAAATTAATTTTCTGACCAAAGGAAGAGATTTGAAAGACCAAAAAGGACTTAGCAATCTAGTACAAAAAATCTAACTTTCTATAAATGACCTTTCTCAGAGTCAGTCAGTCAGTCAGATGGGAGCAGCAGCGAGAGAGACACATCTAAAATATAACTTCAACTTCAAATCGACCCGTATATAAAAGGTCGCTTTGCACATCTACCTCCTCCTCCTCCTCCTTTCTCGTGTTCTGATTAATTTTTTCTTCTTCTTCATCTAACGACACTCCTACAGAACAAACACTTATACATACATACATACTTTTAAGCTGTAGGCAGTTCGGTTATGCCTGGCACAAGGCCGAAACAATATGTATTAACCATCTCTCTATAGTCACAATAGCCTTGACGATCACATTTGGGATGATCTTCCGATAGCAATGGAAATTATACTTGACTTCCTGAAGAATTACTACATGTGCTGTTAGCTATCTCTATTTTCTTTATCGATATATTCTTCTCAAGAATAAAGAATATTAGATATAACCCCTGTCAGTATAGAAAGAACACTATCTCTCCATCAATCTGCTAACATCTTTGCTTTCTGTGATATTAATGCGGACCACGACACATGCCTTAAACATTCTAACATTACTAATGTTATCGGTATTTATACATTATTTATTTACTATGGTCAATCTCTTTTACTCAAATAGGGTGTTTCCCTACTTATTTCCCTAGAAACAAACTTCTATAATTGATTTATTTATCATCACTTCTCGTTTTTGCTCAACTTTGCAACACTATCCTTTTGGGAACTTGAATCACGCTGTAGTATTTTATTAATATTTCATTCCAATCATCTGTTAATCATAAAATCTCTATTCATAAAACCTAATTCGTTACCAGCACACTGATTGGGACTTACTCGTTGATCTTCATCGTGATGTCCGTTGACATTTTTAACTCTCAAATTGAGAATTGTGCCAATGAGGTTTTCTCTTGTATTTCTATGTATAAATTCATCCCTCTCTCGAAAATACCAGCGGAAATCTGGTTCACTCCATGGTTCACCCCAGTATACCTGGCCGCTATAGCTCACAAAAAAAGACACTATTTTCGACTATACCAGCTCGACAGCTCACGTCGCAACAAACCCATTCTTTGCTGCTCGCAATAAATGTAAACAAATCATTGAAGTAGCTAATTCTCTGTTTGTTTATAGAACGAGAACCTGTATTGTATCTAAAATCTTTCGTTCACATGAATACTGGCAACTTTTTGATAGTGTATTAAAAAAGTGAAATTTCTCTATTCCTCATCTCTTCAATCAATTTAAGGTGTTAACTTCTTCTGCCAAAACTGAATGTTTCGCTTGTAAATTCTCCTTAATCTTTTCCCTTACACATCTGGCGTATACCTGCCTAGTTTCTCACTTAAAACTAAATCTCTGTACCTCACTACCAGAGATTCTGCTATCATCTCTAACCCGGATCTTCCACAAAAGATATAAATCTGATATACCTGGCATAGCCATGAGGAAATGTGCTCCCATACAGTTTACTGTTCTCTCTAAACGGTATAATAATATCCCACTGACTCTTGTTTTGGCTGCTAAAATTCCTGATCTGTTGTTCCAGTTTTAAGAACTGAGGTGAACATTTAGACCCTTCCAATAATCAGCCTACTAGATATCTACATCTTTTGGAAAAACTATTCGTGGGCCCTAATCATTGGTGAATTGGTTAATAATCTCAAATCGTTTTTATTTTTTCAGACATGCGATATGGCTTTCATTTCCGAAGTTCAGCTGTGTTAAGTGTTATACGTGATACACGCTTGGGCGATCATGTCTCGAAAGAGACGTGACTGATGGGCAGAAGATTATCCCGCAGTAGGTTGCCAATAATATCTGCGATAGTCTGGTTGCAAGTAAATGATATAGAACTCAATCTGTCCTGTTATTTAACCCATAACTGGAGGGAAGTGGTGTAGTAATATATTTCCCAAGGATATTTGTGCGTAAGTAAATGCAACGAATTCAAGTGGAATTCGAACTCGGCTCCCCGATTTCTCGTTCTGAGCCGATAGCCACTGCGCCGCAACTCACTGTTGATGTAGTGACGATAATTTCGAAAGATGAATAGTTACTAATTCTGTAGACACATTTTTGAACTGATCCAATCCCATATATCAAATCGTTCAATGAAATTAATCCTGAAAGACCACTCTTCCAGTTTCTTTAGTAATAATGCAGATGTTCCCCGGTGCTCTATCCTTCATCCTGCTTTGTTTTTGATATTCATTATTTCCCTCCTGATTAAATCAGCACTGAACTTGGTATCTACACTAAAGACATAAGCATTTATTCCTATCTCGGCAATATTTCGGATTAGTTTGATCAGGTCAAAATAGCAGCTAATATCCAAAACGAACTTCAGTTCGTTGTTAAATGGCGCAAAGAATGGCTTATTAATTTTAACGTCTCCAAGATTAAACTTCTCTCTGTTAATCGTCTAAGAAAACACCCTTTATCGTCAATTAGTATGGTTGGTTCTAAGCTCAAATAAAGTGACTCACTGCGCCTTCTTGGGCTAATCTTCTCTGCTAACATGACCTAGAAAGACGAATCAATTGATAGGACTGCTGCTAGAAAATTTAATTCCCTGCATCGTCCAAGAATTTTTTTCTCTCCAGAGTCTATCGTATACAGATTTCTATCTTTTGTCCTTGCTTAGAAAATCGCTGCGACATATGGTAGAATCTGATTAAAAAGTTGTTACATAAGCCTTCTTCAATCTGGAATAACAAAAATTTAGCAATTCAGTTTATTAATTAGACCTGTAGTTATTATATATAATATTCAGTCAGTCGGTTATGTGCCATACGTGATACACTGACTGGTCAAAAGATTAATCCGCAATAGATTGCCATGGCTTTCTGCGGTAGACTGGTTGCCAGCCAAGGCTACAGAACCAATCTGCCCTGTTATTTGACTCATAGCTAGTGGGGGAAGAGATGTATTACATTATTAATTAGTAATTAGTGGGGGATCAGGTTATTACTTCATAACAATAGAAAACCGGTACCCTACTTTATGCCAGTAGACGCCTTAATCATGTTTCCAACTATTATAATCAGTCAGTTAGTTAAGTGACATACGTGATACACGCTTTGTTCGATCATGTCTCCAAAGCGACATGACTGACTGGGCAAAAGATTAATCCGCAATAGGTTACCATTGCTTTCTGCGGTAGACTGGTTGCCAGCCAAGGCTACAGAACCCAATCTGTCCTATTATTTAACCCATAGCTAGAGGGAAGAGACGGATTGATACGTTTCCCAAGAGCATTTGTATGTAAATAAATGCAAAGAATTCAATATGAATTCGAACTCGGCTTCCCGATTTGTCTTTCCGAGTCGATATCCACTACACCACAACGCAAACTCTATATATGAAATTACAATGCTCATAACTGCCTCTCTTTAAAAAAAAGTTTCTAAACTTCAAGAATGCCCATCGTCTTGCAAATCAAGATAATATTTCGGTGATGAATAGGAAAAACAATGAAATCTTAGTTAAAAAATATATTCACACCGGGTAACATAAAAGGGTAAATTATATTAAACAGACAGTGTTATGGATGTAGTAAAGAAAATTACGTTATTAATAAATTCCTTATCTCCCTTTCTGATTCTTCTTAATGTTTGCATTTAATGTAGCTCTTAGCAATTCTGAACACACTGGAGTTAATATGTGTGGGTCCCTGTTGACGGGGAGATAAAAAAAAAGCTCCCAATAAAGAACTGAATGCGAAGATAATGAAAGCATTCAACAGCTTAAGCAAGTAAACCATTCAGAAGAGTTGCCGGAGATCTCGAAGTCATCTGGAGGCACGTGGTTGAAGCCAATGAAGAATTTAAACATTGTTTTATTTCTATTTTCCACATAAAACCGAGTCTATTGATAATTTATCAATCTGTCTATATTTCTAAGAAGGGATAGTATTTACATTATTTACACTGTTCTGACTGCTGTCCTCTTTTTTTATTTCCATGTTTGTATTGTGGAGTAGTTTTCGCACTGAAAGTTATAATCGTACAATGTCGGTTCCTTATCTACTTACCGCACCCAAAATGTTAGGAACTTGATAATCTTGGTAATCCAAGCTGACTCCTTAATATTCGGCTAACTACCTACTAATATCAACTGCTTAGTAGTTTTACTGAACTTCATTAGAATTCTAAAGACCTCTCTAGAACTTCTAAGAACTCCTATGAACAAGAAATTCTCGAGTTAACTTCCTGCTAACTCTTATTAATATAGGAGGGAGAGGCCATTATCTGAGGAATAGGTGTGCTTCACCATAACAGTTTGTGACACATGGCCTAATGAATATGTCCTCAAGGATACAGTGGATATAAACGTTGATTAGTTCCCGTGACTTAAACCACAAGAATTCTGAGTCCAGTACCTGCTTTAAAGTTCCTAGAACCTGTAGAATGCTATAGCGTAGAACGGCCGAAACGTCGTAAAAATAGCAATGAAGATTAGCACAACAGACCGATCAGTGTAAATAATGTTATTTTGAGTGTCTGTTAAACAGAAAACCTATTTGTAAGACGTGTTTTTTCAGCTAAATGATTGGAATTGATTTCGTAAATTTTTTTTTTCTCTCACGACTCCTGCAGAGATATCTTTAAAATCTATCTTGAGAATTAAGCCAGCAGAGATGTAGCCGGAATTGACGCTTTTGTGCCTTCTCGGAAACACCAGGTGAAACTATAGTGTTCACGCCTGCTTGTTCAGCCGGCATATCACACATGAATCTCTTTTCCCGGCACTATCAGCGTGATAGTTCCGATTACAAGATACGCCTCTTTGTCTTTACTGGTAATAATTATAAAGGTGTCCTGAAAGCGGCTTGAATTGCTGACAAAATAAGACATCGCATAGCCTCTAGCAATTTTGTTTTTCGTGACCGCCGGTGGCTCTGTCATAGTGTCTTAAATACGAGTAAAATTTCTATCTATCCTTTCTTTTCTAAGTATCAGGTCTTTTGACAAAGAATACTGGGTGCGTCAATTGACTTCCAATTCTACACTTAATTCCTCTATGGCCTGACATTCCACTCTTTTTGACATTCCATTCTTTGAGTCTCTTTTGTGTGACATATCTTGCCGGCTTCCACTTTTCCTGCTTAATGAAACCTTCTTCTGTAGTTACAGTTTATAAGAACTCGGGCAAACGGTCAGCTCCTTCTAAGTATCTGCCTGTTCGACTTCTGTCACTGTTTAGAAAAATACTAGAGGCAATAATCAAAACTGAATTGGTTAAACAACTTACCAAACATGGTCTTCGTTCAGACAGGCATTATGGCTTTCATTTCTGGAGGTCAACTCGTAATTTATTGACGGCTATTGCTAAAAATGTTTATTAAGCTTTAGATAAAAAATTGTTAAGCTCAATAGGATTGAAAGTATTTGAGAAGTGGTCGTGTTCGCAATTTTAATGATTCTGTTAATTTTAATATTTTTTTTATTTAATTCAATAGTTCTTCCAAAATGGCGAAATGAATGTTATCTTGAATGGCCACATCTGTAGATCTTATTTTCCTTAATACAAGTATAACACACGACTCTATCACTGAACCTACGTCATTCATAGTTTTCATCAATGACCTTACTGATATTTGTTTATATTTCTGAGATGATTTAGTATTTACAGTATTAACATTATTTGGACTATTGTCCTCGTCTTTGTTGCCATTTGTACAACGTTTCCGCCTTTATACGCTCCGGCCTTCTTCAGGTGTTTTGAATTTCGAAGTGAAACCTTTATTACAATCACTGGGGTATATCATCCTATTTCCTTGCGTAGTAGTAATGCTACAATTGGAACTCATATGTTATCGCCCTCTAACCCTGCATGGTATTTGTTAAACACTGTTGTAGTCTGGTATTGAATTCACAACTCTAAGAGTCAAGTCAGGAAGGCTCTCAAATTTGAAAATACAAAAAAGAGTGAGAATACAAAAAATGAATCCCTCAAGATTGAATAAAAAAGAATGAATTTGACCGCTCTCAAGAAGGAAAATACAAAAAATAAACTTAATAAAAAAAATGAAATTCACAGCTCTCAAAAGTAAAAATACAAAAAATGAACTTGGCCGCTCTCAAGACTGAATAAAAAATAAACTTGACTGTTCTCAAGAATGAAAATACAAAAATGAACTCGGCCACTCTCAAGAATAAAAAAAATCTTGGCCGCTCTCAAAAGTGAAAATACAAAAAATGAACTTGACTGCTCTCTAGAGTTAAACTACAAAAAATAAACTTGAGCTCTTGCAAGTGTGAAAATGCAAACAATGACCACTCTCAGGAGTGAAAATACAAAAAATGAACTTGACCGATTTCAGGTGAGAAAATGCAAAAAGTAAATTTGGCGGCTCTTTAAAGTGAAAATACAGAAAATGAACTTCACCGATTTCAGGAGTGAAAATACAAAAAATAAATTTTCAAGAGTGAATATGCAAAAAACGAACTTGATCACTTTCAAGGGTAAAAAATACAAAAAATGAATTTGACCACTCTCAAGAGTGAAAATACAAAAATTGAACTTGACTGCTCTCAAAAGTGAAAAATACAAAGCATAAACCTGACCGATTTCAAGAGTGAATAGGCAAAAAATGAACCCGAATACTCTAAAAAGTGAAAATACAAAAAATGAACTTTACCGATTTCAAGAATGAATATGAAAAAATGAACTTGACCACTTTCAATTGTAAAAATACAAAAAATGAACTCGACCACAAGAGTGAAATTAAAAAAAATGAACTTGACCATTCTCAAGAGTGAAAATCAAAAATGAACTTCATCGTTCTCAAGAGTGAAAATACAAAAAATGAACTTGACCACTTTCAAGAGTGAAACGAACTTGACTGCTCTCAAGAGTGAAAATGCAAAAAATTAACTCGACTGCTCTCAAGAATGAAAATAAGAAAAATAACTCGACCGCTCACATAAATGAAAATAAAAAAGAATGAATTTGACCGCAAACAATGCAAACAATGACCACTCTCAGGAGTGAAAGTACAAAAAATGAACTTGACCGATTTCAAGTGAGAAAATGCAAAAAGTAAATTTGGCGGCTCTTTAAAGTGAAAATACAGAAAATGAACTTCACCGATTTCAGGAGTGAAAATACAAAAAATAAACTTAAGTGATTTTCAAGAGTGAATATGCAAAAAACGAACTTGATCACTTTCAAGGGTAAAAAATACAAAAAATGAATTTGACCGCTCTCAAGAGTGAAAATCCAAATAAATGAACTTGACCGCTCCCGAGAATAAAAATGCAAATAATGAACTTTACCGCTCTCAAGACTGAAAATACAAATAAATGAACGGTAATAATATGATAATTTACTTGTACAAGTCTTACTAACTAAGACATAGCTGGAGAGAGAATAAGTAGCTCCATACCGTTCCTAAGGGGAGTTGCACTGAAATTGGAACTCGGATTTCCGGTTACCAATTTCGAGTCATACCCTTTACACCACTGGCACATTAAAGATTACAGCCTTAGAGTTTCCCAAAATGTCACTCATCTGGGTACTGAGCAGGCTCGACGTTGCTTAACTTCGGAAATCGTACGGGAAGCTGCATTTCGTAGTGAAATGTAAAAGGAAAAATAAACGATGATTATATTCTTTATATAGCGTCTGGAAAATGGAAAAAGTGACAGTTTTAAATATTTTTAATTGTGTCCCCATACTTCTTTACATCATAATTGACATTCTTACTTATTGCGATATTTGGGTAAGGTTGTTAAGTGTAAACACTTAGCCATGCAAATGGGAAATTTTATCGTATATTTTATAGCCGGGGAACTCGAAATAAGCATATGTATTCATTAAAATTATAATGTAAAGAAAATTTAAATAGAAAAGCTGTGAAATTTACACGGGTGGTGCTAGTTAAGAAATCATTTGAAGGAATTATATAAAATGAAAACAAAAAACGAAACAGAAGAAAATAGGGATAAAAATGAAAGAGGACAAAAAGAAAAAAAATTCTATCATTAATGGAGACGGAATTAAGAATTATTATAAAAGTAGGGAAGAAAATAAAAATGGAGAAGAACTTCAGAATTAAATAAATTTAAAATTTAAAATTGCATAATTTCGTCAAAATGTAAGAAAATTCCTTAGTGAACGAACAGGCATAATATAATGGAAAGAAGATTGAAGAAAATGAAAAAAAAAATTGAATATTAAGAAAGGTGAGAGAATTAAGAATTAATATTAGAGAAAGAAAAATAAAAAAGTAAATAAATACCGACGGATATATATATATATAAAGAGTATTGATTAGAATGAAAGAAAGCGTGAAAGAATTTCTTGAAAGCCCAAATGACAGGGTAAAGGGGAAGAAAATCGCGTAGTGCGTAAAGGGGACGAGCAGATAATGCACAACAGAAAACCGGATTAGTGCGAATGAAAGCCACTGAAGTTTGAGAAGAAAATAAGTTTGACAGGAAAAGGGTGATCTGATTTATTCAAGTCGATTATTTTCCCTCCATATTTTTCCCCCCATTTTTCACTCCGATTTCACTCATTATTTTTCTTTCTTTACTCTTTTAAATTTTATTTTTATCTTATTTTATTTTTATAAAATTTTTTTTATAAAAATTTTATTTTTCTTATTCAGTCATTCATATGATATCCGATTCACTTTTCGCTCTCAAAATCTTTCAAATTTTTTTTCATCCTGATTGCATAATTTCTATTTGCATAATTTTTATTTTCGTTCGCTTTTTCCTATATTTTTTGTTCATTTTTATTATCATCTTTCATTTCTGATTTTTCTGTTTGTTTTTTTTTAATGTTTTTTTTATTATCCCAGGACCGTTTGTTTCTTTTCTCTTTTACTTTTGTCTTTGTTTTTTTCTTTTTTTTCTTTTTTTTTTCTTTTTTTTTTCTTTTAACAATTTTCAACAATGTATTTTGTATCCTTATATTCATTCTTTCTTTTAGAATATTTCGTACTGAATAACCTAGTGTAGTAGATTATAGCGATGGATTGTGAATTTAGTGAGAATTATTGTGTGTTCAATCCCAGATGGAGTGAAATCTAAGGAAAACAAAGAGTTAATTTTCTAAACGACACCCAGATATGGCACAAGGCCGAAAACATAGGGTACTCATTGATAATCGAACTTACTACCCAGTTGTAATAGCGAGACCTAACCGCTAACTTGCTAAAACCCTACACAACTTCGCGGTGCCCCGGGGAAAACAGAGAGAGAGAGAGAGAAAGGGAAATAGAAAGAGAGAGCAATAGGAAAAAAAACAAAAAGAGATAATATATCACTAGTCACCGATGACATAGCGAGAAAAATCTACTGTCGTACATTAAACAAATCTATTCACTCTGGCATTCACAGAAGTTTAACTAGATCTACAGACATCTGAAGAATGTCGTAGGTCAAAGTAACTGAAACGTCATGATAATAGTAACAAATAATTCAACATTGATACGATTATAAACAATTTAAATAACACTACTAAATTTTAATCTGAAATTATGAAGTGTAAGATAAGATTCGGTGGTTTTACAGAAGGACTAAGCATGCAAGCAACGATGAGATGTTGGAAAAAAAAGGAAATTAATACTGAGCATCAGGAAGAGACAACTGAAGTTCCTGTGACATGCAATAAGGAAGGAGAGCTTGGAGAACCTGATACTGACTGGCCAGATAGAAGGAAAAGAGACACAGGAAGGTAGCGGATAACATATTTGCAGGGCCTGATCAGGCGGATGACGGAACGGGGGTTGCGAGGTGTAACAGGAGCAAACATACTAAGAGCCACAGGGGATAGGGAGACGTGGAGAACCAGGATCGCAACCGTCCTGAAGGAACAGGACACATAGAAAAAGAAGATAAGATTAAACACAATAAAATTTATATTAAAGCCAAACAATTCATGAACACATTTTTTAGTGTCTTATGCTTTATCTTTTACACTGTATTGATCCAGCATTGTACTTTTCATTTGAATTAATGTTTTATTTTTGTTATTCTGCATATCAACCTCAATGGGTTATTTATAACGACACGATTTTTAGAATATTTTCCTATAAATAGAATATATATTCTTTCTAAGGAATAAGGATTGGTTTATTTTGTTTTATACTGCATATAAATTTCAATGGGTTATATAATGCTGACAAGTCTTTTACACTGCGCCTACTCCGGTTAACTCTCACAACAGAACAGATGACTATATAGAATCCATAGCTAAATCCACTGCTAAGAAGATCGGTTCTCTGTATAGGGCCATGGATTTTTTCCCGTCTGAAACCATCTTGCACATATATAAATCTACCATCCGCCCTTGCATTCAATACTGCCATATCTGGACTGGTGCTTTTGCTATCTACCTAGGGGTCCTTGACAAAACCCAACGGAGAATCTGTAATGTGATCGATCCCGACTTGGCAGCCCATATACAGTTGCTTTCTCACCGGCACAATGTGGCTTCCCTGTGTCTCTTCTACAAATATATTAACGGCTTCTGCTTCAATGAATTTAGCTCCCTGGTACCCCTTATATATGAATTTACTCGAGCCACAAGATTAGCAACTAGATCCCACCCTTTTACTGTGAAACCGATAAATTTTAAAAGCAAATTCTACTCCATCAGCTTCTTTTCTCGCACTTCCCGCCTGTGGAATTCCCTTCCATTTACTTGCTTTCCAGACAGCTACAATCTTAAAGAAATCAAATATAAAGTCGATTATCATCTCCTATCTCACCAACTTGCATCCTTTCTCTCGTGCTCCTTTCTCCGTCCACCCCACTCCCATCAGTATTCTTATCCTTCTCTTACCCACTTTCTGACACACCCTATAACCTGTCACTCTTTCTCATGAATTTTCTCCTATGTAAAACCCTGTACAATAGTGGCGGTAAAATTCTTTGCTTGGGGTGACACTATTATGAAAAAAAAAGTCAGTTACATTCCCACCGCTGAAATGTAGCTTCCCTGTGCCTTTTCTATAAATATTTTCTTAGCATTTGTTCAGATGAGTGCTTCTCTATAGTAACTAGCCTTTATAGATGTTAGTACTAGTTTGGACGCAAGGTTTTAGCAGTTCTCTTTTGAATTGGCAAAATGTAAGTTCTATGGCAATCATTTCTTTTCTCGCGCCTCTCGTCTATGGAAGACTTTTCTGGCTCGACACATTTTTAATGCAATGTCAATCGGTATCTGTTGTCTTTGTGATGATACATTTATTGTTCTCGTTCTTTAATAAGGTTCCGCTTTGTTTTAAATCTTTTACATTTTTTACTTTTTAATTTTATAGTCTTTTTTCTCGCACATTTTGCTGTGGATCTTCCGGTTTTTCTGTATCCTACTCACCTTTCTATCTTCAAAATTCAGAATCAAAGTCTTTTTGCCATTTTCTTCCGTTCTGAAAACTGTATCTTGTTTTTTTTTAATTCTCTGTTCTTCTCGCCAAAGCCTCTTCTACTTTCAGTAACCTCTTCCACCATAATGATATTGCTTAGGATTAAAATGAAAAGCAGTGTGATGTCCCAAAGGGATTACCTTAAAGGAGAAAGGGACTTCATTGCTTTACGTTGACACTTACGTTATTTTTATATGTCTAACCTGTACAGCGAATGTGCATTGTTGGGTAGTGTATATCGACTCGGAACGAGAAATCAGGAAGTCGAGTTAGAAATCCAGTTAAATTCTTCACATTCACTTACGCACAAATACCCTTGGGAAAAGTATTGATGCGTTTCTTCTCTCTAGTTATGGGTTAAATAATTGGACAGATTGGTTTCTAGAGCCTTGGTTGGCAACCAGTATACCGCAGAAAGCAACAGCAATTTAATTTGGGATAATATTCTGCCCAGTCAGTCATGTCTATTTCGAGACATGATCGACTAAAGCGTGAATCACGTATGGCACTTAACTGACTGACTAAATATAGTAGTTGAAAACATGATTAAGGCTTCTACTGGGTTTAAAGGGGTGATCAGCTTTATATTGCTATAAAGTAATAAACTGATCCCCCAACAATTACTATTTAATAATATAATACATCTCTTCCCCCCTATAGCTATGAGTCAAATAACAGGACAGATTGGGTTCTATAGCATTGGTTGGCAACCAGTCAACCACAGAAAGCAATAGCAATTTACTTTGGGATAATATTCTGCCCAATCAGTCATTTCTTTTTCGAGACATGATCGCCCAAGCGTGTATCACGTATGGCACTTAGCTGACTAAACTTGTACAGAAAAATAAGTATAATTTTATAAAGAGAGATTTCCACTGAAGGAAGTTAGAAAATATTTAGATTTCACTGGAAATCAAACAGATACATCCATAACACGATTCTTTTTTTTACAATCATCTAACTTTAGCAGTAGGGGGCCTTTTGAGTAACTACATGGGTGACCGCTTGGAAATATCAAGTAATGTAAGCTTTCATGTACGGGTTGTGCAATGAATAAAGCTGGGTGTTGTGAATCGGAAAGCTGGGCGTCAATCCCCGTTGGGGTTTTATATTCACTTACGCCCAAATACCCGAAGTAAAGCCATGAATCTACTTCTTCTCTCTCGCCTGGATTCATTTTTAGGACTTGTATCACCAAAGAATTATTATCCCCTGCTCTAATCTTGTAAAGTAAAAAAATATTTTCTGACTATAAATATACTGTAAAAATAATTTGTAAAAAATGAATCAGTCACTCAAATAAAATATAAGATTTAACCAAACTGTCACAACGTAGGTAAAATGAATGTGTCAGGTTGAAATGAGAGCAAACAAATCACGATTCAAAACAATTAACTTCCCGACATATTCAAGACCAACAGTAAACCGCTTGCATACTGGCAGAAAATGAGTTTAGCATGTTTTTTTAACGTTAGTTTTCATAACGTTATTCTAAAAATCACGTTTGTAACTTAGTTTAGGGAGTTAAAGTATTTGGTATCCTCGCTTAAGGTCAACGAATATTGCACAAGGATGCTATTGGAATTGTTTAATGACACACTACAACGGAGTGATGCGTAACACAGAACTCTATCTACGTGCCTCCCCACCAAAGAGGAATGTGGCACAAGGTCTTTTTGTTTTAGTATAGAACACAATCCCTAAACCTCAGGCAAAAATTCTATGCAGATACTGTACAAGGTAGAGCCGGGTAATTATTCTAATGTTTACCCAGAGGAGATTCTACCCTTCGGTCGAGCCTCGTTTGAGTTGCTTTCCGCCCGGAGGCAGAGGGTCTGACTAGGTTAGAGTTCGATTTGATGCACAACACAGAACGGTGTTTATCTGCTTTTCCACTGAAGTGAAATGTGGCACAAAGCCTTTTTTTTAGTATGGAATCCAAGCCTTAAAGCTAGGGCAAAATTTCCGGGAAGACCATGTACAAAGCAGGGTCGGGTACCTATAGTCTAACTTTCCCCAGATGAGACTCTACCCTTCGGTCGAGCCTCGTCTGGGCTTCTTTCCGCCCGGAGGTCGAGCGTCCGACCAGGTTACAGTTCTGTTTGATGCACAACACAGAACGGTATTTATCCACATCCACACTGAGGTGGAATGTGGCACAAGACCTTTTTATAGTAAAGATTTTTGTTTCGTTTGAGTTTTGTTTAATGGCATATCAACCTCTGTGGGTTATTAATGCCGAAAAGTTGGGGTCTTAAGTCCTTTTTAATGTTTAGTTATAGTGGAAAGGTTGATTTACTCAGATTTTAAGGAAAATTGTGTTTTTATTCTTTTTTTATTTTAAAAAACTGAAAATGTCTTCTAGTTTTGTATTAAAACATATTCTACTGAGAATATTTTTTCCTTCAAAAATGTGTTATGATACTAATTTTTTTTGTTCAAAAATGTATTGCTGGTAATATTTTTCCTTCAAAAATATATATTTTTCTATTAAAGTCTGTTTTTATGTATATATTTCTATAAATGTCTGTTTTCATAATTTCATATTGTTTTGACTCCAGCTGGGACCATAACAGGTGCTACCACTCCAGGTTAGGGTGGACCTGGAACAACAGCAATTTAGAGGTGGTTCCATGCTTCTCGCAACCTCCCAATCAGAGGTCTTGCTGCCGGATGCAGTTTACTGTCATGCCCAGGAACCTTATAGTGGAGAATCCGATCCCTATAACCCGAGCAAAAATGTCGACGAGATCATAATTCAAGTTAAAGCACAATACAGATTTCTGTTTGAGTCAGTCAGTTAAGTGCCATACGTGAAACACGATTGGGCGATTATGTCTCGAAAGAGACATGACTGACTGGGCAGAAAATTATCCCGCAGTAGGTTGCCATTGCTTTCTGCGGTAGACTGGTTGCCAGCCAAAGCTATAGAACCCAATCTGTCCTGTTATTTAACCCATAACTGGAAGGAAGAGACGGATTAATACCTTTCCCAAGGATATTTGCGCGTAAGTGAATGCAATGAATTCTACTGGAATTCGAACTCGGCTCACCGATTTCTTGTTCCGAGCCGATATCCACTGCACCACAACGCACATCCTACTCTGTTTGAGTACGTTATATATTAAAATAATTTGGTTACGTAATGACAGTAACACAATTTATTCAACGGTTACGTTTGTTGCCTGGATACCCATATTTGACCAGATATGTCGGTATCAGCACTTTTTTCCTACATAACACATATATAAAAAAAACCGTCAGTCAGATATGTGCCTTCTCAACGAATATATTCAACTTATACAGAGAGACAATTCGATGAAAATTAGGCGTTTTACCAGGATATATGTTTAGCAGCTGCAATTTTAACATCACATATGCAGATAACACAACAGTGATATCAGGCATGGATGCATAACTACAAGCGTCCCAACTGAAGGTAAAGAAGGAAAGCGAGATAAAAAGACTAAATGCAGGGTTATCAGCAAAGAGACGAGCTGGAAATGCAAATTGCAAGTCGGGAATGTAAATTGTTAATTTATAACTAAACAATTACAAAAATGTAATGAACTTTGAAGTGTTATAAAAGGGGTCGAAAAGTGTGATACCGAGATCATAAATAGTATTGGAATGGCCAAAGTAACATTCCAGAAGCTAATCTGAGTATTAAGAGACAAGAAAAGTTCGTTGGAAACAAAGAAATATTTCCAAAAAAAACTTACGGGACATCTGTTATCCTGCATGACAGCGAATTCTTGGCAATCTCATTAAAGAAGAAGATACTCCAAGTAACAGAAATATGTTCCACAGAAAGATACTGCGGACCTTTTTCTTCGTATACCAGGTCCCTTCAGGACGTATGCGATCATGGACTTTCACTTGGCTCTGTCCCTTGTTGCTCTCAATAATTTTTCTCTTGGTATCTCTTCTAAGCCCCGAGACCTAACAAGAACGTCGCACGCTGCTTTCCATTTATCCGGCCTGTGAGTATCAAGTTCTTCCTTATTACGTGTCCCAAGAACCTCATTTGTCTCTTCCTGATATTTATTATCAGTTTTCTTCTCGTTTGTATCCTTTCCAACACTTCATCGTTGCACACGTGCTCTGTCCATGGTATCCTCAGCATCCTTCTGTAAAACCACATTTCTGCCGCCTCAAGCCTCTCCTTCATTTTTGATGAGGTCATTCAGCATTCACTTCCATACAGAAAAAACAGATATCGCATGGCAATACAGCACGCTTTTCTTTGTTTCTGATAAGATTTTCCTGTCTTTCAGTACTCTGGTTATCTTCTGAAATGCGTCTTTGGCCATGCCAATGCGTCTTTGCATCTCCGTGTCGCATTTGACATCCTCTGTCAGAATAGTTCCCACGTATTGTAATTTTTTATTTGTTTATTTTACATTCTTCGACTTCCAATTGGCATATTTGGCTCGTTTTTTTCTGATGACCAGACATTGTTTTATTTTTAGGTTTAGGTCCATTCTTTTCACTTTCTTTTGCTAACTTCTGTAGAAGGTCCTGCGTTTTCTTTTCCGTGTCTGCTCTCAGCACCATGTCATCCGCGTATATGATATTTTTGAGACTGTGGCCGCCGATGTCGAATCCTAACAACGCCTTTATTTCTCTCATAATTGCTTCGCTGTACAGGTTGAAAAGTTCCGGTGAGAAAACACATCCTTGTCTGCATGGACAGAACATTAACATGGTGAGGATTTAGTGAAAATAAAAACAAAAAAAGAACCTTATAGATAACATCAGAAAGACGCAATTGAAATTTTTAGGGCACGCAATGAGGGAAGAGGGCTTGGAAAATTTGATACTCACAAGACAGATTGAAGAAGGAAAGAGAAACACAGGAAAGCAGTGCTTGATATACTTGAGTATAAAGTGTGGAACAGTGTTTGGGAGAAATAGTAAAAAAATAGAATTTATTTAAAATGACAAGAATATGTGGGGGGCCATGATTGCCTACGTCCTCTAAAAGAAAAAGATGAAGGAGATTTTCGAGAAAAACACAGCATAACTATTACGCCACCCCAGTTTTAAAAAATGGTCCTGGGTATGAACGTAAACTGCATCAGGCAGCAAGGTCTCTGATTGAGAGTTTGTAAGGGACAGGGAACCACCTCTTCTTGCTGTTATTCCTAGATCCACACTGACCCGGGGTGGTAGCATCTTTTAGGGTCCTAGCTATGGGCAAATAGATAATCACCTAACTTGGGTCAAAACACTATGAAACTATAAAATGGAATATTATAGAAAAATATGTTTGTGAATGAAAAATATTACCAACAATACAGTTTTTAAGAAAAAAATATTACCATAACACATTTTTGAAGGAAAAAAGTTTTTTTTTATAAGCGTCTCACCCCGAGCAAGGCTTGTCACTGCCACTACTGCGCTGGGGGCTACATAGAGTGGAGAAAGGATGATTAAATATAGGAAATGTCAGAGGGTGGGTGATAGGCGGGTAAGGATACAGAGAATGAGGGTTGGGTAGATGAGAGTGTTCTGAGAATAAGTGGGAATTAGTGTTCTGAGAATAAGTGGGAATTAGGAGGTGTCTACATTTACACACCTGGAGATTGTAGCTGTCAGGAAAGCAGACTTGTGGAAGGGAGTTCCACAGGCGGGAAGCGCGAGAAAAGAAGCTGTTGGAGTAGAATTTACGGTTACATCTTATTTGTTTAACTGTAAAAGGGTGGGACCTAGTTGCTAATCTAGTATCTCGTGTAAATTCATGCTTAGGCGGCACCAGTGATCTAAGCTCATCGGAGCAGAAGCCATGGAAGTACTTGTAGAAGAGGCAAAGGGAAGCCACATCACGCCGGTGAGAGAGTGGTTGCAGCCGGTCTGCCAAGTTGCCAAGTCAGTATCAACCACGTTACAGATCCTCCTTTGTATTTTGTCAAGAAGCCCAAGGAGAGCAGCAGGGGCACCTGACCAGATATGGCAGCAATATTCAATACACGGGCGGATGGTAGATTTGTATATGTGCAGAATAGATTCAGGTGGGAAAAACTTCCGGGCCCTGCACAGAGAGCCGACTTTTATAGCAGCAGATTTGGCAATGGATTCGATATAGTCATTCCATTTGAGGTCCACCGAAAGGGTAAGGCCAAGGAGGCGTACATTTTTTATTACAAAACTAAGACATTTTCTGTTTCTAAAAGAACAAAAAATATTAAATGAACCTTCTTACTATAACCGAACATTAAAAGATAACTTAAAACGTTACATTTCTGGCATTAAATAACCCATAAAGGTTGATATTCCGTACAACAAAACTCAGAGTCAAAATCTAAATGAAAATAGAATGTTTTTTTTTTAATACTGCACAAGAACATGTGCATGAAACGAACTGTTCTGGTGTTCAGTTTTCGTGCTCTCTTATCAATGCTAACCTCTTCTTTTGGCTAGCCGAAGCAAAGAATTCCTGGCTGCCTTGTAAAATTTTACAAATAATAATAGCAAAAGAACCATTCTGCTTTCATTTAGAATTATCCACTTAGTAATAAATACTAAACATAGTATGAAATACATCATTTTTTTTAAAACTGGGGTGGCCTAATAATTATGGCCGGTGGTGTATATTACCTACTTCTTCTTTAAAATCAGTTTACCACAAGCAAGGCCAAAATGTTGTTCGCAAGGGCCTACAATGAGAGAATAAATCGGTAAAAGGAACGCCGGAGGATATGAATGATATAAAAAAAAGATGGCAACTGATGTTGCATTCAAACTTTTGAAGATTGTAACTTTCAGGGAAGCATGCAAATATAAGTGAGTTTCGCAAACGGGAAGTGCAAGAAAAGAAACTGTTAACGTATGGAAGGCGGTTATTTTATAATACTTCCACCCTAAAATGAATGGGGCATTAATGGCAATCTAGTAACACGCGTAAATACATGAGATCGAGGTAGCAGGAAAAAAGGTCATCATATTTAAGCGAACGTGAGCGTGCTCTGAATGGTTCATAGGCTTTTTATGAAAGAATGACGGAAGAACAGGGAAAGCGTGCATGCATTTTTGTTGTAGTGTTGTGGATATCGGCTCGGAACGAGAAATCGGGGAGCCAAAGTCGAATTTCAGTTAAATTCGTTGAATTCACATACGCGCAAATACCCTTAGAAAAGGTATTAATCCGTCTTTTCCCTCCAGTTATGAGTTTACTAACAAGATCGATTGGGTTCAATAACCATGGCTAGCAACCAGTATACAGAAGAAAGTAATGGCAATCTCTTATCAAGACATGATCAACCAAGCGATATCTTCATGGCTTCTGCTCTGAGAGACTTAAGGCACTGGTGCCCCCACTACAAGAATTTACTCGTGCAACCAGACTGCCAACAGGGTTTCACCCATTTACAGTTAGATCAACCGACAACCAACAATTCTACACCAGTAGCTTCTTTTTTTTGCACTTCCCGTCTGTGCAACTCCCTTTCATTTACTTACTTTCCTGGCGGTTACAATCTACAGGAATTTGACTGCAATGTCAATTCCTATCTCTTATTCACTTGACTTTACCCCGTTATCTTTTTCTTCTCCTTGCTCTCTACCCACAAAACTGTCTTCAGACCTGTGTTCCCATCCTTCTCTCACCATTTCTCTGACACGCACTGTAGCTTGTTGGTGTTTCTCTTGTCTCTGATCCTGCTTAAAACTTTAACTCTCTTATGTTGTCCCATGCGCATCAGTGGCAGTACCGCCTTGCTTGGGGTGAAACGATTAAAAAAAAAGCATGTATCATGTATGGCACTTAACTGACTGACCATTTATTAACAATTGTATTGTTACTTTCAAGGTCAACTGATCATCTACCAGTTCAAAGAAGACTGATCATAATGTTGGGAAAAAAATTCATTAAGAGCAGATATAACGTCATCATCGTTGCGATACTGATTCCATCCATCTATGTTCTTTTTTTTAGGTTTGGGAATAGTTAGAAAGTTAGAGTCATGCACAACTGGCAATGGAACCAAGGACAAGGCTGTAGCTCTTGTCAGTTTTTCTGGAAGTTGGGTCTTGATAGCCTTTCCAGATTGCATCAGCAAGTTGTCATACACTTCTCTATTAATGGTGCGATTATTTTAAAAATAGTCGGTGAAGTTGCATGCAAAATAATTAGTTAAAGAAACAGATGATAGTCAAATCAACCATCCGACCGTGCATGGAATACTGTTGTCATATCTGGTCAAGCGCCCCTGCTTTTCATCTCAGTGTCTATCTGCCAGGTCGGGACCAAATTAGAATCTGTAATATGATTGGTCCCGACCTAGCAGCTAGACTCCAGCCACTTTCTCATCGTCAGGATGTAGCTTCGCTCTGTCTCTTCTATAAGTATATTCAAGGCTTCTGATTAGACGAACATAGGTCTCTGGTGTCCCCTTCACAAGAATTTACTCGGGCAACCAGACTGGCAACAAGGTCTCACACTTTTACAGTTAGATCAACCAAATGCAGCCGACAATTCTATTCCAGCAGCTTCTTTTCTCGCGCTTCCCGTCTGTTGATCTCCTTTCCCTATACTTGATTTCGCGACGGCTACAACCTTCAAGAATTTAAATGCAAAGTCAATTCCCCTTTCTAATTCTACTTAGCTCCATGCCTTTCTACATCACCCCTTGTATCTTTTTCTTTTTCTTTCTCTTTATCTTCGCAACTTTATTCTCACCTGTGTTCACATTCTTCCAATGGCCTTTCTCTTTCACCCCTTGTAGCTGGTTCATCTTTCTCTTCACTCTCCTCCTGCCTAAAAGTCTAACTCTCTTGTCTAGCCCTCTGCGCATCAGTGGCGGTACCGCCTTGCTTTCTGTGAAATGATTATATATATATAAGGTTAGAAGAAAACCAATAATGTTGGAGAATGTTTGTCTTTATTTTCAACTGAAATTAAAGCAAAAATACGACGTTTAGAACGGCTCATGATTAAACATAATAGACATTCATTGTCTCTTATATTTAATAGCATATGTCTAGAAAATTACTTGCTGCCTCAATATACTATATATATATATATATATATATATATATATATAATTCCAGGTGAAGAGGACTCAAGTTTTTTTTTATTTTGAATGCTCTGGCATTTATGTTATTATAAACAGAGCCCAATATTATGAGTATTATAGAGCTTAATATAATTATATAGTTATGTATCAATTGTACTTTCCGACACGTAAATTGATATGTTAAAATGGGCCTTGTGCAACATCCTACTTTTGTTATATACCGACTATATAACTCGGAGGATTCATGTAAATCCTGAGATACGATTTATAAAATTTCCGCGGTCGGGTGTATAATCTACAAGGTGTGACATTTTAGTACAACGAAATATTTTCCGGAAAACGAAATTATATTTTGTTTGCTTTCATAACTGTAAAATGTTTCCCAGATACACAAAGACGCGTGACTCTTTTTTCGGCTTCAAAATTTTCCTCATAGTTTTGGCGCCATTTTCTCGTTGCATTCTAACGCATCTTCTTTCCAAGTCTCGCATGCCTTTACCTGACTCTCGCACGCACCGTAGCCGAGCGCCATCTCTGGCGAGCAACCGACTTCACTTCTCTTCATCCTATTTCTCGTGACAAGCAATAAGTATGAACGGTACCATCTTGGTTAACCTGAAACCTTTTCTCTTCAGAAATTGGCTCTCTTTTTCTGTTTTTCTCACTTTTTTTCTTCTCTTTCTCTGTCTCGTTTCCATTTTTCTTGATAGTATATTCACTAAATCCTATTTATTTGTTTCGTTACGCCCCTGCATCTTTTCGATTTTCAGTCTGATTACTTCCTTACATTTATTTCTCTCTGCATCTGTCTCCATCTTATATATATATATATATATATATATATATATATAAATACTCATACACTCTACTTGCACGCATACATACACAGAACAGCGGACATACATAGACATATCAAATGGAAAAGTACAGGAACGCTGGAAAAATTAGGTAAAAAAATTAATAGAAGTTTCATTGTCACTGTTAATGATTCATATGTACAAGTAATTTTCCAGATAGATAGATATAGATAGATATAGATAGATAGATATGTCGCACTTGATTTCCTTTTTCTTATTTATTTTTGTCCTCCTCTCAAAAATGTTTTTGCATTTCTTTGTTTTTCTTATCTATCTATCTATCTATCTATCTATCTATCTATCTATCTGTCTATCTATCTATCTTTATATATATATATATATATATATATATATATATATATATATATAAAGTATTGAGCGCTTTAGTGTTAGGGTTCTCGTCTCGGGTTTTTGTTTTCTTCAACGAGTACTTAGTTTGTTTCTTTTTTTATTTCCATTTTTTCCACTCCACGTTTATACTCGGTGGGTCTTTTTGAGACGGGTTTAAAAATAAAGTAATTATTAATATTTTTATTATTATTATTATATATATATATATATGTGTATGTATGTGTGTGTGTGTGTGTATGTGTATGTGTGTGTGAGTGTGTGTGTGTGCGTGAAATTATTTATCTGTTTATCACTGTATTATTTTCATCTCTCTCCGTATCTCTTTCTAAAGTGTGGGGCAGAGAAACTTGCTTATTTGAAGAGTTGACCAAAACCTCAGAGTACGCTTAACCCGATGGATTGAGCAGAATAGACGCCATCTGATTGATGTCATCTTTAAAGCTTGTGAAATATAAATTTTAAATGTTGTAACTGATGCTTTTTAAATAATTACATGTATACCTGCATTACCTTTGTTTTATTTGTTATTCGAAATAAGCAAGTTGCCCTGACCCACTCTATAACTGTTTGAATCATTATATCAATCTATGTTCAAATCTAGTATTTTGAACGAGTCTAAACCTATTTGCGTACATTGTGAGATTACATAATTATCAATCGGATTTGGAAATGGACATTATGAATAACAGAAACCACTAAACTAATGTGAACATCATTCATCCAACAAATGATTACAACGATTTATTTACCAGCAATGAGTGCGACGTATGCCACAAGACATTGTATATGTTAAAAGCTTTAAAGTGCATGAAATTGTAAGAGAAAGTGAATGAGGTGTAGAGCAACAGGTCGTAAAACACGATACAAGTCCTCCCAGATGTCAAACCACAGAGGAGAATCTGCGGTGACAGCTGATAATTCTATCGAACAATCCATCCTCTGTGTAGGAGAGGAGATAAAGAAACCTAAATTTGCTTTGACCAGCCTCGAAAGATAAAGAATTACAGACAGTTAGAGAAGACAATTATTTTTTTTTCGTCGTTTCACCCCAAAGCAAGGCGGTAACGCCACTGATTCGCAGGGGGGTACATAAGAGAAAAAGATTAGATAGGAGGACAATAAAGAGAAAGACGAACCAGTTACATGGGGTGTCAGAGAATGGAGTAAGATAAGGATGGGAATATAGGTTTGACGACTGTTGCAAGGGTAGAGATATAAGATAAACATATACAGGGTGGTGTAGAAAGAAGTCGTTGAGATATGGCTATTGACATTGCATTTAAATTCCTGGAGGTTGTAGCCGCCAGGAAAGCAAAAATATGGAAGGATTTCCACAGGTGGGAAGCGCGAGAAAAGAAGCTGATGAAGTAGAACTGTTGGCTGCATTTGGTTGATCTAACTGTGAATGTGTGGGACCCAGTTGCAAGTCTGGTTGCACGTGTAAACTCATTTGGCAGAGGTACCACTGACAAGTTCGTCGGAGCAGAAGCCATGAAAATATTTATAGAATAATCGACCGGGTGAGCCACATCCCGTCGATGGAAAAGTGGCTGGAGTCTAGCTTCCAACTCGGTACCTATCATATTACTGATTCTCCTTTAGAGCCTGTCGAGAACACTGAGATGAACAGCTTGGACGTCTGATCATATATGACATCAGTATCCCATGCACGGACGGATGGTTGATTTCTATTTGTGCAAAAGGGATTCAGGCGGAAAAAACATCCTGGCACGACAAAGTAATCCAACCATTCTAGCAGTGGATTTTCTATTGACACGATGTAATGGTTCAACTAGAGATCAGTATTAACCTGTCAAATGAAAAGATCTAGAAGTTTGAGTTTGAGTTTTGTTTAAACGCATATCAACTTTTGTGGGTTATTTAATGCCAAGAATGTGAGGTTTTAAAGTATTTTTTAATATTCGATTATAGTGCGAACTTTGATTTAGTCAGATCTTAATTAAAATTTTGTTTTTATTCTTTATTTTAGAAAACTGAAAATGTCTACTAGTTTTGTATTCAAAAATGTTTTGCTGAGAATATTTTTTTTCTTCGAGAATGTTTTGCTGGGACATGTAATGAGGAAGGAGGGCTTGGAGAACCTGTTACTGACAGGCTAGATAGAGGGGAACAGAGACAGAGGAAGGCAGCGGATGATAAATAATTATCAGTAGAAGACAATAAACCACCGATTCCGAAAGCATGAACCAAAAAATTGTTCAATATATTCATGAGAAAGTAGAGCGAAAATATACTCACAAAATTTGGAATAGACACTAAGCTACCCGTGTTTCAACAGTTTGGTATCGTCAGTCATAGGTTGGTAATTTTGAAAAGTCACTATCACAATACACTAACACCGGAAGAGTGGAAAAAATGAGGAAGATGGAGGAAAAAAGAAACTCATCTTGTCTCGTATATATCCAGGAGTTCCTTTTCTTTTTTTTGGTTGTGTGCTCCTGCTATTCACCCCGGGGTTCTTGATAAAATGTGATCGATCCCGAATGGTGGCTAAGCTGCAGTCATTTTCTCACCGGCGTAATGTGGCTTTCCTGTGTCTCTACTACAAATACTTTCAGGGCTTCTGCTCTGAGGAGCTTAGCTCCCCGTCTGCATGAAGTTACTCAAGCTACTAAACTAGCAACTAGGTTCCACTCTTTTACAGTGAAACCAATAAAATGTAAC
>JBBBDQ010001428.1:815000-837500 GCA_037127315.1 Ascarosepion bandense
ATTCTTATAGAAATAACATATTACATTGCATTTGACTACATGGTTTTGTTGTCATTTCGCGCTATCCTGCGGAGTGACGTCATAAAACCGCATCGCAAACTTAAGAACTGCATTTATTATTTTTGGTAACTATTGCCGTTGCCAAGCGGAGTTTTATGTCAACACAAAATAAAATCGTCGGTGATGGTGGATTTTATAATATTTCAGTTTAAACTACCTCTCTGAAGATGGCTCATGTGAGCTGAAAGCTTAGAAGAAAACCAATAAATAATTATACAAATGTTGGAGAATTTTGGTCTTTATTTTCAACTGAAATTAAAGCAAAAATACGACGTTTAGAACGGCTCATGATTAAACATAATAGACATTCATTGTCTCTTATATTTAATAGCATATATATATATATATATATATATATATATATAGGTGTGTTTATATATATATATATATATATATATATGTATATATATATATATACAGGCATCGCTCATTCAGTCATGAATTAATGCACTCTAACTACTGGCGTATGATACATCAAAAAGTTTGCTCCCATAGCTCAGTGATGAAATCTCCGACTGACGCCAAGTCAGTCGAGTTTTCAATCCTGGGTAAATGCAATCGGATGTCTAACCGTACTGATGAGCTGTGATACAGTGAAACAGATCTGCCTGCAGATATATATATATATATATATATATATATATATATATATATATATATTAATGCAGGTTTCATTGAATAATATAGACAAGTTTTGTCTATTAATTTTGTGTAGGATCCGTTCATACGGTCTGATATACTTGATGGTGATGTCGTTGAAGGACAACAAAAAATCACAGTAATTGTTGATTTTTTTATCAGGTCTAAGCTTTCGGCTCACATAAGCCATTATCAAAGTGTAAATATTAACACACAGTAAACATAGAACATTTAAGTTATTAACAATAAAGAGAATTGAATTGAAAATATAAGTCCATCCCTACCGTGGCGTATGGCCGAAGACAGTGACAAAATAGTGGCGTTGTGGTCCCTGATCTGATTACAGGCATTTGAGTACGTTATTGGAAATATCAAAATTGATTGTATTCAAACCAGTTTTAAATTGTTTAATGTAGATTGCTTCCAGGATTTTTAGTTTCTGTTTAGATTTAGTGTAATATATAATAAACCTTTTTAGAGTCTGTCGGAGAAATATTAGTATTTATGAGTTTTTAGGATGTTTTCATCTAGTTGATAGTTGGAGTGCATCTGGCTACGGTATAAGAGAGTGATATACCGTAGCCAGATGTACTCCAACTACCAACTAGATGAAAACATCCTAAAAAACCTAATAAATACTAATATTTCTCCGACAGACTCTAACAAAAGAAATAAGTTTATTATATATTACATTAAATGTTCTATGTTTACTGTGTGTTAATATTTACTCTTTGATAATGGCTTATGTGAGCCGAAAGCTTAGACCCGATAAAAAAAATCAACAATTACTGTGATTTTTTGTTGTCTTTCAACGACATCACCATCAAGTATATCAAACGGTATGAACGGATCCTACACAAAATTAATAGACAAAACTTGTCTATATTATCCAATGAAACCTGCATTAATGAAAAAATGCTGTCAAAATACACACTCAATATATATATATATATATATATATATATATATATATATATATAATTGAGCGGGTTCAGGCCTACTTCAAATTAAATGAAATACACGAGCGAATGGTATAATTATAAACCTGTAAGATGGAATATAGCGTGAAAAACTCTCTGTCATAGAGACACAACCGCCGTTGCAGTTGCTACAGAGATTCGTTTAATGTCTGTTAGACTGAAAATCAGTCCAACCAAACTAAAGAGTGGTTTTTTATAAATGATATGTGAATTCTATTATTGTTCTTCCTGATCATCAGAGATCCCTTCATTATCTTTCTCACATACAGTTTTGTCATATTTTTTTCTAAACTACAAGAGCCAGAAAGAGCAAACGCTTTCACATTTCAGGTTGGTCATAACTCATTTCATTGCATTTAGACATATGGTTCTGTCAACATTTTGCTCTCTCACGCGGTGTAACTTCATAGAACCGCATTATAAATTTAGGAACTGCTTCTGCTATGCGGTGACTGTTAATGTTGCTTAGCAATATTTTATGTCAACACATGAATTTGTGTTAACGTCCCTGTAACTTCTCTGAAGATGGCTCATGTGAGCTGAAAGCTTAGAACCAATATAATAAAAAATATTCAAATGTTGGAGAATTTTTGTCTTTATTTTCAGCTGAAATTAAAGCCAAAACACGATATAGAGAACGGCTCATTATTAAACATAATAAACATTCATTGATTGCTATATTTTACAGTGTATATATATATATATATATATATATATATATATATATATATATAAATGCAAACTCATCACTATACTCGTTTCGAAAAACACTCCGCGTATATAAGCGGAAGAAAAAAATGGTTGTAAAAAAAGAAAGAGCTAAGCACATGAACATCAGCCAAAGCGATTTAGACCTAGCCAGCACGTACCCCCCCCCCACAAAAAAAACGAAACGAGTAGTCAATAACAAAAAAAGCGCTCAATACTTAAGCAGAGATCCGTTTAGTTGAAAGCTTGGCAGGTTTGTTGGCTCAGTATGTTTATTTACTTATATATGTACATATATATATATATATATATATATATATATATATATATTTATATTACGGAAATTAACGAATTTTAACGAA
This sequence comes from Ascarosepion bandense, assembly GCA_037127315.1. Lineage (NCBI taxonomy): Eukaryota > Metazoa > Mollusca > Cephalopoda > Sepiida > Sepiidae > Ascarosepion > Ascarosepion bandense. The sequence goes on from JBBBDQ010001428.1 coordinate 817,750, forward strand.
ACTTGGTTATAAGCAACCGACAATTTGTAATGAATCCTGCTGGATAGCACACATTTTCGTAATAAAAATTTATCGTGAAATAATCAGGCCGGTAGATATAAATATAAAATACTATTTAATTAAAAACAGAATATCTAGTCGGTTGCTTATAACCAAGTTTCGTTAAAATTCGTTAATTTCCGTAACATGTTTACATTTGTTGACATTTACGATACATTACAGAGCAGATATGGTTTGTTTACGGTAGATCGAAAATTGTGTTATATAGGCATAATAAAAACCTCGTCTGATCAAGTGGTTAAGACAGTACCAGATCAAACGGTAGCTTCCCCTATGTAAATAGGGGTCGCAGGTTCGAATCCTGCTGGATAGCACACATTTTCGCAATAAAATTTATCGTAAAATAATCAGGCCGGTAGATATAAATATAAAATACTGTCTAATTAAAAACAGAATATCTACTTAAATACGAGTATCAGTAAAAATAATGTTCAAAACAATTCATTACAAATATATATATATATATATATATATATATATATATAGAGAGAGAGAGAGAGAGAGAGCGGAGAGAGGGGAGAGAGGGGAGAGAGAATCTTAAGATATATCTAAAGAAAATAATAGCTGTGCTATATGTTGATACACATAAAATTAAGCAATTAAACTGAGATGAAGATGAACGGAATTTCTGTCAATAAAATGCTCAGTACTTATCCAGAGCAAAAATAATTTATCAGAATTAATTAAACTTGACAGCATCTCTCAGTGATCGATTCGCTCTTACGTGTGTTCTCGTTTCTCAAGACCCAGACATGAAAGATTGTATTAATTATTACAAAACAAATTAATTAGTAATAAATAGCACCGGTTGCACGCTACGAGCGATCTCCAAACCGCATAACACAAATAGTTTTGCGTGATCTGTGTATAGATCACTTAGAGATTAAAGGGGAAATCATGGATATAGGAAACAAGTTCTTACCGGTTCTTTTGTTTTCAACTTGTGGTAATGGTGATGGCAATAGTAGTCGTTTTCTTAAGGAAATATTTGCTTTCTTAAGGAAATATTTGCTATGCATCCACCGAGCAGCCAGTACTACTCTCAGATGTCGTTTATAAAATCTTTGTCTTAAAAAATATTTTTTTCTGTAAAACTAATTCCTTAAGTCCAGCAGCTGCCATCTTTCTTTCCAGTACTAATGATGGTTTTCCTTTCTAGCCTTTTGTTTATGATGTACTGTTAAAAGCTAATATCTTGATTATTCTAATAATAATATTTGAGTTGTTTACTGGTTTACATATTTACGTATTTTTTGTATATTTACACACATATACATCACATTCTTTCTAGAATTTGCAATTTCAAATAAAATGTATTGAATGTATATTATTAGTTTTATTTTTTATCTTTCTGGTGTGGTTGTAAGTTGCGTAGGATGTGTGTTGATATGGTTGTAGGTTGCATTGGATGTGCGTTGATGTGGTTGTAAATTGCGTAGGATGTGTGTTGATGTGGTGGTAGGTTGCGTAGGATGTGCGTTGATGTGGTTGTAAATTGCGTAGGATGTGTGTTGATGTGGTGGTAGGTTGGGTAGGATGTGCGTTGATGTGGTTGTAAATTGCGTAGGATGTGTGTTGATGTGGTGGTAGGTTGCGTAGGATGTGCGTTGATGTGGTTGTAAATTGCGTAGGATGTGTGTTGATGTGGTGGTAGGTTGGGTAGGATGTGCGTTGATGTGGTTGTAAATTGCGTAGGATGTGTGTTGATATGGTTGTAGGTTGCATCGGATGTGCGTTGATGTGGTTGTAAATTGCGTAGGATGTGTGTTGATGTGGTGGTAGGTTGCGTAGGATGTGCGTTGATGTGGTTGTAAATTGCGTAGGATGTGTGTTGATGTGGTGGTAGGTTGCGTAGGATGTGCGTTGATACGGTTGTGGGTTGCGTAAGATGTACGTTGTCAAAAAGTAGTGTTGGAATTTATACAGAGTTCGTTGCAATCACTTACGCAGAAAAAAACCCTTGGGAAAGGTATAAAACCATTTCTTCTGCCAACATATATGGGCTAAACAGCAGGATTGGGTGGTTCCTATAGCCTCGTTTATAAACCGGTCTACCGAAGAAAGAAATAGAAACCTACTCCGGGAAATATTCTGCCTTGTCAGTCATAACTGGAAACAAACATAATCGCACAGTCACTTTTCACGTATGGTATAAACTAACAGACTATAGGTTGCGAGATCACTTTTCATCTAAATCTAAACTTATTTGTTAATGGAACTCTGTCTGTGTGTCTGTGTATGTTTGTATGTGTGTATGTGTGTGCGTATGTGTGTGTGTGTCCGTTATCTATAGACTACGAAACAGCTGAACCGATTTTCTTGAAAATTTACACAGTTGTACTATAAGCGTCTGCGAGTGTTCTTATCTAGGTTTTGTGTTGTGGTATCCCCGGTAAATATCGAAAATCGATAATCGAAAAAATTGGGTTATAGAAGGAGTGGTCCGATTTTAATCAAATTTGATACACTCATGGACAAAGAAATAAGAAACGATATTCAGAAGTTTCAAGGTTGCAGTTCTTACAATAGTGCACAAAATCGATACTATATATATATATATATATATATATATATATATAAAAGGCAAGATGTTTGTGTGTGTGTCTGTTTATCTGCCTGTATGTCTATTTTTTTCAGCCCTTTTACTTTAGTTTTTGCTGCGGGTTTGGCTCTAAGTAGGTATAATTGTAGTTCTTAGTCTCAGCCAAGAATACCATTTACTCAGCGGACTTATTTAGCCTTCAAAATTCAGTTTACGACAAAAAAACTTATTTGATATCGATACCAGGAAATCAAAATTTGACTTACATCCATTCATTTTTCTTTCAGTCTACGGTTTCGCTTTAACTGGAACCAACTATTGCTTTTTAGTCTTTCGTGCCTACGTCCAAAGAGTCTGAGCTCCAGAACAATGGATTTGTTTTAAAACTTTCATTACACCAGAGCAACACCGGGCTATACTGCTAGTGTTTGCTTAAACAGATTACATTAGGTCAGATTTTATATACCTTATTTGGTATTATATATTAATTATACATATTAAAATCTTCTAAAAGAATAAATTGATTTTTCATCTGATATTTATATTACTTCAATCTTGACTGCTAATGGATCGTCGTATTTGATTGGATGCCCCTTTTCTTTACATTCAACATTATGTCTACATGCACTCAAAGAAACTTTATTAAAGAAAACTGACACCGTTTAAAGCGCGTTGCGTAAGAGCCCTTTAATGTGGTTTAATCGTGAGGAAACCTGTGTTGCTTTATTAATTACGACTGAGTAGTGAGTACTGATCCTCAGTGGATGTTCCATACTTTTGACCTTGTTCCAAAACTAACTTACGCTCATCAAATCAATAAAATTGGATGAGAAATTGCTTTCTCATACAAGACGGAATGCGGGTTCGTATCTTCCCGAAGTTCAATTCATCTTGGGTTCGCAGACCTAAAAATAACCTTTGGTTTAATAATAAAGCGTTCATAAGATTTGGATTGACAATAAAGTGTTAAAAAATCATTTGGCTTAAATAACCTTTGGTAATAATAAAAGCGTTACATTTGTATCATAAAAGTGTTAATTATTTTGTATAATAAAAGAGTTAATTATTTGGTAATAATAAAATGTTAAATAACCTTTGGTTTAATAATAAAGTGTTAATAACCTTTGGTTTGATAATAAAGTGTAAAATAACCTTTGGCTTAAACAACCTTTGGTAATAATAAAAGTGTTACATATGTATAATAAAAGTGTTAATTATTTTGTATAATAAAATTGTTAATTATTTTGTATTATAAAAGAGTTAATTATTTGGCAATAATACAGTGTTAAATAACCTTTGGCTTAAATAACCTCAGGTAACAATAAAAGTGTTACGTTTGTATAATAAAATGTTAATTATTTTGTATAATAAAAGTTTTATTTATTTTGTATAATAAAAGAGTTAATTATTTGGTAATAATAAAATGTTAAATAACCTTTGGCTTAAATAACCTTTGGTAAAATAAAAGTGTTATATTTGTATAATAAAAATGTTAATTAGTTTGTATAATAAAAGAGTTAATTATTTGGTAATAAGTGTTAAATAACCTTTGGTAAAATAAAAGTATTACATTTGTATAATAAAAGTGTTAATTAGTTTGTATAATAAAAGAGTTAATTATTTGGTAATAAGTGTTAAATAACCTTTGGTAAAATAAAAGTGTTACATTTGTATAATAAAAGTGTTAATTAGTTTGTATAATAAAAGAGTTAATTATTTGGTAATAAGTGTTAAATAACCTTTGGTAAAATAAAAGTGTTACATTTGTATAATAAAAGGGTTAATTAGTTTGTATAATAAAAGAGTTAATTATTTGGTAATAAGTGTTAAATAACCTTTGGTAAAATAAAAGTGTTACATTTGTATAATAAAAGTGTTAATTAGTTTGTATAATAAAAGAGTTAATTATTTGGTAATAAGTGTTAAATAACCTTTGGTAAAATAAAAGTGTTACATTTGTATAATAAAAGTATTAATTAGTTTGTATAATAAAAGAGTTAATTATTTGGTAATAAGTGTTAAATAACCTTTGGTTTAATAATAAAGTGTTCATAAAAAATAAGTAAATATTAAAGTGTTATTGTGTATTTCATCTTAAGAGAAAGAACACAAATCGTATGGTCCACTTTTTTTTGTTAGCCATGCCGTTTTATGAATACGTTGTTTCAATAACATGTTTAAAACTAAAACGGATTATGACGAGATTAGTAGTTTATTTCCACATATTTTGAACTGATATATAAGCAATTAAGAACCACCCACAAATTATCATTCTTAGCGCGGTGAATTTAATAAACATTCCTTTACAAAACAGGCCTTTCATCAAATGTGGGTATCCATTAAAAATAACACCTAAAGTAATAACAGTATCGGATAAAAAGCCCATTAATCGTTTAGTAAAAAAATATTTATTTGTATAAATATTATTTTAAAACAAATTCATTATAGATAATGATACCAAGTCCGTAAACCGAGAGGCTATTCCAAAATAAAGTACAAATAGGAAATATTTATCAATCTAACATATTTAACATTTATTATACCCGTAAAATAATAAAAACTAGTCGAGGTAGTGGCAGTTAAAAATGCGTTACATTCTTTAAAAAATTATGTAATAAGGCTTGGTGATATTATATAGTGTTTTTCACATGAGTTTAATTTTGTGAAAATATTCTCTGATGAAGCTTTAATAAAAGTGAAACATCATGGATTCCTAATTTTTTAAAGTGTTATTTATCCTATTATATGTATTTACATTTATTTATTCTTTATCTTTTATATATATATATATATATATATATATATGTGTGTGTGTGTGTGTGTGTGTGTGTGTGTGTACATTCCAGGAATTCTCCACTAGCATTCGCAATTGGTTGCAGGAATATAATTATGCTTTTCAGAGACGATATCGGTTACCGCAATGCATAGATTAAAACCCCATTGGACATCATGCATATCTCAGTAAATGCTTTACAGCAACACTTAAAAATATCAAACATACACTACTCAGTTATCGACAAACTAGAGATGTATTAGTACTGAGAGACGCCCGTAACAAATCCGATATTTGGAAGATTCAATGAAATGTCGCATGCAGCCGGAGGGATAAGATAAACGTCATTAGGTACATTATGTGTGACACATCTGTCTACCTTCTTTCAGCCTTTCTCTCCCTTTAGCAATGATTAACCTTTTATAGTATTAAACTTAGTACCATGTTATTCCGTTTTAATTGTATGATCTCTCTCCTTTTATCTCTAATTTTATCTTTATTTCCTACAACAAATTGTGATCTAATTAAGGTTGTTTTTTTTTAATTCAATTTGAACTTCTACTTTAACAAATGTTTTTTCCTAAACTTTTAAATAACTCTTACGTTTATGTACATGATTTTATAGGGGCTTATTTGTAGTTGTAGTGAAGGGTAGTATGATATTGTTGCAGATTAACGGAATTTGGCTTTGAGTTAGATAACCCACTATAACTTATAAAATGATTATAAAACCAAGAAAGGCAAATTGAGTTGAAAATAACATTTATATATACACATATCAATTAATATTTTACAATTAAAGCAATATTGAATATAGGTCCAACAAAGGTTAAAATTATCATGATAAATAATAATAATGCTGGAAAAAGATAATTAGTGTTTAGGAATGTGAGGAGCGGAGGTGTATGAAGAATGTCTTTGAAGTAGTCGCTCCTTAGGTCAGTAAGTACTTTTTGGGAGAAGGAAAGAGGCAAGCGTAGTAACAGCTCGACTTAGGTCAAGGGGATATTGATTTCTCCTCTCGTTTGTCTCTCTGCCGGGGTCATGTGTGTATCCGCTTTTTTATCTGCTTTTTGGTTCAAAAGCAGCTCGTTTTGTGATTTCACACTTGTATTCGATTCTGGCTTCCGATTGGCTGGTAAATAAAATTCGCGTAGGCTCGCGAAATGGAAATTTGATATTTGCTTAATTTTTATTTTTCAACAGGAACATCTGCGCGAATCTACCTGCACAGAGCAGAGACGACTTTTGTTCATTTGCTTTCTGGTCGTTATAAAGCAAACATCCGGTCCCTCGCTTTTGCCAAAATTGCACTATCTTTTCAAAGAACGCGAAAAAATTGTAGATTTTTACTTCGCTAAAACAAATTTTTCATCCACTACCCATTCCAGGCTAGAGTATTCTGTCTTCCATACCTACCTCTCTATTCTTCGCCCATCTTCTCTTTGCTTTCTTCACTCCTCCATGCATTTTCTTACTTCTTCCTATTTGTTAAAACCTTGACGCCGGCTCATCAAAGACTGTATGTGACTATATTTTATTTCTTACTTTAAACCCGGCGTCTTTCTTTGAGTGTTATCATGTCTCTTTAGTTCTTTCTCCTTCTCTCCCGTTTTACTCTTTTTGGTTTTGATTTCCTCTATGCCCCTTCTACAATTCCCCATTCTGGTTTCGCATTTTTCCTGTCCCCTTTACCTCGCACACAAAACTTTTACCAATATAAGGAAGGACATTTCCATTTTTTTCAAAAATAGCGTTTACTACCTGATGAGACATTAACTTTTCAATGTCGAAACAAAATATACACGTTGAAGTAGTTTGTAATTTATACATGTTCGAAAGTATAATTCATTATATATATATATATATATATATATATATATATACATCGCTCATTCAGAATTGAATTAGAGCACTCTGGCTATTGAGCGTGTATAATGATAATATACAGGCTAAAAATCTACCTCCTTCTGCCAAGCCCCCATAGCTCAGAGGTAGAATCGCCGACTGACGCCAATTCCGTTGGGTTTCAATCCTGGGTTCAAAGGAATCGAATGTCTAACCGTACTGATAACTGATGAAACCATGATTATTATCTGCATGATGAAACATTGTTCTTTCAATGTTAAATCAAAATGTACAATTTTGTAGTAGATTGTAGATTGTATAGGTTCTAAAGTATGATTTAAATTAATTATTAATTGCTCTATTTTTATATTGAGCACTGATTTAAATTAATGGCTTGAAGTTTGCAAATATTATCTTCGTTCTTTATTCATTTGTGTATATAATGGATTCTCCCGTCGCGTTCAACGTATGAGGGTCCAACCTTTTTCCAGCAAGACAACCACACAGAGATTTGTTTATAGTGGTGAAGGCATTGTGTAGTACCATCCACACTTCTTGGAACTGCTGATAACAAACAATTGGTGCAGATGACTGCCACAGATCGCACGAACAGCAGACCTCAATTATTTAACCCATAATTGGAGGGAACGAACGGATTAATACCTTTCCCAAGGGTACCAGTGCGCAAGTAAATGCAGCGTGCTCGACTGAAATTGGAACTCGGCTCACCGATTTCCCCCTCCAAGCCGACATCCACCGCACCCCAACGCACATCCGTGAATGCTAACAGCACCTGGTATTCCCAAGTGGTCACCCACCTAAGTACTGACCAGGCTCAACGTTGCTTAACTTCGGTGATCGAGCGGGAACCGGTGTATCCAACGTGACATGACCGTTATATATATATATATGTATGTGTGTGTGTGTGTGTGTGTGTGTGCAAAGAACATGTAAGAAAGAAGTGTCATTAATCTTGTTTGTTTCAGTTTAACAAGACCTACTCATCCGAGTGCAAAACCTTTAACTTTTTCTTCTGGGGCGTTATCGAAGTCAAGACCAACAAGCACAAGCACAACACGCTCGACTCTCTGAAAGCTGCCATCGTGGAGGCGTTCCCCGCTATGGACAAGCACATAGTTGCTAAAGCGTGTGACGGATTTCGCGCCTGCCTTGAGATGGTCATCGCCTCCGCCGGCTGTTACCTTGAAGAATAATGTAGTATGTAACTACAAGTGTTGCTAAATAAACATTTTGTTCTCTGCATACGTACCTTTTGCTTTTATTGTTTATTTCGTATTCTTTTTCTCGGATTTGGCAACAAAACATTGTATATATCTAAATATTCTTTCTTCTTTTATTCATAACATACCAAGCAAGCCGAGAGAGTCACTAGTGTGCAAAGGGATTACAGTGAGAGAAAAGACTGTTTACAATGGGAGTTAAAGCTTAATTTTTTGAAGTTCGTGGGTATCTGAAAAGCAAGTAGATAGAAGGTATTTCCACACGCAGAAATATGAGAAAATAACTTTTAGTATAGAAGAGGTGGTTACATTTAAATATTTTTACGGTAAAAGATGGGACCTTGATGCCAACCTAAAAGTGGTATTGAATTCACATGCACAGGGCATATAAACATGAAATATTTAAATATTTATGCATATATATATATATATATATATATATATGTGTGTTAATAATTTAAATGTTCTATGTTCACTGTATATTAAATGTTCATCCTTTGATAATAGCTTATGTAAGCCAAAAGATCAGACCTGATAAAAATATCAACAATTATTGCGATTTCTTGTCGTCTTTTCATGACAACACTATCAAGCTTATCAGATCATACGAAAGGATCTTACACAAAATAAAAAGACAGAACTTGTCTATATTATTCAATGAAACCTGCATTAATATATATATATATATATATATATATATATATATATATATATATATGTATATATATATACATATATATATATATAAATGAATAAGGAACGAAGAAAATATTAACAATGTTCAAAACAGTAAATTAAAAACAGCTATCAATATAAAAGAGGGCTATAAATATTTACTATAAATTATAATTTAGAACATGTACAAATTATCATCTAATACAATATGTACAAATTATTATCTACTACAAAGTTAACTGATGAGACATTGTTCTTTTAATGTTGAAACAAAACGTACACTTTGCAGTTGATGATAACCAATAATCAATAGTTTGATTTTCGGTTCTGAAGAGACAGTTTGCACTTTACAGAACTGCCCAAATAATTTCTGGGTTAATAACCATTTAATTATGTGTTGTGTTTTCTTTTCTATAAGTCACATTGCACTGGATAATATCTGTTAGGCTCTCTATTTTTATCTATAATTATTCTATAATAATTCATATTCTATTCTATATTGTAGTTATATTCCATATAATAGATAAAATTCTTGAATTATACTCATAGTTCTTACGAATTTATGATTATTTCCTACATATGTATACACAACAATATATACATATATATATATATATAATATATTATATAAAGGGTGTGTGTATGTGTAGTTTTGAGTTTTAAAACTGTTAATCCTTCTAATTAAGACTATAGCTATTTTTGCGAGTGGAAAACTGAAGAACTGTAGATTCCATTAGACGTTGTACCTCCATTTTTGAAACGTCGATCTCAACTTTACATCTCGATAACTTTCAATGATTCATTCCTACGGGCCTTCTTAGTTACATGAATAAGGCGCGCGGAAGAATATCTAAATGACTTGCAAGATATATTTGCATATTTCTAGTGAAAGCGAGTTTCACAATATTCTAGAAATTTCAATGGCGTCTTAATGCCGACAGTGTAAAACCAGAGGGTATTTAGTTTGGTAAGCTAAAGTAAGTTTTCTTCGTATTAGTTTCAAAGTTAGATCAAGATGGCACAAATTTTTTCATACATTATTAACTCTAACACACAATTTTCTTATTCAGTATAAAGCTAAATATCTAAAATACTGATATATATATATATATATATATATATATATATATATATGTGTGTGTGTGTGTGTGTGTGTGTGATATATATATATATATATATATATATATATATATATACTAGCAATATATACGGCGTTGCTCAGGTGTAATGAAAGCTTTAAAACTAATTCATGGTCCTGGAGCTCAGACTCTTTGGACGTTGGCACGAAAGACTAAAAAGCAACAGTTGTTTCCAGTTAAAGCGAAACTGTAGACTGAAAGAAAAATGAATGGATGTAAGTCAAATTTTGATTTCCTGATATGGATAACAAATAAGTTGTTTTCGTCGTAAGCTGAATTTTGAAGGTTAAATAAGTTCTCTGTGTAAATGGTATCATGGCTGAGACTAAGAACTACAATTTTATCTACTTAGAGCCAAACCCGAAGCAAAAACTAAAATAAAAGGGCTGAAAAAATACAGACATACAGGCAGCTAAACAGACACACGCACAAACATCTTGCCTTTTTATATATATATATATATATATATATATATATATATATATATATATATTATCGATTTTCTGCACTATTGTAAAAACTGCAACCTTGAAATTTCTGAATATCGTTTCTTATGTCTTTGTCTATGAGTTTATCAAATTTGTTTAAAATCGGACCACTCCTCGATTCTTTCGGTTTTCGATTTTCGATATTTATCGGGGGTACCTAAACACAAAACAGAAAATTAAGCAGGTCCATTTTTTTGCGTCGCAAACTTCTTAGGAAAACACTCTTCTTAGGAAAACACTTGTTGAAAATACGCATATACTTAGACAAGAAAATAATAAACGAAAACTTAAAATTCTAGAAGTAATCTACATCAAACAGTTTAAACCTAGCCTAAATAAAACAAATTCCGCCACCTCCACAAACATACTTCAATGCCTATAATCGACGGGAGAGGTCATAGTTATTATAGTTACCCCCTACACCCATAGTAGTAGCAGTTCCAAGACCAATCCCCTCATGCCACTATACTCTCATTTGACCAAAAACCAACTGCCACCATTTCTTCTCGGCCTGCGGCCATGTGCGACGCAAAAAATGAACCTGTTTAATTTTCTCTGTATAGCTCCACACTGTTAATAATTTAAATGTTCTATGTTCACTGTATATTTAATGTTCATCCTTTGACAATGGCTTATGTAAGCCGAAAGCTCAGCCCTGATAAAAAACCAACAATTATTGCGATTTCTTGTCGTCTTTTCATGACAACACTATCAAGGTAATCAGATCATACGAAAAGATTTTACACAACATAAATAGACAGAACTTGTCTATATTATTCAATGAAACCTGTATTAATGAAAAAATGCCGCCAAAATACGCACACACACACACACACACACACACACACACACACACACACACACATATATATATATAGAGAGAGAGAGAGAGAGAGAGAGAAAGAGAGAGAGAGAGAGACAGTGACTAGTAATTTCATGCACTATGTCATCAGGTGTTTATTATGAAATGGCCATTCCTTGATTTTCGTATATATCAACATGAATATGTATTTATATTCATTTAGGTACCACCACCAGATCGCTAAATAACAGCATAATATGATTTAAAAAGATCCCCAACTTCATAAAAACGAACTTTTTCAATTAAATGTTTTTTTTTATTATTAAGAGGAGAGATAAAATAATTTAATTATTTAAAAAAAATTTAATCCCTTCTAACATGGTTGACATTTTGACAGAAAATCTCGTTTTAGAGGGTAACTAAAACGTTACGACTGTTTACAAAGGAAAACGTAATGATTGCATCACCTATTTTTTTCCGGTGACAAACACATTAATTTTGAAATTCTCGCAAAAAACAAATAATTGTCGGATTTTAATGAAACTTTTAGTGCTCATTCACCATTGACTGAAATTGTTTTTATAATTTATTTTTTAAAAATCTTCGTAAAAATTCGTTTTTTTTTTGCCTCTGCTACCCCCACTTCACATCAATCTATGAAATTTTAATGAATTTTATAGTGTTGCGGTTTCTAATTTTATTAGTTAACGCATGACTCTTCAGGAAATATAAATCATTTATTTTTTTTTTAATTTTACCTTTGTATCCGAAAATCTGCTCAGAAGAGTACAATTAAAAATGCAGTAAAACTCTGATGTTATTTAATTTGATGAGCTTTTAATTGCTTGAATAAATAATCAAAATTAAGGACATTATTGTCTGAGGAAAAAAAATTAGATTACTAATTAAATTTTAAAATAATTCTTTTCGACTTTTTGTTATTATAATGATTTATAAAGATTCAAAATTATTTTTAAAATCTTTAAAGAACTGTTGCGGTTAGATTTTTTCGTAAAGAAATGATGATTATATTGACTATCGAAAATTGAAAAGTTTAATAAAAATCGTTCTGCCTCCATATTTTTAAAATAGATTAATATTTGTTTTGCGTATTTGAACATTTTTTTGTATGGTAATTTCTATATGCGAATTAAGAGGTCAAAGTTTGCTCCCTTACCCGAAAATATTTGTACAATTTTGTCACTTATAAACGCCATATACTTTATCTCTAATCAAGAACCTGTCAAAGAATTCTTGATTTTCGGCGCAGTCAGATCAATAATTCAAATTTGTGATTAGAAAATACTTTTCTACTAAATTTCACGCTATAAATAAGTAATACTTGTGCAAATATGATTAGTTTAACATAAAATTTGCTAATGTTTCAAAAATAATGTGTCACAGATGAATATTTTATTTTTGCAAAATTTTTAAAGCCGAAAATTAATTTTTGTTTTAAAATGTGTCGATTGCTGAAAAATGGCAGCAAATTTAAAAAAACTAAAATAAAAAAAAACTCAAACGTTTATATAGCAATCAATATAACTTCTGCTTGAAATAAAGCAGAGTATTATGCTAACTGGAAATAGTAAATTTAATCATTTAGCTTTCAATTAAAACTAGAAAAATGTTTCAAGAAAATTTTCTCATTTTTAAAAATTCAGTTTCAATGTAACGATGCAATGGAGGTAGCCTAATATATATATATATATATATATATATATAAAAAGAGGTCAATATTTTCTTAACAACATACCCTTATTACATTTAGTGTTTGTGAAATTTTAATGCATATATATATATATATATATATATATATATATATATATATATATATATATATATATATTGTTTAATTACTTAGGTTTTAGTCATAATAAAATTAGACTAGTGCAGATTTGTATTAACAAGTGTTCAATACAATTATATTGCAGAACTTTTGAATATTTTCCATTTGTAAACGAGCTATTACGTGTCCCAGGCTTATACCATGCGTGTTATCTTCAGTCGATTTTCAATAACTGATTTTGCCGTTTTTTTAAGAACTCTCACGTAACGGTGGATTTTTTGAATGCTCACGAGGCAGTGAATTTTTGAATTCGCATATTTTAGAATTACAAGAAATTAAAGCATTTTAATCTATGTTTGTAAGAACCTAATAGGTATTTTTAGTATGGTCATAATTTCCGTTCATTTATCAATAGTTCATATTTGTTTGGGAATAGCATATTCGCTAACTGTTCTTCCTGGTACAGTCTACATATTTTGCCACCATTTTAAAGCTTGGCTGTTTTTACTATACTCCCCGTTATGTTTGTATCATTTCCATATTTTGATTTCAATTTCCTTACGTGCCTAACCAATTTAGTACAGTTTTAAAATTTTCTATTTTGAATGTTGACATGTAATTGAACCACCAGTTCTTAAAGGTGTCTTTGGTTGATCCCAAATATATTTTATTTTGGACATTTATATCAACACTTTGCCTTGTAAATGACTTCATTTGCAAAGTCCTTAATGTGGACATTTATTTTGTCCTTGCAGTTGCACTCTTTATTAGTGGTCTTATTTTGTATGACACTATCTAAATTTCTGTCGTTTGTTTTTTTTTTCATGAAACTGTCTAAAATACTGGTAATATATATATATATATATATACTACCGGGCATAATTATGAAGCCTCCTCAGTGTTTAAAATAATTATACATTTCCTACATTTTTTTTTAGTATTTATTGCCAATGAATAATTGTAAATGAAAATAGAATGGTTCTTTTGTTAATACTGCACAATAATATGTGCATCAAATAAATTTATAAATATTTAATAATTAACTATAATGCAGTTTCATTAATAAAAGAATGAAGAAAATCTAGGGTGATTCGGACGAGTTCATCTTTGCGTAATTGACTTATAACATTTTGCAAAGTAATTATAGCAAAAGAGCCATTCTATTTTCATTTAGAATTATCCATTTAAAAATAATATGAAACACGTCATTTCTTTTAAACAAACTGGCCGGTAGTATATATATATATATATATATGTATATATATATATATATATATATATATATATACAAGTTTTACGATCAAGTACTCTTGGGAATGGTATTAATCCGTCCATTTCTTCTAGTTATGGTTTACATAGCAGAACAGATTTGGTTCTGTAACCTTGGTTGGCAACCAGTCTACCGTAGAAAGTAATGGTAACCTACTGCGGGAATATTCTGCCCAATCAGTCATGTCTCTTTCGAGACATGATCGCCCTTGCGTGTTTCACGTATGACATTTAACTGACTGGTATAGAATGAAATCCGACAAGATGATAAAACAAAAAAGAGCAAATTGAAATGATATCACTGTCTAACATGTTTCAGTTTTATTAAGGATTCGTCACAGATGGAGAGAGAAACGAAAAAATATTAACAGACAAACAGAGATAATATTCAGTCAGTCAGTTAAGTGCCATACGTGAAACACGCTTGGGCGATCATGTCTCGAATGAGACATGACTGACTGGGCAGAAGATTATCCCACAGTAGATTTGCCATTGCTTTTTGTGGTTTACTGGTTGCAAGCCAAGGCTATAGAACCCAATCTGTCCTGTTATTTAACCCATAACTGGAAGGAAGAGACGGATTAATACCTTTCCCAAGGATATTTGCGCATAAGTGAATGCAATGAATTCAACTGAAATTCGAACTCGGCTCCCCGATTTCTCGTTCCGAGCCGATATCCACTGCACCACAACGCATGTGCTATAATTTTGGGATAGTTCTTACTAGTCAGATATGTTTATTAAAGCAATGTATGATATTTAAATAGATGTGTGAAGAATAATTTTGACGGTAATCGGAGATATTATAGGAAGCGTAAATGTTTGCGAAATGGCCATGTGTCAGACGTAACCGAGCGCACCACATTTAAAGGAATCAGAAGGCTGAACAACAAGATAAAAAACATCTAGCTGGTATTAATAAGTGTGACTTTATTTAACGAATATCATGACATCAATATTTTTTATTTATTTCAATATTTTAAAATCCTGCATGGAGATCTTTTTTTTCTTTTTGAATGTGTGTTTAAGATTCCAGTTTTCTTAATGTCAGGCAAAATTGATTTTTAAAAAGGAAGACAACATGATGTCGCTGATGTGTGTATGATGTCTTTTGTAAAGAATTGTGATATCTGATGTCGCTGTGTCTCTTCCCCTTTGTTGCGAACAAGATAGTGTGGAAAGAGGAAAATCAGTGCGTTGTGTGTGTGTGTGTGTGTGTGTGTGTGTGTGTGTGTGTGTGGAGAGAGAGAGAGAGAGAGAGAGAGAGAGAGAGTGTGTGTGAAAAAATCGTGTCTCCTAAATGAGACGTCCAGTTGACGACCTCTTACCGAAAAAGAAAAAAAAATCACGCGGATTTATATGATTGTGGATAAATAGAATCGGTTCAACTTTTAAAGTTTTTCATTGCTTCTAATTGGGTTATAAATGATAAGTTGTATTTATTAAATTTTGTAGACGCCAGCATGTGTTAAAATTTAGTTAGCTTACAGTCTTTACGAAAAGAGAATATTTTTTTGGCTAATGTATAAATATGTGTGTTTTTTTATTGGCTCATGAAAAGGAGCGTTTAAGTTCTAATTTTCTGTGAAATCAAATCATACGGAATCCAACAATATGATAAAGGAAAATTTAAAAATTGGAGGCCTAAATGAATGGTATGAATAGGTTATTAGAGAGAGATATAAGTATTCTATTAATATATATATATATATATATATATATATATATATATATATACTAGCATTATAGCCAGGCGTTGCTCGGGTGTAATAAAAGCTTTAAAACTCATCCATGGACCTGGATCTCAGACTTTTTGGACGTTGGCACGAAAGAGTAAAAAGCAATAGTTGTTTCCAGTTAAAGCGAAACCGTAGACTGAAAGAAAAATGAATGGATGTAAGTCAAATTTTGATTTCCTGGTATCGATATCAAATAAGTTTTTTTCGTTGTAAACTGAATTTTTAAGGCTAAATAATTCCTCTGAGTAAATGTTATCATGGCTGAGACTAAGAACTACAATTATACCTACTTAGAGCCAAACCCGAAGCAAAAACTAAAATAAAAGGTCTGAAAAAATACAGACATACAGGCAGCTAAACATCTTGCCTTTTATAAATATATTATCGATTTTCTGCACTATTGTAAGAACTGCAACCTTGAAACTTCTGAATATCGTTTCTTATGTCATTTTCTATGAGTGTATCAAATTTGATTAAAATCAAAGCACTCCTCCTATAACCCGATTTTTCTATTATCGATGTTCGATATTTATCGGCGGTACCTCGACACAAAGCCTAGCTAAGAACACTCGTAGACGCTTATAGTAAAACTGTGCAAATTTTCAAGAAAATCGGTTCAGCCGTTTCGTAGTCTATAGGTAACGGACAAACACACACACAGACACGCATACACACACATAGACAGTTTCATTTATAAATAAGTGTACATATATATATATATATATATATATAGTGTGTGTATTTTGGCAGCATTTTTTCATTAATGCAGGTTTCATTGAATAATATAGACAAGTTTTGTCTATTAATTTTGTGTAGGATCCGTTCATACCGTCTGATATACTTGATGGTGATGTCGTTGAAAGACAACAAAAAATCACAGTATTTGTTGAATTTTTTATCGGGTCTAAGCTTTCAGCTTACATAAGCCATTATCAAAGAGTAAATATTAACACACAGTAAACATAGAACATTTAAGCTATTAACAATAAAGATAATTGAATCGAAAATATAAGTCCATCCCTACCGTGGCGGATGGCCGAAGACAGTGACAAAATAGTGGTGTTGTGGTCCCTGGTCTGATTACAGACATTTGAGTACGATATTGGAAATATCGAAATTGATTGTATTCAAACCAGGTTTAAATTGTTTAATGTAGAGTGCTTCGAGGATTTTTAGTTTCTGCTTATTATTTTCTTGTTTGAGTATGTACGTGTTATCAACAAGCGTTTTTCTCAGAAGTGTGCGTTGATAACCGTGTTGTTCTAAATGACGGAATATATTTGAATTTTTATTTAAGTGCAACAATATGATAAATCGGCCACACCACAAATTCGCTCTCACGGCGTCTGACTTGCACTTAAATAAAAATTCAAATATATTCCGTCATTTAGAACAACACGGTTATCAACGCACACTTCTGAGAAAAACGCTTGTTGATAACACGTACATACTCAAACAAGAAAATAATAACTTTAATAGCTTAAATGTTCTATGTTTACTGTGTGTTAATATTTACTCTTTGATAATGGCTTATGTGAGCCGAAAGCTTAGACCCGATAAAAAATTCAACAAATACTGTGATTTTTTGTTGTCTTTCAACGACATCACCATCAAGTATATCAGACGGTATGAACGGATCCTACACAAAATTAATAGACAAAACTTGTCTATATTATTCAATGAAACCTGCATTAATATATATATATATATATATATATATATATATATATATATATATATATATAGTGCGCGATGCATGATTTGTCTTCTAAATATCATAATATGACAATGACACTGATATGTCAATTTAACAGTTGTATTAAACCAAATTACAAAAATATATTGCAATACTAAAGAGCAAATTTATCTTGAAATAGTCATTGACTTCAGCCAGAGACTACACTTGACGTCTATATCTCCTGCATATTTTCTCGAAGATCTCCTTGTTTAAGTTGATGAATGCTGCCATCCTTCAGGTCATCTTTGGTGTTACAAGGAGTTTTGTTTATCTCTTACACAACAGCCCCCCCCTATAAAATCATCAATGAGGTAGCAGTCTGGGGAGTTAGACGGCCGCATAAATTGTCTGACAACAATTACTGTGTTCTCCTGCTTCTGTTGGATGGTGCAGATTCCGGTTGCAAGACATGGGATCTTCCAGAAGCCACACCCTTGACCAAGGATAGCACTATCTCCTCAAAGATCTTGATGAAGGCCTCCGTATTAAGTCTGAATTTCTAACTAAAAGATCGAGAATTCTTTTCTCAGAACGATCAGAATAAGTTTTCAGAGATACCGTGCCTAGGTAGTCACCATTAGACTCATCTAATTTATTCGGAATACTTTGCAATCTCCTCAAAATGTTCGTACTGAAGTTCTCACGCAAATACCTAGCAGTAGAGCATGACATTTATAAGTCGTTACTTTCTTTCTATCAGAAATTACCCTCAACCGACCCAACTATAACAATCAGTCGACAAAATCAATAACAAACGCCCAGCCTGCGCAAAATTACAAATATACAATGGTGAAATTTCACCTAACGCACTAGATAGATAGATAGATAGATAGATAGATAGATAGATAGATAGATAGATAGATAGGAAACAAGAACGGCATATAAATAAATAGTTAGAAAGAAAGAGAGGGCATGAACATTGCAGATAGATAGATAGATAGATAGATAGATAGAATAAATGATAGATAGATAGATAGATAGATAGATAGATAGATAGATAGATAGATATGAACAAAGATAGATAGATAGATAGATAGATAGATAGATAGATAGATAGATAGATAGATAGATATCAGCTGGTTCATTATTATATACATATGATTAAGTTTTGATAGACTATAATTAACTGTCATATGAAGAGAATTAAAGATATCATAGATAGATATGAACAGAAAGCCTTTAATAGATAGATAGATAGATAGATAGATATGAACAAAGTGATAGATAAAGATAGATAGATAGATAGATAGATAGATAGATAGATAGATAGATATTAGCTAGTTCAGTATTATATACATATGATTAAGTTTTGATAGACTATAATTAACTGTCATATGAAGAGAATTAAAGATATCATAGATAGATATGAACAAAAAGCCTTCAATAGATAGATAGATAGATAGATAGATATCAGCTGGTACAATATTAAACACATGATTCGGTTTTGATAGACTATAATTATCTGTTATAATATGAAGAGAATTATAAATATTTTATCATAGATAGATATGAACAAAAAGCGTTTAATAGATAGATCGACCGATTGATCGATAGATAGATAGATATATCCTTTTTCAATATTCTGTTCTCGCTTCTTTGAATAAGAAAGCCTTTTCCTATCCATGTCATTGTTATCAT
This sequence comes from Ascarosepion bandense, assembly GCA_037127315.1. Classification (NCBI taxonomy): domain Eukaryota; kingdom Metazoa; phylum Mollusca; class Cephalopoda; order Sepiida; family Sepiidae; genus Ascarosepion; species Ascarosepion bandense. Next base: position 837,491 of record JBBBDQ010001428.1, read on the forward strand.
TGTTCGCTAA
>JBBBDQ010001428.1:840000-887500 GCA_037127315.1 Ascarosepion bandense
CGATCCATGATATCAGCAGCATCCTTCTGTAGAACCACATTGCAGTTGCCTCAAGTTTTTCTTCATCTTTGATGATACTGTCCAGCATTCAGTGCCATCCTTTCCAAAACCTCATCGTTGCTCATATGCTCGATCCATGATATCCGAAGCATACTTCTGTAGAATGTCATTTTCGCTGCTTCAAGTTTTTCTTTCATCTTCGACAATATTGTCGAGCATTCACTGCCGTATTGAAGAACTGACATGACATAGCAATCTATCACTCTCTTCTTTGTTTCTAGGGAAATTTCCCTGTCGTAGTACTTTACTCAGCTTCTGGAACGCATCATTCGCCATGCCAATTCGCCTTCGGATTTCTGTGTCGCGCTTTCCATCACCGTTAGAACACTTCCTTGGTGTTTATATTTTTGCACTTGCTTGATTCTAATATCCCTCATGTGTCTTTGGCATTTGTGGGTTGCTCTTTCTGCTGAGATATGTCGTTGCATTTTAACTTTTGGAGATTGTAGCTAACTGGCAAGGAAAGGAAGCAAACGGAACGGAGTTACATAAACGATGAAGATTAATAGCCGGAACACCTGACCAGATTCACTAGTATCCAACAGTAATTTTATATAAAAATTGACTCTGCAAAGAAAAGGTTTCTTATTCCCGACACAGTAATCCTAACTTCTTAAAAGTAGCTGCATCTATAGATGCGATGCAGTCATTTCATTTGAGGTCGTTTGAGAAAGTGAGGGTGGTGACAGCAGTTTCGTTTTGTAGACATTAAAGTTTACGAGCTATTTGCTACTCTAATCAATCCCAGATTGGAGCTTCAGTTTTAAGGGCAGTCGCCAGGTTTACTTCGTCGGATTTAGCGGATTACCTATCGTGAAAGGATAATGTTGTTGTCATATGCAGAGATGCCTAGTTGGAAACTTATTACATCAGGAAAATCAGTGATGAAGATCAGAAAAAGCTTACGATCTAGGATAAAGCTTTAAGAGGCCCCTGCGTTCGAATAAAGCTATATGGAAGCCTACACGTTCAAAACAATCTTTCTTTCAATATTAGATAAAAACGATAGGATTATATCTAACAATCGTCCAGAAATGCCGTAGCTTGCACAAAAGGCCAGCATGCCAAACCCTGTTAAATGCTTTCGAGATATCAAGTGCAACAGCTCGACTTTTGCCGTACTCATCAAAAACCTGCTATGTATATTCAGTGATTTTCATAGACAACTGTCAGATTCATGAAGATAATTATATATAATGGATATAGATAGATAGATAGATAGATAGATAGATAGATAGATAGATAGATAGATAGATAAAAGCAGAAATCAATAGATAGGTTCATATACAGACATACACTACCGGCCGTAATTCTTAGGCCACCTCAGTGTTTTAAGAAAATGATGCATTTCATACTAGTTTTTAGTATTTATTGCCAAGTGAATAATTGTAAATGAAAATAGAATGGTTCTTTTGTTAATACTGCACAATAACATGTGCATCAAATGAATTTATAAATATTTAATAATTACCTATATTGCAGTTTCATCAATGAAAGAATGAAAACATTAGGGTGATTCAGACGAGTTCATCTTTGCTTCCTTGCCTTGTAAAATTTTTCAATGTAATAATAACAAAATAACCATTCTATTTTCATTGAGAATTAGTCACTTGGCAATAAATACTAAAAATAGAATGAAATACATAATTTCTTAAAAAATATATATAGGGACCTAATAATTGTGGCCGTAACAAACAAACAAACAAACTAGTAACTGAGGATATGAGCAACGACAAGAAAGAGACCGAAATCTGGTTCTACAAAAGGATGCTTAGGATACCATGGCCCGAATATATAAGCAAAGATGAGCTTTTGGAGAAGATGGAGACATAAAGGAAACTAATACTTACTATCAGAAAAAAAACAGCTGAGGTTCTAAGACACGTAACGAGGAAAAGGGGGTTGGAAAATTTGATACTCACAGGACGGATATAGGGAAAGAGGAACCGGGGAATACTTGATAGGCTTCAGTGAGTGGATAAGGAAGTGCGGTCTGGGAAGGATACCAGGATGAGAAGTGTTGAGTGTGGCAAGAGATAGGGACGAGTGGGGGTCAATGATCGCTTAAGTCTTCAAGGGACACGGTACATAAAAACGACACCCACTAGTGGCGGTCACATTCTTATTGCGATTAAATGATTCAACAATTAAAAATTACAAAATAATATTGCAGTGAATGCTGAACAATCTCGTTCATGATGAAGAAGAGACATGATGCAACAGAAATGTACTTCTACGGAAAGATCCTGAGGATAACCCTGACCGAATATTTTTTGATACATTCTTGAAACAATTCTGAAGAGAAGCTTTCACTGATTATTGGAATTCTAAAAAGACTACGGTCAGCCATTATATATTATATACACCACCGGCCAAAATTATTTGGTCACCCGAGATCTTTAAAAAAAAATGGTGTATTCCATACTATCTTTAAGTGGATAATTCTAAAAGAAAATAAAATGGTTCTTTTGTAATTATTACTTTGCAAAATTTTACAAGGCAAAGAAGCAAAGATGAACTCGAACGAATCACCCAAAATCTTTTTCATTCTTTCATCGATCAAACTGCAATATAGGAAATTATTAATAAATTCATTTGATGCACGTGTTATTGTGCAGTATTAACAAAAGAATCATTTTATTTTAATTTACAATTATTCACTTGGCAATACATAGTATGAAATATATCATTTTTTTAATACGCTGTGGTAGCTTACTAATTATGGCTGGTAATGTAAGCTTAAGCAAATTAATTGAAACAAAACAAATAATGTCTTACTAGGATCTTTCACGATTTCCTTGATCACGTATACGTCGTCTCTTGACATTGTCTTACACTTTCGACCGTATTTTTTTCTTTACGTTATGGACTGATAGATCCATTTTTTTTTTTTTGCCTTGATGACATGACTGAAGTTTAAAAGGCTTACACCAAAAATATTCACGATATGTCTATAAAGTTGGCCACTGTGTTCGTGTTTATCTACCATTTTTATACGTTTCCTTAGAATGACGTCCATTGCAGGCAATGGCCGTAAGACAACTAATCGACAGTCGATACAATAGTGTCTGTGCGTGTTAAAAATTCTGATGCATCTCTTGTTCATTGTTTAGGATCTGGTTTCCGGCTTTTTTTTCCAATCTTTTCACTCTTTTCTTTTTTATCAATTGGAGTAGATAGACTAAACTATCGCCCGGTTCACACTCCACCCACGTCTATTGAACAGGTGAAGAGGCTCATCCCTTGTTCCTTGTTTAGGATGTGGTTTCCGGTTTTCTCTTTTCTAATCTTTTCACTCCTACGTAGCCCCCTCCGCTTCAGTGGCGTTACCGCCTTGCTCGGGGTGATATGATTAAAAAAAAAAAAATCACGGATTACAATATTTTTCAAGGCCAAGCAATTTCATTATACACCCTAACAATTTCATTGTACACCCTAACAATAGATTCGTATTGCTGCACACCACTGCAAATGTCCTAATCTGAGAAAAAAATAGAAATCGATTACACCCTGTCATTCCATTGGGTCTATAAATGACCGTATAATGAAAGAAAGGGAACCAAAGCAGTTGTTACATATTAATTTGCACAAATGTGTACTTATTCTGGTAATAACTACCTATTGATCCAACCTTATATGCTCTTTCATAAACCTCATTCAGTACCAACTGCCTTGAGTGGCTTTTGGTCATTGTGTTGGGATTGTAATAGTAAATACAAGTCGATCGAAATAGTCTCTGAGTAAATAGCGATGTTATCATAACTCCATAATGTATGATCCATTTGAAATTAATATTAATTCACCTGTAATTGTCCGTCAAATGCATACAAAGTACAAAATAACTGGTTTATTACTCTCTATGTATAACTAGAGTAGGAGAATCTACACTTATTTATAAATGGATCTTTGTCTGTCTGTGTGTGTGTGTGTGTGTGTGTGTGTGTGTGTGTGTGCGTGTGTATGTGTGTATCTGTATGTATGTGTGTGTCCGTTACCTATAGACTCCGAAATGGCTGAACCGATCCTCTTGAAAATTTACACAGATGTACTATAAGCGTCTGCGAGTGTTCTTGGCTAAGTTTTGTGTCGAAGTACCCCCAATAAATATCGAAAATCGATAATTAAAAAAATCGGGTTATAGAAGGAGTGGTCCGATTTTCATCAAAGACATAAAAAAGAAGTTTCAAGGTTGCAGTTCTTACAATAGTGCAAAAAATCGAGAATATACATATATATAAAAGGCAAGCTGTGTGTGTGTGTGTGTGTGTGTGTGTGTGTGTGTGTGTGTTTATCTGCCTGTATGTCTGTATTTTTTTCAGCCCTTTATTTTGTATTTGCTTCGGGTTCGGCTCTAAGTAGGTATAATTATAGTTCCTAGTCTCAGCCATGATAACCTTTACTAAGAGGACTTATTTAGCCTTCAAAATTCAGTTTACGACGAAAGAAACTTATTTGATATCGATACCAGGAAATCAAAATTTGACTTACATCCATTCATTTTTCTTTCAGTCTAAAGATTCGCTTTAACTGGAAATAACTATTACTTTTTAGTGTTTTGTGCCAACGTCCAAAAGTCTGAGCTCCAGGACCATGGATTAGTTTTAAAGCTTCACATTACACCCGAGCAACGCCGGGCTATATTGCTAGTATGAGGTATAAAGTTCAGTATATCAAAATTATGATTGCGACAGACCAACACATTTGCAATGTATTGAACTTGTATTGACGTCTGTGTCTTGGCAAATTTCCCCGAGATTCTTACATCCCCGATTTTTTTTTTCTATCATTTCACCCCGAGCAAGGCGGAAATGCCACTGATGTGCAGGGGGCTACATAAATGTAAAAAGATTAATTAGAAAAGAGTTAAAAGTACAAACTAGTTAGAAAGGAGCAATAGAAAGCTGAGAAAGCAGGTGCGATGACAGATACATAGGTGGAGAGAAAGGGAAGGTTATACGGGGGTGGGGAGAGAGCTAGAGTCCACTGTTTAGTAGATGAGTATTTACTGCATTGAAATTTCTGGAGGTTGTAGCCGCCAGGAAAGCAAGAATACGGCAGCGAGTTCCACAGGCGGGAAGTGCGAGAGAGGAAGCTGCAGGAGTAGAATTGTCGTCTGCATTTAGCTAACCTCACTCTGAATGGGTGGGGCCCAGTTGCCAGTCTGGTTGCACAAGTAAACACCTGTTGAGAAGGCACCAGTGACTTCAGTTCGTTCAAGCAGAAGCCATGAAAGTATTTATAGAACAGACAAAGGCAGGCCACATTTCGACGATGGGGAAGCGGCTGTAGTCGAGCCGCCAGATCAGTGCTTATCACATTGCAGACTCTCCTTTGGAGCCTGTCAAGAACACTGAGGAGAACGGCAGGGGCGCCTGACCATAAATGGCAGCAGTACTCCATGCACGGACGGATGGTTGACTTGTATATATGCAGGATGGATTCAGGCGGAAAAACATCCTGGATCGACATAGTGACCCAACATTCTTAGCAGTAGATTTTGCTATGGATTCAATATAGTGGTTCCATTTGAGGTCTGAGGACAGGGTAAATCCGAAGAGGCGTAGTGTATTGCTCTCCGGGAGAATCGCTTGGTCCATGCTTATGGGAGGCAGGAGAGGTTGCCTGTAATGGTTGACAGACAACAGCTTGGTCTTAGACCAATTGAATTTGACAAGCCACTTCTTGCCCCAGTTCACCACAGAGTGTAGATCCCGTTCAAGGTCAGCAGCGAGATTATGTCTGTCCGCCACGACAGGTTTCGTACTGGTGCGGGAGTATATTGTAGTGTCATATGCGTAGATGCCTACTTGGGTCTTGATCTCATCTGGGAGGTCGTTGATGAAAATAAGGAAGAGCGTCGGGCCCAGGATAGAGCCCTGTGGGACACCAGCATTCGTGCTGTAGGATGAAGAGGCACACCCATCCAAAACGACCTTCATTTTGCGGTTATTTAAGAAAGATTGGATTAGGTCAAGCAGGCGGCCGGTAATATCGTAACCTCGTAGTTTGCATAGGAGGCCAGAGTGCCAAACCCTGTCGAAAGCCTTGGAGATGTCCAGAGCAACTGCCCGAGCCTCGTCAGACTCATCAAGGGCCTGTAGCATGTACTCCGTTACGGTTGTTAGCAGGTCGGCCGTGGACCTGGCAAAGCGGAATCCATATTGCCTGTCAGAGAAGCGTTTGTGGGCAGTGAGATGATGAACTATTTCAGCATTGATTATGGCCTCGAATACTTTCCCGAATATCAGTAGAAGTCTGATAGGGCGATAGTTGGATGGGTCCGAGGGTTCACCACAATTCTTAAATACAGGAACGACTGAAGAGAACTTCCAGCATGCAGGAAAGCAGGAAGCAGAAAGGCAGTAGTTAAATAGTTTAGAGAGGACAGGGGAAGTTCAGGAGCACACCTCTTAAGGACTATCACCGGGATTCCATCGACTCCACACTCCTTATGGGGGTCGAGTTTTGAAATTACTCTGGATACTACTGTCGGGGTAATATATACGTCGTGCAATTTGGCCTCAGTTCTAATAGGGAATCGGGTGAGTGTACTCCGGACGAGTCAAATGTGGAGTTGGATGAGAATTTGCGGGCAAAGCACTCAGCTTTGTCCGCAGATGACGTGTGAACCTCAAATTCATGGTTAAAGGAGGTATTGAGGATTTCCTATTTTTGAGCACTCTTTTGCAAATCCTCCAATAGTCCTTGGAGCCGAACTTATAGTCAGCGATGCGCTGTCGCATTCTCTCAGCAAACAACCGTTTGGCGCCATTTAGGGTTCTCTTGCACTCATTGCGAGCAGATATGAACAGGCGCCTATTGTGATCAGATGACTGTCTCCGGAATAGACGGAAGTAATGGTTCCTGTGGGTAATGGCGGCTGAGCAGGCCGGAGAGAACCACGGAGAGAAATGAAGTTTTAAGCAATACTCCCTAGTGGGTATGAAGGCATCAATGTCAGCTTTCACCCATGACGAGACCTCAGAGGCACAGTCATCAACTGATAGTTCGAACACCTTTCCCCAAGGGACGTCGCCGATGAAATCGCGAAAGGCATCCCAGTCAGCTTTTTGGTAGCGGTAGGAGGTCCTACAGGTAGGGGGCTCCTGTGGGGGGGTGAGATTGGTAAGAAATACTGAGAGAGACTACAGCGTGGTCGGAGTTGCCTAGAGGGCAAAGCTGCGAGATTTGACAGTCATCAGGCGCAGAGGTGAAACATATATCTAGTAGTGAGGAATGATCCGAGTGAGTGCTTGGGAAGCGATTGGGAAATCCACCACTTGCGTAAAGGATTGGGAAATAGCGAAGTTCATGACGTGAATGCCCGCTGGATCAGTAACGGCGTTTTCAAGCCACTCAGAGTGATAGGCATTGAGGTCTCCAAATACAAATATGTGGGCGAATCTATGTCGTCAGCAATGCTATCTAGTAAGGGGCAGTCAGGAGAGGAGGGAGAACGGTAAAGAAAGAATAGGTAACTAACCGAGACAGGCGGAGACATATGTATTGGTAGTCAGTAGGTTCGAGTGAAGTCACCCTAGCTATGGGGAGGTGTTCGCTGACGTAGACACTCACCCCATGCATGTGAACAGTGGAATCCTTTCTTAAGAGGGGAAGATAACCAGGGATGGAGTGGTCAGAGGAGGGAATATCTGAGTTGAGGTTAGTTTCACAGAGCGCAAGGATGTCAGGGGACTTTTCATGCAGGAACGCTTCTACACTAGGAAAGTTAGTACGAATGCCCCGGATATCAGTGAAAGAAAGGTTAATAGTTTTAGGTGGTTTGAATTTAACTGGTTTAGGGTCGTTTCTGATTTGTTTCGTCATGTTTTTGTTTATAGAAAGGGACCTAAGGTAGAGGATACAGGCGGTCATTATCCACGACCTGTGCTGGGAGGGAAACTGGCTAGGGTTGCAACAAGGTGTGGCCTCGGGGTTGCCCAACGAAAGCGCTTGCAGGGACACCTATCCATGCGCGACATGGCACTACAAGAACCCCGATATTATACAACAGTTGATCAGAGCAGACGCTCTTGACGCTACGCAAGAGTTAGGGCTCCTAACTACCAGTCGAAGCAGGAAACTGCCAACCCGGTACCCTCACAGTGATGAGCCGTTGCCACCAACCAGCCAGATGGCAGGAAACTCACGGAAGCACCAATACCAAGGTCTAAGAAGAGAGAAGAGAAAGCCGGAAACCACATCCTAAACAGGAAACAAGGGGCAAGGCTCTACTCCAGTTCAATAGACGTGGGAGGAGTATGGACCGGGCGATAGTGTGACCTATCTACTCCTACTTAAAAAAAAAATTTCCAAGGGTGGAGAGTTAACTAAGTTTTAACTTAGTTATTTTCCAAATGAAGCATGAACGCCAAAAAGCGGGAAAAAAAAGGCAAAAAAATACAGATTTAAGAAACAATTCATACATACCGAGCAGTTTCACGCAGGAAATTTGAATTAAAGTTCCACTATCTTCAACTCTTGATTTTCCCAAAAATTAACATCGAGTAAAGCTGCTTGGTAAATTTGAATTTGAAGAACAGACCATAGAGGGGAGGGTAACAAGTGGCTGCTGATACCTTGACCAGGATAGCTTTGCATAACAGAATAAATAAATAAAACCCCAATTTTTTTTTCCAAATGAAGCATGAACGCCAAAAATTGAGAAAAAAAGGCAAAAAAATACAGATTTAAGAAACAATTCATACATACCGAGCAGTTTCACGCAGGAAATTTGAATTAAAGTTCCACTATATTCAACTCTTGATTTTCCAAAAAATTAACATCGAGTTTCTTTACAAATGTTCTGTTGCCATAGTATCAGCTATTTATAAACAACAGTAATAAAAAAAAAGAGTTTAGAAGCTGAATGAGATTGGTCAGACTGTGTGTCTAGAAGAAACGACCAACACCGGAAATTTAAAAATTCAAGAAAGTAACATGAAGCAACAAGAATTTGGTTCTATGAAAGGACACTGAAAATATTATTGACCAACCATGTGAGAAACCACGACTTTTTTTTACAAGACAGAAACGAAAAGTGGAAATATGGTTAACATTTAGTTGACATTTTTATGACACATGATAAGGAAAGAGTGATTGGAAAATTTGTTACTCACGGGAGAGATTAAAAGCCAGATCAACAGAGGAAATTTTTTTATTTGGTTGTTTTGTTTTTATGGCATATCAACCTCGGCGGGTCATTTACTGCCAACTAAATTTTATTTCTTTATAGCTGGTAATACATTTTTATTTCAACAATTTATTGTTGTTTTTATATAAGTTTTATGTATAGTAATAATTTTTTCGTTTCGAGTATCAAGATTCATTGGGATTTGTTTTTAAGGGCAGGGTCCCCAAGTCCTACCCTTGTTATTTAACCCATACTGGAGGGAAAAGACGGATTAATACCTTTCCCAAGGGTACCAGTGCTTAAGTGAATGCAGGTTATTCAACTGGAATTCGAACTCGGCTCACCGATTTCTCTTTTGGAGCCGATATCCACTGCACCACAACGCACATCTATCACTAAACGCTGACAGCACCTGGTCACCCATCTAAGAACTGACCAGGGTCAACGTTGCTTAACTTCGGTGATTGAACGAGAACCGAACAGAGGAAAACAAAGCCTAACTTAACCTGTGTGAATTAATGCAGGACAGGTTTAAACAAAAATAGGAAAATGACAAAATTTATTAAGATCGATAAAAGACCGAAATTTGTGGTGTGCCATTATCGCCAACGTCTTAATTTTGCAAGACATGATAGAAATCATATTTATCATTTCCCCTGCGTATGCAGTTATAACTGGCTTATAAGTTTATATTCTCCACATTTTCAACATATAATTCCATCAATAAGAGAGCTTACAGTCTATTACAACTTTAGATGAAGTCTGATAATGATATTTTAGATGTCGAAACAATTTTCACAGTAAATTTCCTCTTTTCTCAGTCAGAAATGCAAATAAATAAAATATGTTACTTGATATTTGTTTCAAACTTTAGATATTTGGTTCAAGTGTATTATTTTAGCTACGGATCTAAACTTATTTATAAATGGAACTTTGTCTGTGTGGGTGTGTCCGTTACCTATAGACTCTGAAACAGCTGAACCGATTTTCTTGAAAATTTACACTGTTGTACTACAAGCGACTGCGAGTGTTCTTAGCTAGGTTTTGTGTCGATGAATATCGAAAATCGATAATCGAAAAAATTGGGTTATAGAAGGGTGGTCCGATTTTAATCAAATTTGATACACTCGCAGACAAAGACATAAGAAACGATATTCAGAAGTTTCAAGGCTGCAGTTCTTACAATAGTGTAGAGAATCGATAATATATATATATATATATATATATATATATATATATATATATATATAAAGCAAGATGTTTGTGTGTGTGTCTGTTTATTTGCCTGTATGTCTGGATTTTTTCAGCCCTTTTATTTTAGTTTTTGCTTCGGGTTTGGCTCTAAGTAGGTAAAATTGTAGTTCTTAGTCTCAGCCATGATACCATTTACTCAGAGGACTTATTTAGCCTTCAAAATTCAGTTTACGCAGAAAAAACTTATTTGATATCAATACCAGGAAATCAAAATTTGACTTACATCCATTCATTTTTCTTTCAGTCTACGGTTTCGCTTTAACTGGAAACAAGTACTGCTTTTAGTCTTTCGTGTCAACGTCCAAGGACCATGGATTAGTTTTAAAGCTTTCATTACACCCGAGCAACGCCGGGCTACACTGCGTGTGTAAGATATATGAGTAATGATGAGTAAACTGTAAAAGTGGCGAAGATATTGATGGGTGAGAGCGATACTTAATAAAACACAGCGTACGTTCAAACAAAATGGTGGTATTATCGTCTGTGTCAGTGAAATTTTCGTTCTTTCCGTTGCGTCAATGTAATTATAGTAATTATAAATAATTGCAAGTTATAATTATATATCATCATTTTATGTTAGATTTAGAAATACAAAACACCACCGAGGAGTTTTATTTTAAACTGTATTTGTTACTTCGAAAAAATATTTTTAAACATATCTGTAAATGTTCCGAATACATGTGAGCAAAGATAGAAAAGAACACCCATCATTGCTAATAAAATATGAACAAGCTGAAGCAGTTAAATCGAGAGAGAATATGCAGAAGAAAGGAATAGCTAATATTCTACCATAACAGTTAAGGTGCCTAGCCAATTCCTGTTGCAGTTGCCTGATCAAGCAAATACACCCTTATGCAAAATAGTTGTAACAACTGCATTAGTTTTCTTTCTTTTACCGTGGAGTAACTTTTAGACCCACCGGAATGAAAGGGTGTAATCAATTTGTATTTTTTTTAACAGATTAGGTCTTTATAAGTGGTGTCGGGTCTACTTTTGTGGGGTTTGATTAATTAGTTTGACTTTGAAAATACTAATTCATCCGTGATTGCATCAAATTTTTACCAGGCCCAGACACTATTGTCACGACTGTCAAATAGTTGTCCTACGGCCATTGTCTGCGGTGGACGTTACTCCTAAGGGTAACCGTCATTAGATGTAACGTGTTTTGCGCTCTAGGCTACGGAGTGCCTGCTGTCCAAACATTTCAAACATGCTTTTAAGCACATATCTTTGCTGACTCTCAGAATATACGTTTCTGCTCAGAACTGTATCCTAGAGTAAACAAAGCAATTTTAGACATTAATTTTTCCTTTATTAGTCCGACATACTTTTTTCACATATTCCTATTTTTAGCGGATACCTATATTCGAGTAAATACTTTTATTATACTAGCAGTATAGCCCGGCGTTCCTTAGGTGTAATGAAAGCTTTAAAACTAATCCATGGTCCTGGAGCTCAGACTCTTTGGACGTTGGTACGAAAGACTAAAAAGCAATATTTGTTTCCACTTAAAGCAAAAACGTAGACTGAAAGAAAAATGAATGGATGTAAGTCAAATTTTGATTTCCTGGTATCGATATTTTTTTCGGTGTAAACTGAATTTTGAAGGCTAAATAAGTCCTCTGAGTAAATGGTATAATGGCTGAAACTAAGAACTACAATTACCTACTTAGAGCCAAACCCGAAGCAAAAACTAAAATAAAAGGGCTGAAAAAAAATTACAGGCTTACAGATAAACAAACACACACAAACATCTTGCCTTTTATATATATATATATATATATATATATATATATATATATTATCGATTTTGTGCACTATTGTAAGAACTGCAGCCTTGAAACTTTTGTATATCGCTTTTTATGTCTTTGTCTGCGAGTGTATCAAATTTGATTAAATTCGGACCACTCCTTCTATAACCCGATTTTTTTAATTATCGATTTTCGATATTTATCAGGGGTACCTCGACACAAAACCTAGCTAAGAACACTCGCAGTCGCTTATAGTACCACTGTGTAAATTTTCAAGAAACCCGGTTCAGCTGTTTTGGAGTCTATAGGTACCGGACACACACAGACACAGACACACACACACAGATAAAATTCCATTTATAAATAAGTTTTGACATTGTGTAAGGTTAGGTATTAAAAGGTTGTCTTCTTCTTCTTCTTCTTCTTCTTCTTCTTCTTCTTCTTCTTCTTCTTCTTCTTCTTCTATGCTCCCTGTCTTTTTAGGACGTAGGCGATTGTGGCTTTCCACATCTCCCTATCCCTGGTGGCTATTAGCAAGCTTTCTCCTGTTACAACAAGCTAGCCTCGTTCTGCCATCCACTTGTTCAGGCGCTTCAAATGTGATATCCGCTGCCTTCCTCTGTCCCTTTTTCCTTCTATCTGGCCTGTCAGTATCAGGTTCGCCAAGCACTCCTCTTCAAGCACTCCTTCTTCATTACATGTCCTAGGAACTTCAGTTGTCTCTTCCTGATGCTCAGTATTAATTTTCTTTTGGTTGCCATTCTTTTCAACACCTCATCATTGTTCACATGTTCGGTCTATGATATCCGCTGCCTTCCTCTGTCCCTTTTTCCTTTTATCTGGCCTGTCAGAATCAGGTTCGCCAAGCACTCCTTCTTCATTACATGTCCTAGGAACTTCAGTTGTCTCTTCCTGATGCTCAGTATTAATTTTCTTTTGGTTGCCATTCTTTTCAACACCTCATCATTGTTCACATGTTCGGTCTATGATATCCGCTGCCTTCCTCTGTCCCTTTTTCCTTCTATCTGGCCTGTCAGTATCAGGTTCGCCAAGCACTCCTTCTTCATTACATGTCCTAGGAACTTCAGTTGTCTCTTCCTGATGCTCAGTATTAATTTTCTTTTGGTTGCCATTCTTTTCAACACCTCATCATTACTCACATGTTCGGTCTATGATATCCGCTGCCTTCCTCTGTCCCTTTTTCCTTCTATCTGGCCTGTCAGTATCAGGTTCGCCAAGCACTCCTTCTTCATTACATGTCCTAGGAACTATCCGCAGCATCCTTCTGTAGACCCACATTTCCGTTGCTTCACGTATTTTCCTCATTTTCGGTGATATTTACAGCATTCACTGCCATATTGAAGAACTGACATTACATAGCAATCTATCACTCTCTGCTTTGTTTCTAGTAAAATTTTCCTGTGTCTTAATAGTTTACTCAGCTTCTAGAACGTCTCTTCGTCATGCCAATTTGCCTTTCGGACCTCTGTGTCTCACTTTCCGTCTCCTGTTAGAACATTTCCTCGGTATTTAACTTTTTGTACTTGCTTGATTCTAGTATTCCCTACCTGTATTTGGCATTTTGGGTTGTTCCTTTTTCTGATGACCATGCATTCGATTTCCTTGCAGCTTATTTGTCGTCCTTTTTTGTTACTCTTTTAAGCTACCTTCTGTAGGAGGTTTTGTAGTTTTCAGGACGTAAGCAATCATGGTTTTCCACGTCTCTCTATCTCTGGTGGCTCTTAGGCCTTTCCTTTGTGAACCTCTCAACCCCCGTTCCGTCATCGACCTGATGAGACCCTTCAAATATGTTATCCGCTGCCTTCCTCTGTCTCTCTTTCCTTCTATCTTGCCTGTCAGTATCAAGTTCTCCAAGCCTGTCTTCCTCATTGCATGTCTCAGGAACTTCAGTTGTCTCTTCCTGATGCTTAATATTAATTTCCTTTTCGTTTCCATAATTTCCAACACCTCATCATTGCTCGCATGCTCGGCCCAGGATATCCGCTGCTTCCTTCTGTAGTACCACATTTCTTCGATGATATTGTCCACCATTCACTGCCGTATTGAAGAACTGACATCACATAGCAATCTAGTACTGTCTTGTTTGTTTCTGGGGAATCATTTCTGTGTCTTAATACTTTACTCAACTTCTGGAACACGTCCTTCGCTATGCCAATTCGCCTTCGGATCTCTGTGTCGCACTTTCCGTCAACTGTTAGAACATTTCCTAGGTATTTAAATTTTTGTACTTGCTTGATTCTAGTATACCCCACCTGTATTTGGCATTTTCGGCTGCCCTTAATGCTATTAATGCATTTAGTATAATAAAAGAAGGTAAAGAAGGTGTTCTATATTACCTATTTATTATTCATAGGAATAATAAATAGGTAATACAGGTAATATTCATGGGAAAGCTTGACTTCACGCCCGTCCACCGTAAAACTGTTTTTGTCCTATTTTATTTAAACAGAACGCGTTGAAATACACAGAGTTAAAAATAAAACATGATTTAACTTCTACATTTTAATATTCATCCGTTATTTTGTAATACGTGACACATATCTGGCGTTCATTTATATAAACCATAAACACACACATACAGCGGATTGACGTGAAGTCAAGCTTTCCCACTGTTCTGAAGATGAGATTCTGATCTCGAAATATTAATGGATAATAAATAGGTACAATACAACACCTTCTTTAACTTCCTTTATTATACTAAACGCATTGTGATATCCTTCTAATACCTATTCATACACCTTATATACACAATGCTTCAAACAAATTATGAAACTCTTTTAATATAATTTACATAACTAGCAGTATAGCCCGGCGTTGCTTGGGTGTAATGAAAGCTTTAAAACTAATTCATGGTCCTAGAGCTCAGACACTTTGGACGTTGGCACGAAAGACTAAAAAGCAATAGTTGTTTTCAGTTAAAGCGAAACCGTAGACTGAAAGAAAAATGAATGTATGTAAGTCAAATTTTGATTTCCTGGTATCGATATCAAAATGTATGCACAATTGTAAGAACTGCAATTTTGAAACTTCTGAACATTTTTCCTTATGTCTTTGTCTATGAGCGTATGCAATTTGATTAAAATCGGACCATTCCTTCTATAACCAGTTCTTTTCGATTATCGATTTTCGATATTTATCGGGGTTGCCTCGACACAAAACCTAGCTAAGAACACTCGCAGACGCTTATAATACAACTGTGTAAATTTTCAAGAAAATTGGGTCAGACGTTTCGGAGTCTATAAGTAACGGATACACACACATAGACACAAACACACCCACAGAGACAAAGTTCCATTTATAAATAGGTTTAGATTATTACACTTTTAATTAAAACTGCTTTTTAAAAACACCATTTGAAATCACGCAGGGCAGTAAAACCATTACGACGCAAGGAGTTACTAAGTGATTAAATTTGAGTAAAAGAAAAATTATAAAAGAGATAGACAAAAAACAGAACGGAAATTAATAAGACAGAAGATAGCAATTGAAATTCCATTCTAACTTATGAAGTTCATTGAATATTGCTGTCATATATGGTCGAGTGCTCCTGCCATCCACCTAGGGGTCCTTGAAAAAATCCAACGGAGAATCTGTGATCGATCCCGACTTGGCAGCTCAGTTGCAGTCACTCTCTCACAGGCGCAATGTGGCTTCCCTGTGTCCCTTCTACAAATACTTTTTACGGATTCAGCTCCGATGAACTTAGCTCACTAATGCCCTCTATATATAAATTTACTCGAGCCACAAGATTAGCAACTAGGTCCCACCGTTTTACTGTGTAACCAATTAAACGCAAATTCTACTCCACAAGCTTCTTTTTTCGCACATCCCGCCTGTGGAATTTCCTTCCGTTTGCTTGCTTCCCCGACAGCTACAATCTCCAAGAATTTAAATGTGAATCTATAGTCATCTCCTATCTCACTTACCTGCATCCTCTCTCTCTCATGCTCCTTTCTCCGTCCACTCCACTCTCATCAATTATCGCATCCTTCTCGTACCCACTTCCTGACACCCCCTATAACCTGTTACTCTTTCTCATCACATTCCTCCTATGTAACTCCCTGCAAAACAGTGGCAGTAAAATGTTTTGCTTGGGGCGATATCGTTATAAAAAAAAAGAGTAAATGCTGACTGGAAGCAAGACGGCGGAATTGTTTTCAAAAGCGAAAAGTTCGAGAGAAGAAAGCGTTAACATAGAACTTACGATTCCATCTCCCCATTTCAACTATAAGTTGTTTAGACGATGCTATCATTTTCTTCTTCTTCTTCTTCTTCTTCTTCTTCTTCTTCTTCTTCTTCTTCTTCTTCTATGTGCCTTGTCCTTTCAGGAAGTAGGCGATCATGGCTTTCCATGTCTCCCTATCCCCGAGGGCTCTTAGCACGCTTTCTATTATTAAACCACACCACACCCAGTTTTGTCATTTACCTGCTCAGAACCTTAAATATGTTATCCACTGCTTTTCCCTGTCTCTCTTTCCTTCATTCTGGCCTGTTAATATCAGATTCTCCAATCCCCCTTTCCTCATTGCATGTCCCAGGAACTTTAGCTGTCTCTTCCTGACGCTCAATATTATCTTCCTTTTCGATTCCATCCTTTCCAAAAACTTAACATTATTGCTCACATGCTCGATCCATGATATTCGCAGCATCCTTCTGTAGTAGCATATTTCAACTGCTTTAAGTTTTTCCTTCATCTTTGATGGTATTTTCTAGCGTTCACTGTCATATTGAAGAACTGACATCGCATAGCAATCCAGTACTCTCTTCTTTGTTTTTGTCCTGTTTCTTAATACTCTTCTCAGCTACTGGGATGCATTCTTGTGCTTTTGGAGCTCAGGAATATAAATATATAGAAATTGCTGTGGTCAAAAATGAGGGGTCAGTTTATATATTGATTGTAATATGGAACTGATCCCCCACTTTATATCCAGTATACTTCTGTAGAACCACATTTCGATTGCTTTAAGTTTTTCCTTCGTCTTTGATGATATTGTCCAGCATTCACTGTCATATTGAAGAACTGACATCACATAGCAATCCAGTACTATTTGTTTTTGTTTCTAGCGAAATTTTTCGTGTCTCTTAATATTCTACTCAACATTTGCAACGCGTCATTGGCCATGCCGATTAGCCTTCGGTTCTCTGTCGCACTTTCTATCTTCTGTTACAAGAGGTAATTAAATTTTTGTACCTGCCTGATTGTAGTATCCCCCACCTGTATTTGTCATTTTGGGCTGCTATTTTTTATTATGAACATGCATTCGTTTTTCTTGCAATTTATTTGAAGTCCTTTCTTGTCACTCATTTCAGCTATCTTACTGCCCTTAAATTCATAAAGTTCAGATTCTATAGACTTAAGCCCACCAGAAAATTTACCAAGAAAGTATTTATAGAAAAGGCACAGTGAAGCTATCTTACATTCGAACATTTTTACGACGTTGTGAAAGTGAATAAAGCCGAAATTCTTGATTACTATTCTTCTTTGTATTTTCTAGAAATCTTTTATTAATGCAGGATATTTACTTTATATTTTTATAATTAACTAGCAGTATGGCCCGGCGAAGCTCGGGTGTAATGAAAGCTTTAAAAGTAATCAATGATCCTGGAGCCCAGATTCTTTGGACGTTGGCACGAAAGACTAAAAAGCAATAGTTGTTTCCAGTTAAAGCGAAACCGTAGACTGAAAGAAAAATGAATGGATGTAAGTCAAATTTTGATGTCCTGGAATCGATATCAAATAAGTTTTTTTTCGTCGTAAACTGAATTTACGTGTATTTTAATAGATAGATTTAAACCTGATTATTTTATGGCGAAACGAGTGTTTTTTTATTTGTTTCTATGTTAAATATGAGTTTCTATTGTCTCCAAAACTACGATTATGCTCACAGGTCCAGTTCATGGAATTCTCATCATCCTTCAGTATAACTACATTTCAGTTGCCTCAATTCTTTTCTTAATCTGTGAAGAAATTGTTCAGCATTCATTACCATATCGGATAACTGACCGATATTGCACAATAGTTCAGTTCTTTTTCTTTGTTTCTAATATAATTTTCTTGTTTCATAATACTTTGGAAGGCTTCATTTGCTATTCTAATACGCTTTCGGATGTCGATTTTGTACTTTCCCTTCTTTGTTAAATTTTATTTTGATATCTCGAATTAGCAACTTGCATGTTGGGCTGTTTCTTTTGCTGGTTATTACGTATTTTCTCTTCTTACAAGTAATGTTCGTTAGTCATTAGCGCCTACATTTTGAACAATATAATATACACAGATGATAGAGAGCTGATAGCACACACGAAAAGGAAACAAGACAAGACCTCATACAGAAGGAAGCAAAAAAAAATTATTAAACATAAACTACAAGAAAACTGAATGCATTGTTATCAATAAAATGAGGAGCCCAGAATGTCAACTACAATCGGGGAAACTAAAAAACAATGTATAGAAATTAAATACCTGGGAATTATTCTAACAGAAGACAGGAAAATATTGTTAGAAACAAAGATCAGCTTACTGTATTCTTATGTGATGTATGTTCTTCAATACGGTAGAGAATGATGAAAAATCTCTTCAAAGATTAAAAGACTTGAAGCAATCGAAATGTAGTTCTACAGAAGGATGATGAGAATTCCATGGAGCAAATATGTTAGCAACCACAATGTTTTGGAGAGGATAGAAATGAAAGGGAAACTTGTACTTAAGAGCTGAAAAGAAAGCTGAAGGTTTTTGGACATGTAATGAGGAAAGAAGGCTTGAAGAATCTGATACCCACAAGGTAGACAGAAAGAAAGTCAGAAAAGAGAAAGCAACAAGTGACATACTTGATGGGCTTGAGCAAATTGATAGCCGAACAGAATTTAGGATGGGTAAATTGATGCTGAGCATCAGGAAGAGACAACTGAAGTTCCTGGAACATGCAATGAGAAAGGAGAGCCTGGAGAACCTGATACTGACTGGTCAGATAGAAGGAAGGTGAGACAGAGGAAGGCAGCGGATAACATATTTGCAGGGCCTGATCAGGTGGATGACGGAACGGGGGTTGCCAGGAGCAACAGGAGTAAACATACTAAGAGCCACAAGGGATAGGGAGACGTGGAGAGCCATGATCGCCTACGTCCTGAAGGGACAGGGCACATAGAAGAAGAAGAACAAATGAAAGGTTGTTAAGAACTGCAAGTGATAGTGAGATGTGGAAGGCCATGATTGCCTATGTTCTGAAGTGACACAGCATATGAAAGGATAAGAAATTTGTTCGCTCGCATCTTTGGGTTCTTCTGTTGCCGTCAATCATATGGGCGGAATTCTTACAACTGGTAGTCTTTTCTTCTCTCTTTCCTTTACTCTCTTGTATTGGATATTTAGTTTCTTTTCTTGCCGTCAAAACAATTACGTAAGAATAAGTACAATGTTTATAAATTCTGGTAGAATGACTAGCTCCCTTAAGAAAGGTTATATTAAAAAAATAATGTCTCCGACTTTCCAGATAGAACAGTTCTCACAAAATAAATGGTTTATACATATTCTTTGAAAAGAGATTATATTCAGGTTCTAAATAAAAATCTTGGCTAAAGTATTTTTTCATTTTTATTTTTATTTTTTGACCTATCTTAAAATAAATTGTTAGCTTAGAGAGCTTCGCAAGCAAGTAGCGATAATTTATATAGAATAAAATATTTTTGATCGTACCCAGAACCCCGAAATAATCACCATCGGAATGTTTTCTTGCCTACAGATTTATGCTAATGGTAACAACCGTACGACCTTTCCGATACATTGGAACGCATCTCCGTAACGGATACACAAAATAAATTGAGATAAAAGACAGATGTTCAGGTAGCGTGCACCTTGAGCATCGAGACTGGCGCCGCTAAGCTTCTTGCCCGGGACCTACACCCAGTAATTCAACATGAAGTCACCATTAATCTGAACTTGTGTCCCGTGAACAAAACAAATGCTGAATGTTATTATCGATTTACGCTATTTTTCGTAAAAACGAAAATCGTTCATGAATTTCATTCGTTCTGCGGACAAAAAGATATATTACTGTATTAAATACGATGTATAGTTTTTTTTGTTTTTTTTTTGAAAAGTGAGAAAACCTGTATATATATTATGGCATCGTAGTTATCTGCACGTATAATAGTTTTTTTGGTACTTTGAATTATATTTTAATTTATATTATATTGACCTCATAGCTTTTGTCTTTATCACTAATAAATACTGAATACTTCAAAAATGCCTTGATGTATGGAGCAGTTACAACAAATTTAACAATGAATATAAAAAACCTTTAAAAACATATAAACGTATATTTTGATAAAAATGACGAATGGAATGTATGGTGGAATAAAATTAGTTAAATAAACAACAAAGTCACGTACACTACCCGCCATAATTATTACGCAACCCCAAGTTTTAAAAAATGTATTTTATACAATGTTTAGAATTTATTGCCAAGTGCATAATTCTAAATGAAAATAGGATGATTCTTTTGTTATTATTACTTTGAAAAATTTTACAAGGCAACCAGGAAACCTTTGCTTCGACCAGCCAACAAGACTAGCATGGGGAAGAGAGCACAAAAACTGGACACCAGAACAGTTTATTTTATGCACATTTTATTGTGCAGTATTAACAAAAGAACCAATCTATTTTCATTTAGAATTATCCACTTGGCAATAAATACTAATAATAGTATGAAATACATCATTTCATTGAAAAAAAAAAACTGAGGTTGCCTAATAATTATGACCGGTAGTGTCGTTTGACTCAAAGTTAGGTTTGGTTTGTTGTCTTACGGCGTGTCAACCACCATGGATTATTTAATGTTGACCAGAATTTTTATAATAGATTCGCATGAACAGAATATGTATTCTTCATAGGAACAACTGAATTATTAGTGTCAAAATTACAATATTAGCTCTGGTAAAAATAACTGAAAAAAACATTAACATCAAAACATTGCAATATGAACTCTGGTAAAAAAAGAGTTACTGAATATTAGGTCTATAAGTCCCAAAAATTCAGTTTTTCTTAAACTTAAGGACACATGGTCCAGTGGATATAGACGTTGGTTAGTTCGTGTAACTTAACCCAAAGAGTTGTGAGTTCAATACCAAGCTACAGCAGTGGTGAACAAGTAACTTACAGGGTTTTAGGGAGATAAATCATTAATACCAAAAGAGGAACTAGAATGAAGTTCATATACCCCAATGATTGTTCGGTTCCAAATTCTTAGCACCTGAAGAAGAACGGACAGTACAACCGCCGAAATGTCGTACAAATGGCAACGAAGATGAGGACAATTGTCCAAATAATGTAAATATGTAATTACTAAATCAGCTCAGAAATACAGACACACACAAACACACACACACACACATATATATATATATATATATATAGAGAGAGAGAGAGAGAGAGACATGCTAACGACCATAACTGAATATATATATACAAGGCTCTTGAAAAGAAAGCCGAAGCTCGAACTGTTGCCCTGGATATTTCCAAAGCGTTTGACAGAGTCTTGCATGCGGGATTTCTACGTAAGCTGCAAAGTTATGGTAAAACTGGAGAATTGTTTGAACTAATCCAGTCATTCCTCTCAAATCGCACAATGAAAGTAGTATTAAACGGATATGCCTCCCAATAATACTTTACGAATACGGCTGTCCCTCACGGCTCTATTCTAGGTCCTACGCTTTTCCTGATCTACATTAACTATCTCCACGATATAATAAGATCATTTTAACTGATTTTTATTAGGCTTGAATCTCGCTTAACTTATCGCCTAGGGCATCTGTTTAGATACAGCGAGATTTTATTTAGGTGAACGCTTCCTGATTTTTAATGAAGTTAGCAATGACACTTCTGATACAGCCAGTTTTATTTGCAATGACTTATTGCGAAAGACCACGCCTTTAAACAATCCTGTTCTGTTGAGAATTTTTAAAAATTTTACCCTTAACCATTTTAAAATTTAATGCTGAAAATGAGCTACGCAGATTATCTACCTGAAGCTATCAGCACAACTGACTGGTTGTAAATTTTTTGTCGCACATGGTCATATCTTTATGACCAACCAAAGCCTTTTTTCATGGTTAATTAAATAAATCAATTAAAATCTTAGAATTTTCACGGGTTTGTTGATTAATTACATTTTCTAAATAAATTTTCGCAAATATATTTTGATTAAAGCATTTTATCTTTTCTTTTAAGTATTTTGTATCTGGTCTTAAGATTTTGATCAGGAGTGTATAGAAAATAGTGCAAATTGCACTAAAACTATATATATATATATATATTTAGAAAGAGAGAGAGAGAGAGAGAGAGAGAGAGATGGGTGGAGAGAGAGCAAATAATTTAACTAAGCAGGTTCACACCGGCTTCGAATTTTCGTGGCGACATCGTTATGATGCTCTCACTCATCAGAGTGAGAGCATCAAAAAGAGGCTTGCACCAAAAAGAGGCTTTTTGGTGCAAGAAATCCACGAGCAATGAGTGAGGGCATCGAAAATACTTATGTTACAAAAACAATGTCCTTTGCCTGATGAATTTCGTTTTAAAATGAAGAAACTGATTCAGTCAATCAGCTAAATGCAAATACGTGATACACTCTTGGGCGATCATGTCTGGAAAGAGACAAGATTGATTGGGCAGAAGATTATCCCGCAGTAGATTGGCATTACTTTCTGCGGTAGACTGGTTACCAGCCAAGGCTATAGAACCAGTATGTCCTGTTATTTAACCCATAATTGGAGGGAAGAGACAGAATAATACGTTTACCCAAGGTCATTTGTGCGTAAGTGAATGCAAAGAATTCAACTGGAATTCGACCTCGGCACCCCGTTTTGTCATTCCGAGTCGATATCCACTGCTCCACAACGCACATCCTAGGAATTGTTCTGACAACAGAGATAGATCAGTATAAAAAATGTAGGCACAATATATCTTTTATTAAATGAAACATGTTTAAATAAAGATATGCTGCCTCTCTCTTTCTCTCTCTTTATATATATATATATATATATATATAAACTTATTTATAAATAGAACTTTGTCTTTGTGTGTGTGTCCGTTACCTATAGACTCCGAAACTGCTGAACCGATTTTCTTGAAAATTTACACAGTTGTACTATAAGCGTCTGCGAGTGTTCTTCGCTAGGTTTTGTGTCGAGGTACCCCCAATAAATATGGAAAATCGATAATCGAAAAAACCGGGTTATAGAAGGAGTGGTCCGATTTTAATCAAATTTCATACACTCATAGACAAAGATATAAGAAACGATATTCAGAAATTTTAAGGTTGCAGTTTTTCTTACAATAATACAGAAAATTTGATATCGATACCAGGAAATTAAAATTTGACTTACATTCATTCATTTTTCTTTCAGTCTACGGTTTCGCTTTAACTGGAAACAACTATTGCTTTTTAGTCTTTCGTGCCAACGTCCAAAGAGTCTGAGCTCCAGGATCATGGATTAGTTTTATAGCTTTGATTACACCCGAGTAACGCCGGGCTATACTGCTAGTATATATATATATATAAAACGCATTATTTTGTTTCCATGTTTCATTTTATTAGGCTTTATGAATGACCACACAAAAGATTTGATTTGGTCTTTTTTTTTCTCTGTTTTAAGTGAGCATGTCAGAATTTTATGAGGGAAGGCCTTCTTAGTTGGGTCTAGCTCTTTTCAGCTCATATCCGCTTTCGTGTGTGTGGGCGTACAGTTATATCTTTTACTTTCAACAGACTCAGTTATATTTATTGACATTTCCCTCAATCATAATTCAGCGAGAAGTCCTCTTTTTTCATTTTTTTTTCTTTGTTTGTTTGTGAGCTTTTCGTCAAACAGCTTCCCTATAATGTACAATATATTCTGTCAAACCAAATTGACAACTCTCACAATTGGACCCAGCATTTTATAAGGGTTTTAGCCTTTTAGATATTACATTGTGTTTTTGGTTTGTTTTTGGATTATTTGTGTGTTATGAATGCGAAAGACGATTTATACAACACCATACCAAAACAAAATAAAAACCTAAAAAATAGAACGTAATATTTCGGTTATAAAATAAATACGCTAAAGTTTTAACAATAAAAGAAATAAAAAAATATTAATGGAAAAAATACGACCGGTAAATGAAAGCAAATATGTGACAATATTTTCTTATTAACAAATATTCAATATGCCAGTAATATATTATTGATATTATTCTTTTCTTTTTCATATAATTTCATTTTATAGATATTATTGTTCATTATACTTTTTTATGGGGGTCTTTTAGTTTTCTCTGCATCCCATCTGCGATAAAACCTCGGCATTTTCTTTTAGGAGTGGGGACAATAAAAGTTAGAAAAAGTCACGGTACTCTTAATCGTTTTCAAAACTCGGCTTAAACTTCTCTCTTTTATCTTTCGTATCAATATTTTCTGTTCGTCTTTTATTGCATTGTTCACATCTCCAGCTCATGCTATTGTTCTTGAACTAATTTTCTCTCGGCACACAGTATTTGCGATCATTTTATTCTTCATTCACTGTAATTTCATTTGTGTAGATAGGCGTAACGCTTATCGGCGTGGAAAATTGTTTCAGCATGACAGGTTCAAATACAGATAGTATCCTTTTTTATTTTTATTTTTTTTGTTTTGTTTTTTTCGCTTCTCTCTCATATTACTGCAGAAGACAGGAATCCACCTTCTCTAGCGATGGACAAGGAAAAAGCAGACTGGATTTGGTTGGCAGTCGGTATAGAAGAAAAAAAACAAGATAAATTCAATCCAGACTGAAGATAGACTTCATGATGTTTTGCCGAAGACACACTCAGAACTACCACGGCTCCAGTACATGCTGTTCGTCTACCATCTTTTAGTGATAGTAATATAAACATCCATCTCAGGGTAATTGCAATAAAGAATTGTGTGTTCAGTGTGGCCGAAAAGAAAATATTTATACAAACTTTTAAAAAATGTTAGAGTAGACTTGTCACTTTATCCTTGATATATACCAGACTGTCGATACAGACTGTCCTAGAGACATCCGTTATAGAACCGGTTAGGCTTCAACGATCATAAATTGTAATCTAGACTGTAAACATGGTTTTTATTAATAGAATTCTTTATATTCGCACTCTGTTTCGGCAGTTCCGCGCTGCGGCCTGCTTTCGATATTCGATTTTGTTCTTTAAACTTCGTTTATTCTTCGTGAGTTGAATGTTCTAATTTTCCTCTTCATGCCTAGAAATGTACTGTCGTGTTCGTTCTTGTTTATTTTTTTAAAATCAACCGAGTCAATTTCTGATCGTAGTGTTTCTTCTGGCTGACGGCCACATCAAGTTGAAACACTGGGTTGCTGTAGGACCACCGACAGTAACCAATGTTGAGCCTTGTCAGTACCTAGATAAGTGACCGCTTAGTAATACCACGCGCTGTTAGTTTTCAATTACCGTTAGACTCCTTGTATTCAATAACGCGCAAAATATAACACTTGGAAAATATATGAATCTACCTCTTCTCCACCCGATATGGGCTAATTAGTAAATTTTGTATCCCTAAAAAAATATTATTCCCAGAAATTTCTGGAGTTGTTGTGGCGAAAATTCCCAGCAAGTTGTTGAGACCGGTTCGGTCCGAAGTAAGATACGGAACACAGGAGGTTGGTTTTAAAACCGTGTATTACTATAGCAAGAACAAGATCTACAAAGGAAGTGTTAGTAATTAAGTAAATAGAAATAAGTAAGTTTGAACGTTAGAGTTGCGCTGCTTATTGCCTGACTAGTAATTGGCTTTTACTGCCGCACTGCTTTTCGGAAGTCACGCAGGTAATTATATATAGTAAGAGGAAGAGACAATTCCTCGAATGAGCGCACCATAATAAATTACAATGAGTTGATAAGACGTAAAAAAAGCTGTTTATTCTGAGTATTTATTTGCTGTGCATTTTAATGAACTTGCAAATACTGCATCAAGAACAAACTCCTTAATCCACTAGGATGTTTCCTCAGGGGACGTCAGCTTGCACTACCGGCCATAGTTATTAAGCCACCCTAGTTTTTTAAAAGAAATGATGCATTTCATACTATTTTTAATTGGATAATACTAAATGAAAATAGTATAAATTCTTTTATTATTATTACTTTACAAAATTTTACAAGACAAGGAAGCAAAGATGAACTTGTACAAATCACCCTAAATATTTTTCATGATTTTCATTGATGAAATTGCAATGTAGGCAATTATTAAATATTTATAAATTCATTTGATGCACATGTTTTTGTGCAGTATTAACAAAAGAGGCATTCTATTTTTATTTACAATTATTCATTTGGCGATAAATACTAAAAAATAGTATGAAATACATATTTTTTTTAAACACTGGGTTGCCTAATAATTATAGCCGGTAGTGTATATCATTAAATAAGTTTGAAAGATACTGAATGGAAATAAGACAAGCATCGACTGTGGGGTCTTTTATAAATGAAGATGACGTATCCAGGGGATTTACCGATCGACGGAAACCTGAAGAAGAACGAAGGACATAAGAGTCGAACGGTTGTGAGGAAAATTAGTTCCTATCTTCGGCTGGTGGTCTTTCTCACAGTTCTATGTCTTTTCTTTTTTTTTTATTTTGCTATGAAGTCGGAAGTGTTTCTAACATTAATGATAATAGTTTCTTTATCTTCATCAAATTGGATTCAAGATTAACAGCAAATGATGATGTGAATTGCAAGAAAGACAAAAACGCTAGAAATCACCTCCAATCGTGAAGAAATAAAGTACAGAACTGGGTGTCTGTGTCCGTCAATTAATTGCCATACGCTTTTGCGATCATGTCTCAAAAGAGACATGACTGACTAGAATTGAAACTTTTTTTTTGTTCCGAGCCAATATCCACTGCGCCACAACGCACTCATCTTAATGAAAAAGTATTTAGAATTACTTTGTCTACGTCTTGGTTTTCTTGAGGAAACTGGGCATTTGACATCGTCTAGCATGACGTCATGTGCCATTGTTTTTAGAACGAAAATGCACAAAAAAAGAATTTGATTCATTTATTTTATTATATCACTATCATCATAGCCTGGCATTGACCGTGCATCTCAGAACATTTTAGTGGTAGAAGATGCCAATGAGAGGAATAGATGGACATCATTTATTGAAAGTTGGAAAGGAAATTTAATTTTAAAGGAAAAAGGTACATTAATGCCACACCGATTACAGACAGTCGATTTCCTGGATAAATTATTTAGCAAAAAAAAAAAAAGAAGAAAAACCTTTATTTTTTTTTATACTTTCTGAAGTATGAAATATTAAATCTGAAAAAAAAAAACGATTTAAATAATTTAATTAACCATTGGCACTTTTTTTTGACATATTTTGTTTTTGTTTGAAAAAAAACATTTTTTTAAAATTTTTCTTTTGTTTCAAAATTACGGGGAAAAATATTCACATTTTTTTGTTGACCAAATGAATTTTTAAAACGTCAGAATAAAAATTAAATATAAAGGCTTATTTTCTTTAAATAATACAATATTTTAGTCGCGTTTGACACGATTGATTTGATTTCTGTGACGTACTCTATCAACCATCTTAGATCTTAGATGTTTTACGGAGCAAATATAAACAATCGGCTCCAACGGCCAAAAGGTGCGAAAAGGAAAGTTAGCTGAACTTAAACTCAAAAAGTATATGTCGACCTGGCTCCCTGTAGATATGTGTCCGTAGAAAGTTTGAATGGCGTAGCTTAAAAACTGTAGACGCGCATAAAGAACAGTCAAACACAGACTCACAGATTCACTTTTATATAGAGATTAACTAGCATTATAGCCCGGCGTTGCTCGGGTGTAATTAAAGCTTTAAAACTAATCCATGGTCCTGGAGCTCAGACTCTTTGGACGTTGTCACGAAAGACTAAAAAGCAATAGTTGTTTCCAGTTAAAGCGAAACCGTAGACTGAAAGAAAAATGAATGGATTAAGTCAAATTTTGAATTCCTGGTATCCTAAAGTAAATTTTGAAGGCTAAATAAGTCCCATGAGTAAATGGTATCATGGCTGAGACTAAGAACTACAATTATATCTACTTAGAGCCAAACCCGAAGCAAAAACTAAAATAAAAGGGCTGAAAAAATACAGATATACAGGCAGATAAACAGAAACACACACAAACATCTTGTCTTTTATATATATTATCGATTTTCTGTACTATTGTAAGAACTGCAACCTTGAAACTTCTGAATATCGTTTCTTATGTCTTTCCTTATGAGTGTATGAAATTTGATTAAAATCGGACCACTCCTTCTATAACCCGATTTTTTCGATTATCAATTTTTGATATTTATCGGGTGTACCTCGACACCAAATCTAGCTAAGAACACTCGCAGACGCTTATAGTACAACTGTGTAAATTTTCAAGACAATCGGTTCAGCTGTTTCGGAGTCTATACGTAACGGACACACACACACACACACACACAAACACACACAGACAGACAAAGTTCCATTAATAAATAAGTTTAGATAAATTATGGATGCACCTTAAGCATAACTTATTCACTTCAAGATACCTTTCCCTGTGGTGAATAATATTTTTAATGTGGGTTATTTATTTTGTATAATAATTGCTTGTAAAATTTTTAGTTTTTTCTTTGCATTGTTTGGTAAAAATTTTAGTCTCCCCATTCAAGAATGTATTGGACACCTCGAGGTTGTTCAATGGTTAGCAAGCTTGTCTCGCTAGAATCATTACAAATGAGAAGTAAGTTCGATCTTTACTGAGTGTCCCTTACTTTCGCGCCTTCTGCCACGTATAAGCTATACTTAGAAAATCACCTTGGTCGCCTCGAAGTGGTGTAATGGTTAGCAAGTTTATTTCGCTAGAATCATTACAAATGAGTAGTAAGTTCGATCTTCACTGAGTGTCCCTTACTTTCGCGCCTTCTGCCACGTATAAGCTATACTTAGAAAATCACCTTGGTCACCTCGAAGTGGTGTAATGGTTAGCAAGTTTATTTCGCTAGAATCATTACAAATGAGTAATGAGTTCGATCTTCACTGAGTGTCCCTTACTTTCGCGCCTTCTGCCACGTATAAGCTATACTTAGAAAATCAACTTGGTCGCCTCGAAGTGGTGTAATGGTTAGCAAGTTTATTTCGCTAGAATCATTACAAATGAGTAGTAAGTTCGATCTTCACTGAGTGTCCCTTACTTTCGCGCCTTCTGCCACGTATAAGCTATACTTAGAAAATCACCTTGGTCGCCTCGAAGTGGTGTAATGGTTAGCAAGTTTATTTCGTTAAATCATTACAAATGAGTAGTAAGTTTGATCTTCACTGGGTGTCTCTTACTTTCGCGCCTTCTGCCACGTATAAGCTATACTTAGAAAATCACCTTGGTCGCCTCGAAGTGGTGTAATGGTTAGCAAGTTTATTTCGCTAGAATCATTACAAATGAGTAGTAAGTTCGATCTTCACTGGGTGTCTCTTACTTTCGCGCCTTCTGCCACGTATAAGCTATACTTAGAAAATCACCTTGGTCACCTCGAAGTGGTGTAATGGTTAGCAAGTTTATTTCGCTAGAATCATTACAAATGAGTAGTAAGTTCGATCTTCACTGAGTGTCCCTTACTTTCGCGCCTTCTGCCACGTATAAGCTATACTTAGAAAATCACCTTGGTCACCTCGAAGTGGTGTAATGGTTATCATGTTTATTTCGCTAGAATCATTACAAATGAGTAGTAAGTTCGATCTTCACTGAGTGTCCCTTACTTTCGCGCCTTCTGCCACGTATAAGCTATACTTAGAAAATCACCTTGGTCGCCTCGAAGTGGTGTAATGGTTAGCAAGTTTATTTCGCTAGAATCATTACAAATGAGTAATAAGTTCGATCTTCACTGAGTGTACCTTACTTTCGCGCCTTCTGCCACGTATAAGCTATACTTAGAAAATCACCTTGGTCGCCTCGAAGTGGTGTAATGGTTAGCAAGTTTATTTCGTTAAATCATTACAAATGAGTAGTAAGTTTGATCTTCACTGGGTGTCTCTTACTTTCGCGCCTTCTGCCACGTATAAGCTATACTTAGAAAATCAACTTGGTCGCCTCGAAGTGGTGTAATGGTTAGCAAGTTTATTTCGCTAGAATCATTACAAATGAGTAGTAAGTTCGATCTTCACTGGGTGTCACTTACTTTCGCGCCTTCTGCCACGTATAAGCTATACTTAGAAAATCACCTTGGTCGCCTCGAAGTGGTGTAATGGTTAGCAAGTTTATTTCGCTAGAATCATTACAAATGAGTAGTAAGTTCGATCTTCACTGAGTGTCCCTTACTTTCGCGCCTTCTGCCACGTATAAGCTATACTTAGAAAATCACCTTGGTCACCTCGAAGTGGTGTAATGGTTAGCAAGTTTATTTCGCTAGAATCATTACAAATGAGTAATAAGTTCGATCTTCACTGAGTGTCCCTTACTTTCGCGCCTTCTGCCACGTATAAGCTATACTTAGAAAATCACCTTGGTCGCCTCGAAGTGGTGTAATGGTTAGCAAGTTTATTTCGCTAGAATCATTACAAATGAGTAGTAAGTTCGATCTTCACTGAGTGTCCCTTACTTTCGCGCCTTCTGCCACGTATAAGCTATACTTAGAAAATCACCTTGGTCACCTCGAAGTGGTGTAATGGTTAGCAAGTTTATTTCGTTAAATCATTACAAATGAGTAGTAAGTTCGATCTTCACTGGGTGTCTCTTACTTTCGCGCCTTCTGCCACGTATAAGCTATACTTAGAAAATCACCTTGGTCACCTCGAAGTGGTGTAATGGTTAGCAAGTTTATTTCGCTAGAATCATTACAAATGAGTAGTAAGTTCGATCTTCACTGAGTGTCCCTTACTTTCGCGCCTTCTGCCACGTATAAGCTATACTTAGAAAATCACCTTGGTCACCTCGAAGTGGTGTAATGGTTAGCAAGTTTATTTCGCTAGAATCATTACAAATGAGTAGTAAGTTCGATCTTCACTGAGTGTCCCTTACTTTCGCGCCTTCTGCCACGTATAAGCTATACTTAGAAAATCACCTTGGTCACCTCGAAGTGGTGTAATGGTTAGCAAGTTTATTTCGCTAGAATCATTACAAATGAGTAGTAAGTTCGATCTTCACTGAGTGTCCCTTACTTTCGCGCCTTCTGCCACGTATAAGCTATACTTAGAAAATCACCTTGGTCACCTCGAAGTGGTGTAATGGTTAGCAAGTTTATTTCGCTAGAATCATTACAAATGAGTAGTAAGTTCGATCTTCACTGAGTGTCCCTTACTTTCGCGCCTTCTGCCACATATAAGCTATACTTAGAAAATCTCCTTGGTCACCTCGAAGTGGTGTAATGGTTAGCAAGTTTATTTCGCTAGAATCATTACAAATGAGTAATAAGTTCGATCTTCACTGAGTGTCCCTTACTTTCGCGCCTTCTGCCACGTATAAGCTATACTTAGAAAATCACCTTGGTCGCCTCGAAGTGGTGTAATGGTTAGCAAGTTTATTTCGCTAGAATCATTACAAATGAGTAGTAAGTTCGATCTTCACTGAGTGTCTCTTACTTTCGCGCCTTCTGCCACGTATAAGCTATACTTAGAAAATCACCTTGGTCGCCTCGAAGTGGTGTAATGGTTAGCAAGTTTATTTCGTTAAATCATTACAAATGAGTAGTAAGTTTGATCTTCACTGGGTGTCTCTTACTTTCGCGCCTTCTGCCACGTATAAGCTATACTTAGAAAATCACCTTGGTCGCCTCGAAGTGGTGTAATGGTTAGCAAGTTTATTTCGCTAGAATCATTACAAATGAGTAGTAAGTTCGATCTTCACTGGGTGTCTCTTACTTTCGCGCCTTCTGCCACGTATAAGCTATACTTAGAAAATCACCTTGGTCGCCTCGAAGTGGTGTAATGGTTAGCAAGTTTATTTCGTTAAATCATTACAAATGAGTAGTAAGTTTGATCTTCACTGGGTGTCTCTTACTTTCGCGCCTTCTGCCACGTATAAGCTATACTTAGAAAATCACCTTGGTCGCCTCGAAGTGGTGTAATGGTTAGCAAGTTTATTTCGCTAGAATCATTACAAATGAGTAGTAAGTTCGATCTTCACTGAGTGTCCCTTACTTTCGCGCCTTCTGCCACGTATAAGCTATACTTAGAAAATCACCTTGGTCACCTCGAAGTGGTGTAATGGTTAGCAAGTTTATTTCGCTAGAATCATTACAAATGAGTAGTAAGTTCGATCTTCACTGAGTGTCCCTTACTTTCGCGCCTTCTGCCACGTATAAGCTATACTTAGAAAATCACCTTGGTCGCCTCGAAGTGGTGTAATGGTTAGCAAGTTTATTTCGCTAGAATCATTACAAATGAGTAGTAAGTTCGATCTTCACTGGGTGTCTCTTACTTTCGCGCCTTCTGCCACGTATAAGCTATACTTAGAAAATCACCTTGGTCGCCTCGAAGTGGTGTAATGGTTAGCAAGTTTATTTCGCTAGAATCATTACAAATGAGTAGTAAGTTCGATCTTCACTGGGTGTCTCTTACTTTCGCGCCTTCTGCCACGTATAAGCTATACTTAGAAAATCACCTTGGTCGCCTCGAAGTGGTGTAATGGTTAGCAAGTTTATTTCGCTAGAATCATTACAAATGAGTAGTAAGTTCGATCTTCACTGGGTGTCTCTTACTTTCGCGCCTTCTGCCACGTATAAGCTATACTTAGAAAATCACCTTGGTCGCCTCGAAGTGGTGTAATGGTTAGCAAGTTTATTTCGCTAGAATCATTACAAATGAGTAGTAAGTTCGATCTTCACTGGGTGTCTCTTACTTTCGCGCCTTCTGCCACGTATAAGCTATACTTAGAAAATCACCTTGGTCGCCTTGAAGTGGTGTAATGGTTAGCAAGTTTATTTCGTTAAATCATTACAAATGAGTAGTAAGTTTGATCTTCACTGCGTCTCTTACTTTCGCGCCTTCTTGATGCATATAAGCTATAATTAGAAAATCACCTTAATGCTCGAAGTGGTGTAATGGTTAGCAAGTTTATTTCGCTAGAATCATTACAAATGAGTAGTAAGTTCGATCTTCACTGCGTCTTTACTTTCGCGCCTTCTGCCACGTATAAGCTATACTTAGAAATCACCTTGGTCGCCTCTTGAAGTGGTGTAATGGTTAGCAAGTTTAGCTTCTGCTAGAATCATTACAAATGAGTAGTAAGTCTGATCTTCACTGGGTGTTCTACTATGCCTTCTGCCACGTATAAGCTATACTTAGAAATCACCTGTCGCCTCGGGAAGTGGTAATGGTTAGCAAGTTTATTTCGCTAGAATCATTACAAATGAGTAGTAAGTCTGGGATCTTCACTGGGTGTCTCTTACTTTCGCGCCTTCTGCCACGTATAAGCTATACTTAGAAAATCACCTTGGTCGCCTCGAAGTGGTGTAATGGTTAGCAAGTTTATTTCGCTAGAATCATTACAAATGAGTAGTAAGTTCGATCTTCACTGAGTGTCCCTTACTTTCGCGCCTTCTGCCACGTATAAGCTATACTTAGAAAATCACCTTGGTCACCTCTGGAAGTGGTGTAATGGCTAGCAAGTTTATTTCTGCTAGAATCATTACAAATGAGTAGTAAGTCTGATCTTCTACCGAAAGCGTCCTCTTTACTTTCGTGCCTTCTGCCACGTATAAGCTATACTTTAGAAAATCACCTTGGTCACCTCGAAGTGGGTGTAATGGTTAGTAAGTTTATTTCGCTAGAATCATTACAAACAGCACAAGTTCGATCTTCACTGAGTGTCCCTTACTTTCGCGCTCTCTGCCACGTATAAGCTATACTTAGAAAATCACCTTGGTCACCCGAAGTGGTGGTGTAATGGTTAGCAAGTTTATTTCGCTAGAATCATTACAAATGAGTAATAAGTTCGATCTTCACTGAGTGTCCCTACTTTCGCGCCTTCTGCCACGGGCGTTTACCAGAAACAATTGGTCACCTCGAAGTGGTAATGGTTAGCAAGTTTATTTAGTTAAATCATTACAAATGAGTAGTAAGTTTGATCTTCACTGGGTGTCTCTTACTTTCGCGCTCTCTGCCACGTATAAGCATACTTAGAAAATCACCTTGGTCGCCTCGAAGTGGTGTAATGGTTAGCAAGTTTATTTCTACAACTCATTACAAATGATAGTAAGCTTGATCTTCACTGGGTGTCTTCTACTTTCGCGCTTTCTCTCTGCCACGTATAGCTTATACTTAGAAAATCACCTGTCGCCTGAAGTGGTGTAATGGTTAGTGTGCTTATTTCGTTAAATCATTACAAAATGAGTAGTAAGTTTGATCTTCACTGGGTGTCTCTTACTTTCGCGCCTTCTGCCACGTGGTGTTTGCTATACTTAGAAATCACCTTGGTCGCCTCGAAGTGGTGTAATGGTTAGCAAGTTTATTTCGCTAGAATCATTACAAATGAGTTGTAAGTTCGATCTTCACTGAGTGTCCCTTACTTTCGCGCCTTCTGCCACGTTTAAGCTATACTTAGAAAATCACCTTGGTCACCTCGAAGTGGTGTAATGGTTAGCAAGTTTATTTCGCTAGAATCATTACAAATGAGTAATAAGTTCGATCTTCACTGAGTGTCCCTTACTTTCGCGCCTTCTGCCACGTATAAGCTATACTTAGAAAATCACCTTGGTCACCTCGAAGTGGTGTAATGGTTAGCAAGTTTATTTCGTTAAATCATTACAAATGAGTAGTAAGTTTGATCTTCACTGGGTGTCTCTTACTTTCGCGCCTTCTGCCACGTATAAGCTATACTTAGAAAATCACCTTGGTCGCCTCGAAGTGGTGTAATGGTTAGCAAGTTTATTTCGCTAGAATCATTACAAATGAGTAGTAAGTTTGATCTTCACTGGGTGTCTCTTACTTTCGCGCCTTCTGCCACGTATAAGCTATACTTAGAAAATCACCTTGGTCACCTCGAAGTGGTGTAATGGTTAGCAAGTTTATTTCGTTAAATCATTACAAATGAGTAGTAAGTTTGATCTTCACTGGGTGTCTCTTACTTTCGCGCCTTCTGCCACGTATAAGCTATACTTAGAAAATCACCTTGGTCGCCTCGAAGTGGTGTAATGGTTAGCAAGTTTATTTCGCTAGAATCATTACAAATGAGTAGTAAGTTTGATCTTCACTGGGTGTCTCTTACTTTCGCGCCTTCTGCCACGTATAAGCTATACTTAGAAAATCACCTTGGTCACCTCGAAGTGGTGTAATGGTTAGCAAGTTTATTTCGCTAGAATCATTACAAATGAGTAGTAAGTTTGATCTTCACTGGGTGTCTCTTACTTTCGCGCCTTCTGCCACGTATAAGCTATACTTAGAAAATCACCTTGGTCGCCTCGAAGTGGTGTAATGGTTAGCAAGTTTATTTCGCTAGAATCATTACAAATGAGTAGTAAGTTTGATCTTCACTGGGTGTCTCTTACTTTCGCGCCTTCTGCCACGTATAAGCTATACTTAGAAAATCACCTTGGTCACCTCGAAGTGGTGTAATGGTTAGCAAGTTTATTTCGTTAAATCATTACAAATGAGTAGTAAGTTTGATCTTCACTGGGTGTCTCTTACTTTCGCGCCTTCTGCCACGTATAAGCTATACTTAGAAAATCACCTTGGTCACCTCGAAGTGGTGTAATGGTTAGCAAGTTTATTTCGTTAAATCATTACAAATGAGTAGTAAGTTTGATCTTCACTGGGTGTCTCTTACTTTCGCGCCTTCTGCCACGTATAAGCTATACTTAGAAAATCACCTTGGTCGCCTCGAAGTGGTGTAATGGTTAGCAAGTTTATTTCGCTAGAATCATTACAAATGAGTAGTAAGTTTGATCTTCACTGGGTGTCTCTTACTTTCGCGCCTTCTGCCACGTATAAGCTATACTTAGAAAATCACCTTGGTCACCTCGAAGTGGTGTAATGGTTGGCAAGTTTATTTCGCTAGAATCATTACAAATGAGTAGTAAGTTTGATCTTCACTGGGTGTCTCTTACTTTCGCGCCTTCTGCCACGTATAAGCTATACTTAGAAAATCACCTTGGTCGCCTCGAAGTGGTGTAATGGTTAGCAAGTTTATTTCGCTAGAATCATTACAAATGAGTAGTAAGTTTGATCTTCACTGGGTGTCTCTTACTTTCGCGCCTTCTGCCACGTATAAGCTATACTTAGAAAATCACCTTGGTCACCTCGAAGTGGTGTAATGGTTAGCAAGTTTATTTCGTTAAATCATTACAAATGAGTAGTAAGTTTGATCTTCACTGGGTGTCTCTTACTTTCGCGCCTTCTGCCACGTATAAGCTATACTTAGAAAATCACCTTGGTCACCTCGAAGTGGTGTAATGGTTAGCAAGTTTATTTCGTTAAATCATTACAAATGAGTAGTAAGTTTGATCTTCACTGGGTGTCTCTTAATTTCGCGCCTTCTGCCACGTATAAGCTATACTTAGAAAATCACCTTGGTCACCTCGAAGTGGTGTAATGGTTAGCAAGTTTATTTCGTTAAATCATTACAAATGAGTAGTAAGTTTGATCTTCACTGGGTGTCTCTTACTTTCGCGCCTTCTGCCACGTATAAGCTATACTTAGAAAATCACCTTGGTCGCCTCGAAGTGGTGTAATGGTTAGCAAGTTTATTTCGTTAAATCATTACAAATGAGTAGTAAGTTTGATCTTCACTGCGTTCTACTTTCGCGCCTTCTGCCACGTATAAGCTATACTTGTGAAAATCACCTTGTCACCGAAGTGGTGTAATGGTTAGCAAGTTTATTTCGCTAGAATCACAGTTCTAGTGTGCAAGTCTGATTCACTGAGTGCTCCTGCCTTCTTCTGCGCCTTCTGCCAATGTATAAGCTATACTTAGAAAATCACCTTGGTCACCTCGAAGTGGTGTAATGGTTAGCAAGTTTATTTCGCTAGAATCATTACAAAAATGAGTAGTAAGTTCGATCTTCACTGGAGTGTCCCTACTTTCGCGCTCTGCCACGTATAAGCTATACTTAGAAAATCACCTCTGGTCACCTCGAAGTGGTGTAATGGTTAGCAAGTTTATTTCGCTAGAATCATTACAAATGAGTAATGTCTTGATCTTCACTGAGTGTCCCTACTTTCGCGCCTTCTGCCACGTATAAGCCATAATTAGAAAAATCACCTGGTCGCCTCGGTGCGGTGTAAATGGCAAGTTTACTTTGCCAGAATCATTACAAATGGAGTAGTAAGTTCGATCTTCACTGAGTGTCCCTTACTTTCGCGCCTTCTGCCACGTATAAGCTATACTTAGAAAATCACCTTGGTCACCTCGAAGTGGTGTAATGGTTGCGTGCTTTATTTCGCTAGAACTTTCACAAATGAGTAATAAGTTCGATCTTCACTGAGTGTCCCTTACTTCTCAGTGCCTTCTGCCACGTATAAGCTTATACTTAGAAAATCACCTTGGTCGCCTGGAAGTGGTGTAATGCCAGTGTTTATTTCCTTTGCTAAATCATTACAAATGAGTAGTAAGTTCGATCTTCACTGAGTGTCCCTACTTTCGCGCCTCTGCCAATGCGCGTTTACACGGAAATCACCTTGGTCGCCTCGAAGTGGTGTAATGGTTAGCAAGTTTATTTCGCTAGAATCATTACAAATGAGTAGTAAGTTCGATCTTCACTGAGTGTCCTCTTACTTTCGCGCCTTCTGCCACGTATAAGCTATACTTAGAAAATCACCCTTGGTCACCCTCTGAAGTGGTGTACGTTAGCAAGTTTATTCGCGAATCATTACAAACGAGTAGTAAGTTCACCACTGAGTGGGTCTACTTTCGCGCCTTCTGCCAATGGTGTCGGCATTTAAAATCACCTTGGTCACACCAGTAGTAATGGTTAGTGTTATTTAGAATCCACACAAATATAATAGTCGATCTCAACGAGGTCCTTACTTTTCAAAGTTCTCGCCGTGGAAAGAAGGAAAGATTAGAAAATCAACTTGGTCGCCTTCGAAGTGGTATATAAAGTTTATTTCGCTAGAATCGCTTGCGAAACATAGGTGCTCGATCTTCACGATGGTCTTTACTTTCGCGCTTCTTGCCACGTATAAGCTATACTTGAAAATCACCTTGGTCGCCCTCGAAGTGGTGTAATGGTTAGCAAGTTTATTTGCTAGAATCATTACAAATGAGTAGTAAGTCTGATCTTCACTGAGTGCCCCTTACTTTCGCGCCTGCTGCCACGTATAAGCTATACTTAGAAAATCACCTTGGTCGCCTCGAAGTGGTGTAATGGTTAGCAAGTTTATTTCGCTAGAATCATTACAAATGAGTAGTAAGTTCGATCTTTACTGAGTGTCCCTTACTTTCGCGCCTTCTGCCACGTATAAGCTATACTTAGAAAATCACCTCCCTATTCAAAAGTGTGCCTTCGAGTTCTCCACCTGAGTGAAAGTCGACATCAATGATGTCATCGCAACAAAGAAATTTCGAATTAAACCTTTAAAAATACACTGGAACCATTTCGAAAGACGCGTGAATTGTCACATTTCAGCATATGTAACATCAATTATTGTCATGTGTGAAATCTTGTCCAAACGATACTATTTAATAAGACCTAATAAGATATTATTTAATACAGACTCTACTAATTATTCATTAGACTTACTTATCAATTTCTAATACTTACATTCAATACTTACATACATATGGGATGTGCGTTGTGGCGCAGTGGATATCGGCTCGGAACAAGAAATCGGGGAACCGAGTTCGAATTCCAGTTGAATTCCTTGCATTCACTTACGCGCAAATACCCTTGGGAAAGGTATTAATCCGTCTCTTCCCTCCAGTTATGGGTTAAATAATAGGACAGATTGGGTTCTATAGCCTTCGTCGGCAACCAGTCTACCGCAGAAAGCAATGGCAACCTACTGCGGGATAATCTTCTGCTCAGTCAGTCATGTCTCTTTCGAGACATGCCCAAAGCGTGTATCGCGCATGGCACTTAACTGACTGACATTCAAGCAGTACTTCCATCGTTAGTACTTCAATAGTTTATTTTTAAATTTTAGAACTTTTCAAACTTTTAAATCTTTACATAAATCATTTTCTTTAAAACAGTCATTGGGTAAATTTCGTAAGCATTGTTTGAAAAATAAACGGATACATTCTTCTTTTTATGTGACGTGTCTTTTCAGGACGTAGGCGATCATAGAATTCCACTTGCCCTCAACCCATGTCGTTCTTGAGATTTTTCTTCTTGCTATCTCTCACAAAACTAGTTCCGCCATCCAACTGCTCAACTCCATCAAGTCGGTCTCGCGCTGCTTTCTCTAGTATCTGTTTACCTCTATCCGTACTGTGAACATTAGGGTCTTCAAATCTTCCATCCTAAATACGTGACCCAGAAACCTCAGCTGATACCGAGTATGTTTTCTCTTCAAAACTTCGACTTTGATCACATGTTTGGTCCACAGTATCATCATAATCGTTCTGTATAACCACATTTCTCTTGCTTCGTGTCTTTAATTCACCTTTGAGACAAACTCCAACATTCACTGCCATTATAGAAGAACAGATAAAAGTCACATAATAGCCAAGTACTTTTTACCATATGGCGATAAAGTTGAGAACAACTGTCCGAAAAATGTATATAGTTACAATATTTCTTCTCAGAAATCTTGCGTTTTACAGATTACGCAAAGGCTTTCGACAAAGTACGCCACAAAGACTTGTTAGAGATTAAAGACAACGTCGACGCACCCGGAAAAAGTTATCACGAGTGATCAATAATCTATCTTGGCAGAAAAACCGCCTGCATATGGATAGGTAATGAATTCAGCCCATATACGAAAATAGAAAGGGCTGTAAAACAAGGATATGTCTTCTCACCGGATCTATCTAGCTTCTTGTCACTTTCCTTTACTACCTACTGCAGAAGGTCATGCGTTTTCCTTTCCGTGTCTACTATCAGCATTGCATCATCTGCTTATCTTATATAGTTAAGATAGTGACCGCCAATGACGCATCCTGGGAGAACATCTAACTATTTTAGAATTGTTTCACTGTACAGATCCGGTGAGAAGACACATATGGGCTGAATTCATTTCTATTCCATATACAGGCGGTTTTTCTACCAATAAAAATTGTTGATAACTCGTGCGAATTTTATTCCGGGTACGTCGATGTTGTCGATCATCTCCAACAAGTTTTGGGGCGTACTTTGTCGAAAGCCTTCGCGTAATCTGTAAAACGCAGGATTTCTGAGAAGAAATATTGTAACTATATACATTGTTTGGACAGTTGTTCACAAATTTATCGCCTCGTTTCGGCAGTTGTAAGTGCTAGCCTCCTTTAAGTGATATACGTTGGAATTTCGAACCGAACCATTTATTTTGTCTACGGGGTAGATTGTTCTAGTTCCATGTATCAATCTTTTTCTGGGTGCTTCAGTTTCAGCCATTTCTCTTTAGTAACTTTAAATTAAGTGCTGGATAATTTCCTCGAAGATGAAGAAAGGACTAGATAGCAGGCACCGAAAGGAAAAGATATGAGACTATGGCTTGTTAGATGCAGGCGTAATTTCTATGCCAACAATTTTTTAGCTTGTGAATTCTTTCCGGCTCCATGCCAAAAATAATCTGCAAAAATATTATTCAGTATTTATTTCATGAACAATAATTACTGTCTATAATGATAAAAATCAGTATTTTCTGGTTATTGCAAATGACGTGGCTTGAGGA
This sequence comes from Ascarosepion bandense, assembly GCA_037127315.1. Taxonomy (NCBI): domain Eukaryota; kingdom Metazoa; phylum Mollusca; class Cephalopoda; order Sepiida; family Sepiidae; genus Ascarosepion; species Ascarosepion bandense. Next base: position 880,981 of record JBBBDQ010001428.1, read on the forward strand.
AGATCCAAATCAATTGTCATGTACAAAAATACTTTTATACTTTTCTTGTGATTGTAACAGATTAAAGGCAACTGAATATTGTTTTAATGCAGTAAAAATTGTTAACTACTGCCTAGGCATATATAACTGCAAATATTACTCTCATTGTCAACCTTGACAGTGTATCCTTTTTTCCGACTGTTGTTTTTTCTTTTTGTTTGTTTAAATGTAGTATGTGCCTGTGCGATCATGTCTCAAGTTTTTATATTTTCTTTTATATATGTGACCCTCTTCGTCAGCGACCAGCTGTTGTCAACGACCGTTTTCTATGCACGGACAATTTTCTAATGTTAATTGACCCTTAGTGAGCGACCGCCTCCAGAACGCGACCAGCGACCGACATCAACGTGTGAAAATCACTGATCAAACGACCGCTTTAAAAAGAAAATATTTTCGTTATACACTGCGAACTTCTAAATTAGGATGAACTAAATGAGTAATCAATTCCATTTTGCTTTGATCTAAGTCAGAAACACTTCCTCATTGTTTGTTATTGTTGTGTTGTATCAAACTGTTATTTCTTGTTGAAATGTACATTGCTTGAGTTCACCTCACGGTCAAACATCCGCTGTTTTGTACAACATGTATTGCATTTGACATGTTCAAGAGATTTATCACAGTCTCTGTACTGAGTTGGATGAATTCAAGGATTGGGAAAATCAAAATTATGTCCCTTTCTCAAATGTCTATCTCTTTCGTTCCTTTATTTTTTTGTGTATCTATCTACTCTATTTCTATCTGGGTACATCTATCTCCATCTCTCTATTTTTCAACACCCACCCACGATCGCTGTCAGTTTGTTGTATGTTTTTTTTCCGTGTATTATCGCAGATTCTCTTTTGTTATCACTCACTTCTAAGAAAAAACAGAAACCGTATCCTTTTTCTAAGTCCACTTAATAAATATTTTGTGAATAAATATTTTGATCCTTTGTTGACCGCTATAAATACGCTTTTTAAAATTCTAAAATGAATTCTGCTCAATAAATTTCTTTAAAGTTTGGCCATTTTCTTATGTTCTCATCCATTTATTACCAGATTACATGGAAAAATTCTAATATGTACATTCTGATGAGTGGAATATATGTTTCTAACGTAAATAGGACATGACTATGATCCTCTAGTGAGCGACCACCTGCGGTATGCGACCGGTTTATATGTAATACTGGTGGTCGCATACGACAGGTTCCAAAGTATTTTTGTATTCCCCAAATTTTTCTTAACGTTTTAATCTTTTCTTTATTCATAGCTTTCTGTTCAATGCATTTTCGATTTTCATTTCATTTTTTTCTTTGATTTTGATTGGGTTTTATTTTTTTTTAAAATCCGGCATTTTTATTATTTCCATCTGCGTTTCTTAACTTCCCCATTTTAACGCCATTTTACATCACTGTCTCTTTTTCCTTCTTTCTTACTCTCTTTCATTTTTTCCCATTTCTCTCTCTCTATCTCTCTCTTTGTCTTACTCTCTCATTCTCTCTTTTGTATTTAAACTAATTTCAAATTGTAACTTTATTTTACATGTCTCTTCCTCTGTCTCGATAGAACTGGACATCTCGACGTGGTGTAATGTTTAGCAAGCTTGTCTCTGTAAAGCCGGTTATAACCGAATAGTGAGAGCGATCCTCATTGGGTACTCCATAATTTCGGCATTGTGCCACATGTAAGCTATGCTTAGATAATCGCCTATAACTTTCTCGCTTTCGTATTTGAGTTAATTTATTAATGGCAAAGGCGATTGTGACTTTATTTTACATCTCCCTTTCTCTCTCTATTACTCTCTTTCTTTATTATTCTATCTCTCTCTCTCTCCCTCTCACTCGTTGATTCTCTCTCTTGTATGTGAGCTAAAGTCTTTCTTTTCCCATTGTAACTTTAACATCTTTCTCTATATCTCTTTCTATTACTCTCTCTCTATTTCTCACCCTCTCTCATTCTCTCTTTTGTATTTGAGTTGATTTATTTTTTACCGTAGTAACTTTATTTTACATCTCTCTCTTTTTTCCTCTCTCTATTACGTTCTCTCTTTCTCTCTCTCTCTTTCAATCTCACTTTCTCTCAATCTGTCATTTTCTCTTTTGTGCTTTTGCTAATTTCTTGCTTTCCCATTCTAACTTTATTTTACATCTCTCTCCTTCCTTTTTTCTCTCTCTCTCTCTTTATTAGTCTCTCTATATTACGCTCTCTCTCTCTTTCTTTCTGTCGCTCTCACACACTCATTCTCTCTATTTTATTTGAGCTAAATTCTTACTCTATTGTAACTTTTCTTCACATCTCTCTCTCTTTCTCTATCTCTCTCTGTTACTCTCAATTTCACTATCACTCTCCCTTTTTTATCTCAATCTCTCTTTTTCTCACTCTCTTTCTCTCACTCTCTCACACTCTCTGATTCTCTCTTTGGTATTTGAGCTATTTTCTTAACTTTATTTGCCATCTCGCTCTTACTTCCTCTCTATCGATTACCCTCTCTATTTATTACTTTCTCTCTCCGTTTATCTCACTCTCTCTCACACTTTCCCTCACTTTCTCCTTCTTTCTTTTGCATATGAGATAATTTCATACTTTCCAATTTTGACTTCATTCTATATCTCTGTTTTTCTTCTTTATATATATTACTCTATCCCTTTCTCTCTCTCTCTCTCTCTCTCTCTGTCGTTCTCACACTCACTGTTGTCTATTTGAGCTAATCTCTTACTTTTCCATTGTAACTCGATTTTTCGCTCCATCACTCTCACCCTCCCACTTTATCTTTCTCTCTTTATCTCACTCGATTCTACTCTCTCACGATCTCTTTCTCTCTTTTTTCTACTCTTTTTTGAGCTGATTACTTACTTTCTCATTGTAACTTTACTTTTCAACCCCTCTTCTACCTCCCTCTCCACCGTTCTCTTTCTATTTCACTTTCTTTCTTTCTTTCTTTCTTTCTTTCTTTCTTTCTTAAATACCTATTTATTTACTTTATTTTTTCTCGTTGTTTAAAATATTTGTTTGGAAATCACTGTGAGACAATATTCCTCCGTTATTCTTTCATTTATGTCCTTCAATTTTCTTCTTTTATTCGTTTCGTTTTCTTTTGTTTTGTTTAATACGCCTGTCTTCATTCTTTTCGTTCGTTTGAAAATGAATTATTCTTTCATGTGTTTTTTCGCCGCGTGCATATTGAAAACATTTCAAAAGCCGATTGATGAAAGGGTTGACGATTAATATATGGTTACAAACTCAAATAATATTTTTTGTTGTTGTTGTTATAAGTCGACGGAAAAAAAAAAACGGAATCGAAATTGAAATCAAGATAAACTGAAAAACAAGAATCGAATAATTGAATGGTGGGAGGAGGGGGGCAAAGAAGGGACGTTAAAATAAAGAGCATACAGATAATGGCAGTACAGAATAAAGCCGAATGTATAACAACGATGCCCAGTCTATAAAAAAATCTGATGCTCTGAGGGCAAGCAGAACAGAACCAAAAAAAAAACAAAAACATAACATACTCGTAGTGTATGGATAGGTTTTGAAGGCTATCACAATGCGTTTAGTGGAATAAAGGAAGATAAAGATGGTGTTGGGTATTACCGATTTAATATTCGTCAATATTTAGAGATCAAAATCAGTACACCTGAGCCAGGATGAATTTGTAACTGTTAGGGAACTATTTAAACTGTCCAAGAAAGGTGCAAAGATTTGATGCCAAATCAACTTCCTAAAATCTTGTTTTATAAGCAACACAATACCCAACACTATCAGGAACATACACTTACCGGCATGCCTCAAATGACCAAGACACAAACATTCGCTGGACTACCTACATATATTCAGCATAAGAAAAATCATACAACACCTACACACTACATAAGCACATACGCACATAGCACGAAATTCTACTAACACTACAAACAACCTCAGAGTCTACTCTACAAATCACAACGATATACCACACACACACACACACACACACACACACACACACACACTACATTAACAACAGCACAGTAGCAGCGAAAAATGACCATTGGTTAAAAGGCACGGTCCACAAGCGGGTGTGAAAACAAGCTCTCCTATCATTCTTAAGATGAGATTTTGATCTCAAAATATTAATGAATAATAAATAGATAATACCCAACACTTTTTTTTACCTTCCTTTATTCCACTAAATCTACCCATACAACTAATATAGTGCTTTAAGCAAATTACAAAACTCTCCTATATTTAGAGTGTTTGTATTGTAGAAGTAGGGAGGGGGTTAATGTTTATTAAATCGGCCATTGTGTCAAGCATAACCAAACTCCCTACACCTTAGGATTATTCGCTATCATCAGAAGGTCGGAGATTAGAATGTATGGAAGAATAAAATTATATCTTTTGCATGTTTAGATGGAAAGTTTTTAATAGAAAAATTACATTAATTTGTAGAAGTTAATGTTCATTAAGAAACAGTATTAAGTATTTAAGGGTATCGTAGTAGTCCTTGCAAGAGTGAAGTTTATATGTATGTTGGCAGGAACGTATGCATGTATGTATGCATGTACACTTCCGGCCATAAATATTAAGCCACCCCAGTGTTTTAAAAAATGATGCATTTCATACTATTTTTAGTATTTATTGCCAAGTGAATAATTGTAAATGAAAATAGAATGGTTCTGTTTGTAATACCGCACATTTGCATGTGCATCAAATGAATTAATTAGCTATATTGCAGTTTTATCAATGAAAAAATGAAGAACATTTAGGGTGATTCGGACGAATTTATCTTTGCTTCCTTGCCTTGTAAAACTTTGTTAAGTTATTGTAACAAAAGAACCATTCTATTTTCATTTACAATTATCCACCTAAAAATAGTATGAAATACATAATTTCTTTTAAAAAATGTAAAAGCCTAATAATTATGACCGGTAGTGTATGTATGAGCGTTTATTGTTGGGTAGGACTGTTTTTGAATTATTGCTCAGGGTGAATGGTGAAAAGGAAGGAAGTGAGAAGTGAGAGATTAGAGGTGAGAGAGTAAGACAGAAACAATGTTAGCGATCGCTTTACGTTTTTCAATGGACGTGTTAATTACGGTCGTCATCTTATCTCTCTGGCGACAGTCGTCTTGACCCGTATTTTATATTGTTTGTAGGTCATTTAGGAATTCACTTCTGGATATGATTCTTGTCTTTTTATTTTGTTTTTAGATGTTTTCGAGTTTTCTGTTCGCCGAAAAACATTTCGCGTCGAGGTGTGAAAGTTCGCAAGTTTTGTGCGTGTTAAGCAAAGTTTGTAACGTCGAGAAAATTTGTTTATTTCTAAGAAAATCAATGAGTCAGTGCTTAGCATTTAAATTTTTAATCTAGAACTTGTTTTGTTAACTACAGTGTAAATGAATGGTGGAAAAGGATTATAGACGAAATAAGAGAAAAACAAAGTTTAAGAAGAGCTACAAGCGTCTGGAAGTTGTAGGGAGCTTTTATCACCTACTTCCTCAGGCTCACGGAACATAAAGAAAGATATACTGATATGCGCTAGAATATCTGAGAGATATATTTTTCTGGATTACTATGCTGAGATCAGTTGTATCGACTATCGTGTAATTTGAGCCACTTCTCAAATGCCGGGTATCCTCTAACAGCCAGGTCACTAATCGAATATGTGGCTAAATGAGAACTTGTAACTGGACACTATAGAAAAGAGGGAAGTGTGTAGACATTCAGTATAAGCGTACATTTTAGATTATCAACATGACGGAGAAATTTTGGGCGGTTACAAAATATTGGGTGGTTACAAAATATTTGCCTTTCTTCCTTGAAATAATGCATTTAATCTTGAGGAAACTTATAAACGAACATTGAGGATAAGAAAGGATTTAGAAAATGAATGCAAAAGGGTTTCTGTCTTGTGCGATAGCTAGACGTATGTTGGGGTGCTTTGTAAAATATGTATTTTATTATAATAGATTAAAATAGAAAATGGTTAAGAATAGGAAATAGTTTAAAAACATATTTAACAAAAGTGAAAAAAGAAGAGGAAAAAATAAATAAATAAACGCTTTTTCTTTTATAAGGAAAATTGTGGAAGAGACAAGGGTATCCGATTACTGTTTTAAATCCTACCAATCCTCCGGTAAATATTTGACTCAGTGATTTAATGTGATAAAGAGATAAGTTCAGGAGATAAAGTTCAGGAGGTAGGTTTCAAATGACCAGGTCAAAGGCTGTCTTTTACTGTATCTTGACCACACATTAAGAATTTTCCGGCGGAAGCTTTATTAAGATAAAAAAAAAAAAAGATAACTGAAATTTCAGACTTACAGTCGCCAATGTTTATCACCGGTGGTCTAAAGCATTTCCGGATTTCCGGATTTCCGGATTCATTTTAAATAAATAGAAGTTAGTTAGTGAGTTTGAAGTGAGTTCCGCCGGGCTCGTGCTTGGAGTAAGAATCTCCGTTCGTCTTGTTTCGGTGAGTTCGGATTTGTTGATCTCCATTAATTAGAGTTAGAGCTGTGT
>JBBBDQ010001428.1:890000-1087500 GCA_037127315.1 Ascarosepion bandense
GCCTTCAACAAGCACAATAAGATCCCCACAGTTAAGTTTGCGGATGGTTCCATTATGATATGTGGATGCGCTTTCATCCAAGGGCACTGGTGAGTTACAAGTTATCCATGGTAGAATGAATGGTAGCATGTATAGGGAGATTCTAGAGAAGAACATTCAGAAATCTACAACTTCTTTAGATCCCAAACAAGGAATGGTCTGAAAATGATGATGCGTTGTGGTACAGTGGATATCGATTCGGAACGACAAATCGGTGGTGCCGAGTTCGAATTCCAGTTGAATTCCTTGCATTCGTATACGCACAAATACCCTTGGGAAAGCTATTAATCCGTCTCCTCCCTCCAGTCATGGGTTAAATAATAGGACAGATTGGGTTCTATAGCCTTGGTCGGCAATCAGTCTACCGCAGAAATCAATGGCAACCTACTGCGGGATAATCTTCTGCCCAGTCAGCCATGTCTCTTTCGAGACACGATCGCCTAAAGCGTGTATCACGCATGGCATTTAACTGACAGACTGACTCTCAATTGTCCAAGTCAGTCTCCTGACTTGAATCCAATTGAGAATTTGTGGAATACTTTGAAGGTTAAATGTCATAAGCGGAATCCACAAAATATCAAGCAATTAGAGGAATTATAAAAGGAAGAATGTGGTACGGCGTAGAAAACTTGCGGCCAACTATAGAAAATGACTGGAAACAATGAAACAAAACAGAGACTACGCAACAAAATATTAAAAGGATGTATCCAATATTTTTGCATAGGGTAATTTTGAACTTTGATATTTTTTTACGAAATATTACTTACAAAATATCAGGCAAGCTCCGAAGAACTTACACTCTCTTGTCACTTGCCAGTCCATTTCAAAATCTCAGTAGCCCAAAACAGGAAATTCTCAATCTCCAATTTTGACCTAGGTTCAACATTTTGTCAAAACAGTGTGAGATTATTTTGACTATAATTGTTTAACCCATTCAGTCGCATATCCCGACAAAAATAATTGTATTCTCTAATTTTATCAATTCGGTTACCTTAATAAAAAAAAATATGAAAATAATTGTATTATCCAATGTTAGAGAAATGTATTTTTTTTCTTTAAATTTAATAAAAAATAATACCAGTCATCTGGAAATAGGGTTACATCACTCCCAAGTCACCTGTCATTTATTTCATAAATGACATTATAACTACTAGTTACACTATTTAACATGCGAATTAATTTTTAGCCTATACCCAAAAAAGTCATTTTCACGCAATCATTTGTTTTAAACACTATTAAGAAGAAATCTGATGATCGTTGTGGGGCAGTGGATATCGACTCGGAACGAGAAATCGGGGAGCCGAGTTCGAATTCCAGCTGAATTCCTTGCGTTCGCTTACGCGCAAATACCCTTGGAAAAGGTATAAATCCGTCTCTTTCCTCCTGTTATGGGCTAAATAACAGGACAGATTGGGTTCTATAGCCTTGACTGGCAACCAGTCTACCACAGAAAGCAATGGCAACCTAATGCGGGATATTTTTCTGTCCAGTCAGCCATATCACGTTTGAGACATGATTGCCCAAGCGTGTATCATGTATGGCACTTAACTGACTGAATAAGAAATCAATTTTCATGCGCCATATTGTGCCCTTCTAATCATATGCAAACGCAAAAATCTCTGTGCATTAATTTCATTAACGTAAAAATGTCCTTTCTTTTATTTCGTGTAATAATATGCATTGCATTTTCTTCTCCTTTTTTTAAAAATACTAGTAATATAGCCCGGCGTTGCTCGGGTGTAATGAAAGCTTTAATACTAATCCATGGTCCTGGAGCTCAGAATGTTTAGACGCTGGTACGAAAGACTAAAAAGCAATAGTTGTTTCCAGTTAAAGTGAAACCGTAGACTGAAGGAAAAATGAATAGCCGTAAGTCAAAATTTGATTTCATGGTATCGATACCAAATAAGTTTTTTCGTCGTAAACTGAATTTTGAAGGCTAAATAAGTCCTCTGAGTAAGTGGTATCATGGCTGAGACTAAGAACTACAATTATATCTACTTAGAGCCAAACCCGAAGCAAAAACTAAAATAAAAGGGTTGAAAAAATTACAGACCTACAGGCAGATAAACAGACTCACACACAAACATCTTGCTTTTTATATATATATATATATATATATATATATATATATATATATATATATATATATATAATGTGTATTTGAGCAGCAACCGTTCTTTCAGACATCTTGTATTGAATACTGTTGATAGGGAACTTTAATTAATTTTTCATTAATTTCTTCCAGAATCCTAAAATTTATCCGTTTTGGTGGCAATAACGAATATAAAAATTGTCTATAATTTTTTTATTATTTTCCAAGTGCTGTTGAGCTTTTGTTTTGCTATGTTCAGCTATGACTATGTCTATGCTGTTTTGATTTTTACTCCTGTTTTCACTGGGCTCTACTAGTTTATTTAGTGTGTTATCTGTTCTTGTTAAAAAACAGACGTTCATTTCAAGATCCCACTTGCCGCGCGCGAATGGAAATCGCATGAGCCTCTTTAGATTTTTAAATATTTCAATAGCCCATTTCCACTTTAAAATAATTTCAAGTTGATTGTAGGAGATTTTTTTTTTAATCGTTTCACCCCAAGCAAGGCATTCCACTGCCACTATTGCGCTTGGAGCTGCATAGGGGAAGGCTAATAGAAAACGTGGTTAGATATAGGAAATGTCAGAAGGTGGGGTGATAGATAGATGGGTGGGTGGGAAGAGTGTTTGAAAGAATGGAAGTGAGTTAGTTTGTTAGGAGGTGTCTATTGACCTTACATTTAAACTCCTGGAGATTGTAGCCGTCGGGGAAGCAGTAATGTGGAAGAGAATTCCAGAGTCGGGAAGTACGAGAAAAGAAACTGTTGGAGTAGAAGTTGCGGTTGCATTTTATCGGTTTCAATGTAAAAGGGTGGGATCTAGTTGCTAATCTAGTATCTCGTGCAAATTCGAACCTAGGGGGCACCAGTGACCTAAGTTCATCGGAGCAGAAACCATGAAAATATTTATAGAAGAGACACAGGGAAGCTACGTCGCACCGGTGAGAGAGAGACTGCAGGCGGTCTGCCAAGTCAGTATCGATCACATTACAGACCCTCCGCTGTACCTTGTTGAGATACATAAATAACCATCATGATAAAGATAGTATAACGTCCAAATGTACTGAAATAAACGAACTCGGTAATATCTGGGAAAATTAAAAAAACGGTATCCAACCAAGGCGGACGTCCGTTTGACTTTTTCAGTATGTCTTAAGTATCTGGTATGTTGAATCCTGCATGCTTTTTTGTTTTTTAATTCTTGTCCTTAATTTTTGTTTGAATTTGTAATTTTTAGCCTTAATTTTCGTTTAAATTGTTTGAATATTTTAATTATTGAGAGAGATACTATTTTGCTATTGTAAATGATTTTGGTTTTCAAATTTCGTATCGACTTTAACTAAGTTAAATTTTTTTTGTCAATTAGAATAGATAGACTAAACTATCGCCCGGTTCACACTCCACCCTCGTCTATTAAAGAGGTGAAGAGGCTCATCCCTTTTTCTCTGTTTAGGATGTGGTTTCCGGCTTTCTCTTTCCCAATCTTTTCACTCTTACGTATATATATATATATATATATATATATATATATAAACAAATGTTTTGAGATACAAATTTTGTATAAATTGCATAGCTGGTTCCAATAATCATTTAAAGATTTTGGAATCAATCTGTATATCATTACGGAAACATTCTATTTGTCGCCAGAAGGATTTTGTGAAGTCTCTGAATTTGTTGAGGGATATTTTATTTTAAATGCTTTTCAGTAATTATTTACACGCGATTTCCCCTCCCCTTCTTATAAGTATTATATATTGAAATGTAAATTTATTTTAACGTGTTTCTCCACCACCATTTTTTGTAGTTGCAGTTTGCAGTTTTTGACGAAAGTTTCTTAGGAACTGTCAATATATTCCTTGTTTTAAAATTGTATATACACCAATATATATATATATATATATATATATATATATATAGTCATTTGAAGACAGATCTGTTTCGCTGTAACACAGCTCATCAGTACGGTTGGACACCCGATTGCATTTAGCCAGGATTGAAATCCGATCGAATTGCCATACGTCGGCGATTCTACCTCTGAGCTATGGGCGCTCGGTAGAAGAAGGCCAATAGCTAAGAATGCTCTAATTCATTACTGAATGAACGATGCGTAGATGCTAGAGTAGCTACTGTAATTTCAAAGTTTACCATTCTTCCAGGGTGCGCAATCAGGGTGTGAGAGCGTAAATAGACATCCCCATATATATATATATATATATATATATAGCACTCTGGAAGAATGGTAGACTTTGAAAAACAGTAGCTACTCTGGCGTGTACGCATCGCTCATTCAGTAATGAATTAGAACACTCTGGCAATTAGGCGTGTATAATGATAATATACACGCTAAAAAGTCTGTCTTTTTATACCGAGCGCCCATAGCCTAGAGTTAGAATCGCGGACTGACGCCAATTCGGTCGGGTTTCAAACGTAGGTTAAAAGCAATCGGAGTCTAACCGTACAGATGAGTTGTGTTACAGCGAAACAGATCTGTCAGCGGATGACTATATATATATATATATATAGAAAGAAAGAGAGAGAGAGAAAGGGGAGAGAGACAAAACTTTCATTCTCCAACTTATCGAGTCGGTGACTAAATGAGAATTTTTACCTGACCACTATTTCAGGTGAAGTTAGCGCGTGTAATTGGTTTGCGTCAACCAGCTTCAGACAATATTAATGTAATTACTGCTCAATTTGAAACATTTCTAATTCATTTTTAAACGTATATACCGTAGGAGGCTGTAAGATAGCGAAATACCCCTTCCAGAAGTAAAACAAAAAGTATCAAGAAACATGAATATTTTAGTTAGATACAACGAAAGAGTAGCGAAATCTTATGAAGTATCAGTATACATTCATGGGAGTGGAAAACTGGACGTTCTTATCTCAGCTGGAGAAGATACTTTCAGACAGTACGTTATGCGCCATACGTTGTACACGCTTAGACAATCGTGTCTCGAAAAAGACATGCCTGAGTGGGTAGAATATTCTCCTGCCGTAGGTTACGATTACGTTGTCAACCAAGGCTATAAAACCCAATCTGTGCTATTATTTAACTCATAGCTTCCTCATTACGTGTCCCACGAACCTCATTTGTCTCTTCCTGATATTTATTTTCAGTTTTCTTCTCGTTTGCATCCTTTCCAACACCTCATCGTTGCACATGTGCTCTGTCCATGGTATCCTCAACATCCTTCTGTAAAACCACATTTCTGCTGCCTCAAGCCTCTCCTTTATCTTTGATGAGATAGTCCAGCATTCACTTCCATACAGAAAGACAGATATCACATAGCAATCCAGCATTTTCTTTTTTGTTTCTACTGAGACTTTCCTGTCTTTCAGTCCTCTGGTTAGCGTCTTTAGCCATGTCAATGCGTCTTTGGATCTCCGTGTCGCATTTTTCATCCTCTGTCAAAACACTTTGCGAGTATTTGAAATTTTTTATTTGTTTTTGTTTTTTTTTAGATTTTCCAACTTGCAGTTGGCATAACGGGTTCCTGTTTTTGCTAATGACCATATAATCAGTTTTCTTGAGGTTTATGCTAAGTCCTTTCTTTTCACTTTCTTTTGCTAACTTCTGTAGAAGGTCCTGCATTTTACTTTCTGTGTCTGCTATCAGTACCGTACGTGTGTCAAATGATAGATAAAACTCGGTTTTTATACACCTGGAAAGGAACCAGTAAAAAAGTAGGATATAAATGAATATAAAACAGTGGCAACAGAAAAATTACGCCAGTGCCTTTCGTAAAAATATCATTTAGATTTGTAGATAAAACATCACTATCATTCGCAAGAATTAATTTCGATTACCAGATAATAAATTTTCAGATAATAATAAAGAAAGTCTACTTTTAGACGAGTGATTCTCAACGGGGTCTCTTGGGCAGAAAACTGGGCCTGAGAAATATTTTAAATTGGCCTGGAGATACGATGAAGAGTGTAATCAGTTGTCATCATTTATATTTTCAACTACACTTTTTCTTTTGTAAATAAAATTACATTGAAAACTGAAGATTTATTTCACGCAAAGAATGGTCAATAAGGATGAAAAGGTCGAGAAACGCTGCTGTAGATGCCCATTATCGTCTAAATCATGAAAAAAAAAACCTTGATATTTAAAAGAATTTTCATTTATAGTCAAATGCCGTCTGCACAGCAAAATCATGCTGGCAATAGGCCAAGCATTACGAAATTCTCTTCGTAATTCTACGGTCATCCTTGTTCCGCAGCAGTCAACCTCATTAACGCAGCTTTGAATATCAGCTTTGCCTAAGTAACAGCTATTTTGTCTGCATCTACCGATTGGAAGCCCAAACTAATCTAGATTTGATATCCATTCACTCGATGAATCTGTTGTGTCAGCGACCATAATTGATAGCAAACTACCTACTTCTACTTTACAATAGATTATTAACGTTGGATGTTTCTGAAAAAAATAATTCACATCAAGTGCTATTCTCTATCATAAACGCCTACATGCTGAAATGATCTTAATCTTGGTAGGGACGACGAATGGGGAGTCAAGTAAAACCTGCCCAATATTTTCCTATAAACTTTTGGATACGAACTATAATAATGTTTACCTATAAGTTCAAGAAAAAACACGACCAAAATATTCTATAGTCTCAAGTATAAAAACGCTCAGTTTTAGAGATAGATTTAGAAGTAATTGGTAATCCAATACTCAATAAAAAAAAATAGTGCTGAACATCTACTTTTTCAAAATCATCCGCGCTTGAAACAGAAGGAGACGTTTATCACTTCTTTCTTGCTTAGGATTGGGTTTCTGGAACATTCTAAATTATAACTCTAAACTTCTAACATCTTCGCCTAAACACTTATCGGTGCTTTGAACAGGAGTAGGTGTTTGTCAATTCTTTTCTGTTTAATTCTACTAGAATATTTTCGTTTTCTTTCATTCCCCCATATAGGGTAAAAAGTTTAATAACAAAACAGAATTTGAAATTGAATAACTTATAAAACTATTTTTCGTAAAATCCATCAATCCAGCCCAACCGAACGGACATGTCTACAGTTCGAATTATCTAAACTTATTTATAAATGGGACTTTGTGTGTGTATGAGTATGTGTTTGTGTGTGTGTGTGTGCGTGTGTGTGTCCATTACCTATAGACTACGAAACGGCTGAACCGATTTTCTTGAAAATTTACACAGTTGTTCTATGAGCGTCTGCGAGTGTTCTTAGCTAGGTTTTGTGTCGAGGTAACCCCGATAATCGAAAACATTGGGTTATAGAAGGAGTGTTCCGATTTTAATCAAATTTCATACACTCATAGAGAAAGACATAAGAAACGATATTCAGAGGTGTCAATGTTGCAGTCGTTACAATAGTGCAGAAAATCGATAATATATATATATAAGGCAAGATGTTTGTGTGTGTGTCTGTTTATCTACCTGTATGTCTGTATTTTTTCAGCTCTTTTATTTTAGTTTTTGCTTCGGGTTTGGCTCTAAGTAGGTATAATTGTAGTTCTTAGTCTCAGCCATGATACCATTTACTTATAGGACTTATTTTGCCTTCAAAATTCAATTTACGACGAAAAAAACTTATTTGATATCGATACTAGGAAATCCAAATTTGACTTACATCCATTCATTTTTCTTTCAGTCTACGGTTTTGCTTTAACTGGAAACAACTATTGCTTTTTAGTCTTTCGTGCCAACGTCCAAAGAGTCTGAGCTCCAGGACCATGGATAAGTTTTAAAGCTTTCATTACACCCGAGCAACGCCTGGCTATACTGCTAGTGAACATATAAATTTAGACGATCGTATTTAGTTTTCAGTCGGGTATCGTAATTCAGAATTAGTCGATGTGGCTAGAATAGTGTGACATACTAGAGCCGCTTTTATAGGTTGACCTTCAATAGCACCTTCTCTAATTGGGCACTTCGATGTGGTGTAACAGTTAGCATGTTTGTCTATCTAGTCCAATTATAGCTGAGTATGGTTTCGATTTTCACTGGAACTTCATACTTTCCGCCTTATGTCACATCTAAGCTAAGCCTTGAAAATCACCACAGGAATTTCTTTTGTATTCTTATTTCGAAAGATTAAATCAAGTTTGTCGATATATTTATTTATTTATTTTGTCTTACAAAATTATGGCACAAGGCCGAAGAAAGGGAGGGGGAACAAAACATGGGTTGGTCTGCTACTAACTATCTTATACCTAGCTAATCCGTCTCACGACCTAAACATACGTTACAATTATTTCTCAGTCACCACAAGAACTTATCCATCAACACTCACACTGCCATGTACCAAATAACACGCAACATTCCGGGGATCTAAAACCACCCCAAATGAACATGAAAATTCCTCTATGTACAATAATTACAAAAATATATAAAAATTTGACATGAAATGACATGAAGGGGAGGAGTATGGTAACAATGTCCCCAAAATGAAAAAATTGTCGATATAATCTCTAAAATATTTTACATCTGAAGTTAAAACACTTTTACATTTCCCAATGTATAAATTGAGCCCAAGAACGTAATTCCTATTCTCATCTAAACTATCATATTTAATGATGTCACAAAAGCAATATTGCAACCTCGCCACGCAAAAAAAAAAAAAAAAAAAAATTAAAAAAATAAAATTATGGCTTTCCCGCCATAATGCCTTTTTTATGGTATAACTAGCAGTATAGCCCGGCGTTGCTCGGGTGTAATGAATGCTTTAAAACTAATCCATGGTCCTGGAGCTCAGACTTAGCCTAAAGAATATTTGTGTGAAGTTTGGTGAGAATCGGATAAAAAATTGTGGATTTGTAAAAAGGACATACAGACAGATAAAAAGATACACACCCACAGACAGATAAACAGATACACACACACAGACAGATGTACAGACACACACACACACAAACACAAATATCTTGCCTTATATATATATATATATCATCGATTTTCTGCACGATTGTAAGAACTTCAACCTTGAAACTTCTGAATATCGTTTCTTACGTCTTTGTCTATGAGTGTATCAAATTTGATTAAAATCGGACCACTCCTTCTATAACCCGATTTTTTCGACTATCGACTTTCGATATTTATCGGGAATACCTCGACACAAAATCTAGCTAAGAACACTCGCAGACTCTTATAGTACAACTGTGCAAATTTTCAAGAAAATCGGTTCAGCCGTTTCGGAGTCTATGGGTAACGGATACACACACACAGACACACACACACATACACACACAAAGTTCCATTTATAAATAAGTTTAGATAGACCAAGTACGTTTACTTGACTGATCTGCGAATATGATCAAACTCGTTGAACTCAAAATTATTTTTATACGTGACAAGAAACTGTTGACGGACAAAATATCTATTGCTTAAGTAAAAGCTGTTAGTAGAAATTTTCTCATAGTCATCGGTAATAAGATGGGTCTCTTGAACGCAGCATCTGTTAACACTGATACGTAGAATGGTTTGGAAACATCTCGACATTCTTAACTCAAAGATCAGCAGTAGGCTATTGAAACTATATCAGTGAGTAAGGTACCATACGTGACACACCCTTTAGGCGATCATGTCTCGAAAGGGACATGACTGACTGGGCAGAAGATTATTCCGCCGTAGTTGGCCATTGCTTTCTGCGGTAGACTGGTTGCCAGCCAAGGCTATAGAACCCTTTTGTCCTATTATTTAACCCATAAATGGAGGGAAGAGACGGATTAATACCTTTCTCAAAGAGTATTTGCGCGTAAGTGAATGCAAGGAATTCAACTGGAATTCGAACTTGGCTGCCAGATTTCTCGTTTCATATCCTAGCCGGTCATCACCTTTCAAGCTGGTTGTCCTTTTTTTGCACTTAACCGACTGACTGAATATAATAGTTGAAAACATGATTAAGGCGTCTACTGGGCATAAAGTGGGAGATCAGTTTTATATTGTTTTAAGTAATAAACTGATCCCCCACTATTTCCTACTTAATAACATGATAAATCTCTTCACCCTCTACATACGAGTCAAATAACAGGACAGATTGGGTTCTATAGCCCTGACTGGCAACCAGTATACTACAGAAAGCAATGGCAACCTACTGCAGGATAATCTTCTGCCCCGTCAGTCATGTCTCTTTCGAAACACGATCGCCCAAGCGTGTATCACGTATGACACTTAACCGACGGACTTAATACAATAGTTGAAAACATGATTAAGGCTTCTAATGGGTATAAAGTGGGAGATCAGTTTTATATTGTTTTAAGTAATAAATACATATCTTCCCCCTCTACCTATGAGTCAAATAACAGGACAGATTGGGTTCTATAGCCTTGGCTGGCAACCAGTATACCGCAGAAATCAATGGCAACCTACTGCGGGATAATCTTCTGCCCAGTCAGTCATGTCTCTTTCGAGACGACAAAAAATGAAAAAAAGATTCATTCTATTCCAGTTTGTCTATTTTCATAAAATACATAGACATAGAAAAATATATACCTTTGTTTCATGCACGCTACACTTATCAGGCAAGTTGTAATATTTCAATATTTCTAACCTGCTGCTCAGAGGGGGAAGCTGTCCATTTACTTATGAGAAAAAGTTAATGAGTTAATTAATTTAATACACACAAAGAATATTCGGTCCCAAAATAATAGTTTAAAGATTTAATATGAATAAAAAACATATAATGAATTTACATAACAAATACTTACACAACATCCATCCTCGCCACTTTTATAGATATAGATATGCTATAAAGAAAAAAAATACAAACTTAGTTCAATTTGCATAAACCTCACTGATATGACATCATGCATATATTTCTGTATATCAGTATAATTTAATATATCCTAAATTCTACATGTCTACGACGCCGTTATATATATATATATATATATATATATATATATATATTACACGTACTTATAATATATATATATATACGGGTGCCCGTGTAAAGATATTTAGAAAGCAATAAATCAATGTTAAACTATGGCTTACGAAATCGCACCCCACAAAGATTTCGCCCAAGATGTCGCCAACAGAACGACTAGAACACAAAAAGAAGCTATATATTGATTCATCACAGGAATATTTTTCTCCTCCAAGGGAAATGCGTTAATATTTTCCGCGGATCCCTTACGTTCAGTCGACACAAGGCGCTTTTCTTACGTAATGACTTGTGCTGGTAACGAAGGGGTGGTTTATCAGCATTTTTAAATTGTTCCATTTTTGGGAATTGTCAAAATATTTTGCCTTATTGGTCGTGAGACGCAGTAATCGTGCAAAAATGAAGAAGCTGCCATTGCTTATCAAGTGGCTTTTTTATATTGTTTAATATCAACTGCGATTATATTTCCAGTTACCTTGACAGGAGAATGGGGTAACCGCGTGTTGTTTCAATGAATTGTTTGAAGAGGGAAAAAAGAAAATATTTCTTGGTCAAAGCTAGTGGTGAAAAATTAAGCAGTAGAACGAAGGTTCAAATTATTCCGTTAAAAGAAGTAGGTTATGAGTTATGTACCCAAGTTCGAACAAAATTAGCTGATTAATTTTCTTTTCTATTATAGCTTTCTCAGATATATATATATATATATAGGTACCTCCAATCAATTCTTAGATACCTAAATTTAAATTGAAAATTTAAAAATAATTAACCTATCTTCAAGCTTTAAAATTAGGTCTATTTGAAAGCCAAGGGATTAAAGTTAGTAATTTCAATGATCAAAATACACTGGTGTATTTTAAACTGAAATTATATCGATTGGAATCCGAAATTTAAAAAAAAAAAAACTTTAAATTTTCCGCCATTTTTTTATTTATTGACAGGTTACGTCAACATTAGCCAACTTTCTGTTTAAAAAATCTTGAAAAAATATATACATCAAAGACACTTTTTTAAAAATGTTTTAATTAATAAAATTAATTAATTTAATTAATGTTTTTTTAATTGTTTAAATTGAACCTTACCTTAATCTGGTTTCACACAATAGTAATACCATAACTTTATGTAATTTAAGACAGAAACTTATCTTAAATACAGTAGTCCTGTCATCAACGTAATTCGAGCTGTGATTGATTGAATATGTCAGCTACTGTCTGTCAACACCCCAAGTATCGCGTCCGGAAGTGCCAAATTTTTATGTATCTAAAAAACCGGTTTCTGTTTTTTAGCTGCATAGCTAACCATAACATAATATTTTCATCAATTACATCATATTTTATACAATGTTCGTTTAGCATTATAGCTGGATGATTGAATATGCTTGCTAAATAAATAAAAATTGAAATTGCTTTTAAAATAATTTTACAATTTAATAACAAAGAATGAAATTAAAATAACCCAGTAAAGTTATGAAATATTATGCTAATTATTAATATTTTTATTATGCCTTATTCATATTAATTAGTAAGATAACTAGGTAAAAATATCTAATTTAATTTTTACATAACTGTAGATGTTATAAATAAGTATCTATATTTTTTGTACATATCATACTGTATTTATGCAATACCTTGAAGAGAAAGGAATTTTGGGAATATTTTGTAGCCCTGAAAAGGGCCGTGGTGTTTTCTTAATTGGCTCTCAAATCCTCCTCACTGTTTAGCTGCTTTTCCAGGTACAGGTATGTAGGTATCTCCCTTAATTTGATAATTATCGGTAAAATAATTTTATAACATGTGTTTTGTACAATAATTTACAATTTAAAAAAGAACATGAAAGGAGGAGTTAATCAATAAAAATGCATAAATTCAATATTAGGATTAAGCTATGAAATAAAATAGAAAAAAATGTCTTTTTTTCATTCAATTGAAAATACAAAAGATGAAACCTTTTCCAATTTGTTTTAATCTTAGCTAGGCACCATAAAATTGTAGTACATATTTATTTCTTAGTCACATTTTGCAAACTCAAATTGAAATTAAACTTATTTTTTTTAAATTCCAACTTTCGTCTTGATTTTTTCCATTGTGAATGTAGGTATCTCCCTTAATTTGATAACTAAGGGTAAAATAATTTTATAACATGTGTTTTGTACAATCATTTACAATTTAAAAAAGAACATGAAAGGAGGAGTTAATCAATAAAAATGCATAAATTCAATAGTAGGATTAGGCGATGAAATAAAATAGAAAAAACATGTCTTTTTCATTCATAAAATAAAAAAATGAAACCTTTTCCAATTTGTTTTAATCTTAGCTAGGCACCATAACATTGTAGTACATATTTATTTCTTAGTCACATTTTGCAAACACACATTGAAAGTAAACATTTTTATCCCTAATAATTTATTTTATGAATCATTACCACATGCCATTGGAATGAGCAGCCCAAAATGCCAAAACAAATTAAAAAGAAGTTTTTTCTAAATTCTGTCAGGTATATAGATTCACAATTAATATTAAAAATGATAAAACTAATAAGTTAAAAATATAAAAGTTACTTTAAATATTTAAATTCTGACTAGAAATGACTTCTTTATTGAGCGATTCAGAGACACGCATGAAAAGAATAGCAGTAAGGAACTTCGGGGTTTATATACCAGAAAATTTCATGTAAGGGCGAACAACCTTTGAGTCACGTGACCTTTTACAGATTTATATCGTTTATGAGCACCTGTACTGACCAAAAACGGGAAATTAACATGCAAAAATAAACAGTTTTAATTAAATTACAAAAAAAGCTTCTCTTTTAGAGTAACTTTTTTAAATTTTTCGATTAATAAATATATTTGCCACACATTAATTAAAAAACATCTGAGAGACCTATAAGAAGAAAATTGTAAAAGACTTATGAAACTTTTTAAATTACTTAATAAAAAATATGAAAAATAAAAACAATTCTTGTAAAAATTCATTACTAACGGAATTTTTTTTTATTCAGAAGATGACACAATTTTAATTTATGATTATAAAAGTCATTAGAAGTTTACCCAAATAAAAATTGGCATAGTCTTATTGCATTTTTGTTTTCCTAATTCAGAGCTGATTTTCTAAAAACTTTTTAAATTACTTAATAAAAAATATGAAAAATAAAAACAATTCTTGTAAAAATTCATTACTAACGGAATTTTTTTTTATTCAGAAGATGACACAATTTTAATTTATGATTATAAAAGTCATTAGAAGTTTACCCAAATAAAAATTGGCATAGTCTTATTGCATTTTTGTTTTCCTAATTCAGAGCTGATTTTCTAAAAACTTTTTAAATTACTTAATAAAATATATGAAAAATAAAAACAATTCTTGTAAAAATTCATTACTAACGGAATTTTTTTTATTCAGAAGATGACACAATTTTAATTTATGATTATAAAAGTCATTAGAAGTTTACCCAAATAAAAATTGGCATAGTCTTATTGCATTTTTGTTTTCCTAATTCAGAGCTGATTTTCTAAAAACTTTTTAAATTACTTAATAAAAAATATGAAAAATAAAAACAATTCTTGTAAAAATTCATTACTAACGGAATTTTTTTTTATTCAGAAGATGACACAATTTTAATTTATGATTATAAAAGTAATTAGAAGTTTACCCAAATAAAAATTGGCATAGTCTTATTGCATTTTTGTTTTCCTAATTCAGAGCTGATTTTCTAAAAGGTAGCTTGTTTTGAAGAAAGAAAGACAGTTGATTAGCTTTCCTTAATGACTCCTGAATTTAATGAAAACTATCTATATTTTGTGACCGAGTTTCATTTTTCGACATTTCTGGAAATTAAATATTGAGGGGATAACAAATTAAAAAAAAAAATTTACCAATATTTTTTTAAAATAATTGTTTCAAAAATCATTTCAATCATTTGTGAATAAGTCCTGAAATTTTCATCAAAATCAGACAATTATTTGAGTTTTGCAAGAATTTCCAATTAATGTGTCTTTCACAGTCAAAAAAATGCCTTCGAGTACTATTATGCTGTTGACGTAATAAACTCTAGCGTCAATTTACCCCTTTCACTGACGAGATAAAAAAAAAGATATTCTACCACTAAATGAGCCCTTCAGAACCTGTTAGAACAATTTTAAAAATTTGTAAAAATAATTAAAAAATACTTTGATCCATCCTCTTTATGATAGCATAAACATTTTGCCTGGAAAACTTTGTTTTTATTTAGTTTGAGGCCTTTTACTTCAGACTATGCTGATTTTCCCACGGTAAAATTGGAGGTACCTATATATATATATATATATATATATATATATATATATATATATAAAATAAAATTATTTATAAATGAAACTGTGTGTGTGTGTGTGTGTGTGTGTGTGTGTGTGTGTGTGTGTGTGTGTGTTTGTCCATTATCTATAGACTCCGAAACAGCTGAAAAGATTTTCTTGAAAATTTACACAGTTGTACTATAAGCGTCTGCGAGTGTTCTTAGCTAGGTTTTGTGTCGAGGTATTCCAGATAAATATCGAAAATCGATAATCGAAAAAATTGGGTTATAGAAGTAGCGGTACGATTTTAATCAAATTTGATACACTCATAGACAAAGACATAAGAAACGATATTAAGATATTTCAAGGTTGCAGTTCTTTCAATTGTGCAGAAAATAGATTATATATATATATATATATATATATATATATATATATAGATAGATAGATAGATAGATAGATAGATAGATAATGCAAGATGTTTGTGTGTGTGTGTGTCTGTTTATCTGCCTGTATGTCTGTATTTTTTTCAGACATTTTAATTTAGTTTTTGCTTCGTGTTTGGCTCTAAGTAGGTATAATTGTAGTTCTTAGTCTCAGCCATGATACCATTTACTCATAGGACTTATTTAGCCCTCAAAATTCAATTTACGACGAAAAAACTTAATTGATATCGATACCAGGAAATCAAAATTTGACTTACATACATCCATTCGTTTTTCTTTCATTTTACGGTTCGGCTTTAACTGGAAACATCTATTGCTTTTTAGTCTTTCGTGCCGATGTCCAAACAGTATGAGCTCCAGGACCATGGATTAGTTTTAAAGCTTTCATAGCACCCGAGCAACACCAGGCTATACTGCTATATATATATATATATATATATATATATATATATTACGGAAATTAACGAAATGATTTTGAAAAAACGGCATTTTGTTTGAACATCAGTTTTAATCGATACTCGTATTTAAGTAGATAATCTGTTTATAATCACACTGTGTTATATATTTATTTCTACCGGCCTGATTATTTACGACACATTTTTGTTACAATATGTGTCATTCGGTAGGATTCGAACCTGCGACCACTATCATCATGGGGAAGCCATCAGTTGATCTAGCGCGTCTTAGACCTCTCGATCACAAATGACCAACAGCCTAAATGAAGTCAAATCAAGCCTATGTAACACAATTTTCGACCCACACAAATAACAATATCTGCTCTGAAATGTATCGCAATGTCAACAAATGTAAACATACAATGTTACGGAAATGTTTGTTACGATAATTTGTACCGAATGACACACATTTTCGTAAAAACAATTATCGTAAGTAATCAGGCTGGTAGAAATAAATATGTATGCTGTTTCATTATAAACAGAATATCTGCTTAAATACAAGTATCGATCAAACAAATAAATTCATATGTATGTATATATATATATATATATATATACGTGTTTTTCACATGAGTTTAATTTTGTGAAAATATTCTCTGATGAAGCTTTAATAAAAGTGAAACATCATAGATTCCTAATTTTTTAAAGTGTTATTGATCCTATTATATGTATTTACATCTATTTATTTATTCTTTATCTTTTATATATATATATATATATATATATATATATGTGTGTGTGTGTGTGTGTGTGTGTGTGTGTGTGTGTGTGTGTGTGTGTGTGCGTGCGCGTAAAAGGATCAAAGACAGAGATTCATGACCCCCATATTAGGAGAAGACAGAAGACTTTTGGATTAAATAATATATATATATATATATATATATATATATATATATATATATATATAACACCTTATGAGCCGGACGAACCTACCTAGGATTCACCTGAACGGATCGTCAGGGAAAGCTCTACCTTTGTACTTGAGCGCTCTCTGTGAAATGATTACTTCTGTCGGGTTTTTTCTTCAGGCTTCGTGCTGATTTCGGTCCGAACACTTTTGACTGAATTCATACCCTAATCTTTTTTTTTTTTTTACAGCCATTTTTTCCCTTCGTTTGATAGTTTTCGAGGAAGGTTTTCGAGATGAGCATGATTTTAATCTCGTTTATATATATATATATATATATATATATATATATATAAATCAAAATAATAACTAAATAGACTCTGTAAGTATGTAGGCCGTAAATTTATACTAAGATAAACCTTCAAAAAAACCACTAACAAACAGAACCTAATTCCGTTACAATCCGGTGCACTGAGGCGTCGGATAACTGGGGAGAAAAAAAGAAATCCGCGGAACAAGAACAAAACATTCAATACTCCGCAGTAAAGAAAAAAAAAACCCAAACGGAACCAACCACAAGAAAAAGTGCTCGATACAAAGTACAAAAAATATACAAAAGTAGAGCAAAGACACACAAAAAAATCTAAAGCGAGCCAAACCTACCTTTCACACTACGGATCGTCAGGGCAAATATATATATATATATATATATATTATTATTATTATTTTTATTATTATTATTATTTCACGCCATGCAAGGCAATTAAATCACTAAAATGGAAGGGGATGATTATTGTAATATTTAAGTAACATTAAAAAAAACATTACGAAGTAGAGAGTACAATTAAATTACAAGATTTCTTCATTTTTTACGTGCCGTGTCTCTTCTGGACGTAGGCGATAATGGCCCTCCACATCTCCCTATCCCATGTATCTCTTAACACATTTGTTACTCCTCCCAAACCTTGTTCTGCCATCCATTTGCTCAAGTATGCTATTCGTTGATTTTCCTTCTCTTTCTTTTCCTCTATCTGTCCTGTGTGTATCATATTCCCCAAGCCGTTTTTCCGCATTACATGTCCCAGAGAGTTTATCTGTCTGTTCCTGATGATAAACATCAGTTTCTTTTTTTTCTTTTTTTTCTTCTAAACCTCGTTTTTGCTAAAATATTCGGTCCATGGTATCCTCAGCATCCTTCTGTAGAACTACATTTTGGTTGCTTCGCGCCTTTTTCATCTTTGATGAGATTGCCAAGAATTTGCTATCGCCCGGTTCACACTCCAGCCACGTCTATTGTACAGGTGTAGAGGCTCATCCCTTGTTCCCTGTTCAGGATGTGGTTTCCGGCTTTCTCTTTTCCAATCTTTTCACTTTTCTTTTTCTTTTTCCTTTTACCTTTTTTTTCTCAATTGGAGTAGATAGACTAAACTATCGCCCGGTTCACACTCCACCCACGTCTATTGTACAGGTGTAGAGGCTCATCTCTTTTTCCCCGTTCAGGATGTGGTTTCCGGCTTTCTTTTTTCCAATCTTTTCACTCTTACGTAGCCCTCTGCACATCAGTGGTGTTACCGCCTTGCTCGGGGTGATATGATTAAAAAAAAAAAATAGATATAATGACAGATATCACATAACAACCCAGTAGTCTTTTCTTTGCTTCTAACAAAATTTTCCTGTCTCCCAATACTCTACCCAGCTTCTGGAATGCATCAATACCTGTGCCAATACGCTTTCGAGTCTCAGTATCGCATTTTTCTCCTGTGTTAAAACACTCTTTGTGGTGCATTGGATATCGGCTCGGAACGAGAAATCGGGGAGCCGCTTTCGAAATCCAGCTGAATTCATTGCATTCACTTACGCACAAATACCCTTGGGAAAGGTATTAATCCGTCTATTCCTTCCAGTTATGGGTTAAATAACAGGACAGATTGGGTTCTATAGCCTTGGTCGACAACCAGCCTATCGCAGAAAGCAATGGCAACCTACTGCGGGATAATCTTCTGCCCAGTCAGTCATGTCTCTTTCGAGACATGATCGCCCAAGCGTGTGTCACTTATGGCACGTAATTGACTGACTATCGATTTTAGTATCCCCGACTTATAGCTGGCATTTGGGGCTCCTCTTTTTACTGGTGACCATAAATTCAGATTTATTTTGGCTTATGATTTGTTATTTGTTTTCCGTTTTCTTTGGCATTCTGAAAAACGTCTTGCAGTTTTATTCCGTCTCTGCAATCAGCACTGTATCATCTGCGCTTCTGATACTGTTCATTCCGTGACCACCAATGACGAATGACTTTTAGTTCGATATTGTGACCACTAATCACCAAGGACTTCTAGTTCTCTCTAAAGCTGAATAGATCCTATTACAAGACCTATACTTGTCTTTTTAATTTTGGATATCTGCAGAAATCACTCACTCTGAGTATGCAGACGGTTTGCTACCAGTAGAATTTCTTTCTTTCCTGCATATGTCAATGTTGTCAAGCATCTCTATCAAGATTTTGTGGCATAATTTGTCGAATCCTTTTACGTAGTCTATGGAACACAAGCTTTTGAATTTGTATTTCGCTTATTGATAACATTTTGAGCATAAATTTAGCGTTCATTTTTCATTTCATGTCCTTAACGAAACCGCATTATTTTTATACTACATATAGCCTGATTCTGCTGCGTGCTCTATTTATCAAAATAGGTTTTCCCTGTTGTTTTCTTCAGGGAAGGCTTGTATTTCTTTTATAAATATTTTTCTGCATCATGAGCGTGTCATAATCTGCATTTTGGTAGAATTTATTTCTACCACATTCGTGTAAATGTTGGGAAACGTAGATTTTCTTGTTATTAGCTAGTTTAATATTACTTATGTGCAGGGTCATTCTTTTATTCAGGCCTTGTGTCGGCTTCTTGTATATTTTTGTGCATTCATCACATTCTAGAGCAGAAATTACGATTTTAGAATTACAGCTAAGTTTTTTTCCTCGAATGTAGATGTGTTTTCGAACTTGAAATATTTTTCCCATATATGTCAAGGTTGTCAAGCATCTCTATCAAGTGTTTGTGACGTAATTTGTCGAATTCCTTTGCGTAGTCTATGGAACACAGATACACTTTCGTTTGCATTTGTATTGCGCTTTTTGATAACATTTTGAGCATAAATTTAGCGTTCAGTTTTTTAGCCTCCTTATTCTTATACTACCTCTAGCCTGATTCTGCTTCACGTTCTAGTCATCAGAATTCGAATGGTAACTATTGAACTTGCATTAAAAATCTTCGAAGATCAAATTCGGCTGGAAAGCATTAAAGTAAAAAAAGAGTTACACAAGCGAGATAAGCAGGAGAAAGTATTTGCATAGAACTTACGGTTATGTCTAAGCACAGCAAGTAAAAAATGATGGGTGCTTACAACTAATTTCTCACTGCCTTTAAATTCATAGTACAAAAACAGAAAAGTCTTCAATACAATTACCATGAAAATATTCATAGGGAAGCCATGTTACGGGTTATTGTATATATATATATATATATTAGTTATCCACGTACAAGCCTGTTACGCTGTATCACAGCTCATCAGTGTGGCTAGACACATCCACTTGCTTCTGGCCGGAATCAGAAACTCGACCGAATTGGTATCAGTCGGAGTCGCTACTCCCTAAGCCATCGACGCATGGGATCAGAGAAGGGAAATTTTAACGTGCTGTATATAATCAGTATATACAAACGCCAGTCACCGAAAGAACTCAATTAATTTCTGAAGAGTCACGCATATAGCAGAAGTGAAAACTGTTTTTAAAATTTTTCTTCTCCACAGAGCATAATATATTAGTCATCCACATACAAGCCTATTACGCTGTATCACAGCTCATCAGTGTGACTAGACATATCCACTTGCTTATGGCAGGGATCGAAACTCGACCGATTTGGTGTCAGTCGGTGTCGCTACTCCCTAAGCCACAGGCGCATGGAATCAGTGCAGGGAAAATTTTACATGTTGTATATAAGCAGTGTATACACACGCCAGTCACCGAAAGAACTCGATTCATTTCTGTAAAGTAATGCATATATCGCAAAAATGGAAAATGTATTCTTTAAATTTTCTTCACTAGAGAACTCAGTCGTAATGAGAGCATAATATATTAGTCATCCACATACAAGTCTGTTTCGCTGTATCACAGCTCATCAGTATACTACTTTAAAAACAAGGAATTTATTAACAGTCTCAAGAGCCCTTTCGTCGTCCAACAACTCATCAGAAAAAGTCGCTGGAGAAATTGATTTAAATGAAACGAAAAGTACGAAAATAAAGAGAAAAAAAGAAGGAAACAGGATAAAATAAATGTATATATAAATATATTGATTGTTTAAATCCTTAGATTTTGGTTTTAATAAAATTAGACCAGTGCACATTTGTATTAAAAAAAAGTTCAACACAATTATATTGAAGAATTTTTTGCATTTGTAAACGAGTTATTACGCTTAATAGCTCGTTTACAAATGTAAAGTATACATATAAATCTAGATAATTATAACGAGGGGAGGAGAAATCGCGTGTAAATTATTATCGATGCTCAGTTAAAATAAAATATCCCCCAACAAATAAAGAGACTTAACGAAATCCTTCTGCTGGCAAAGAAAAGTTTTTCGTAAGGATATGCAGACTGATTCCAAAATAGTTAAATGATTATTAGAACCATCTACATGTAAAATTAATATGCTCTCATTACGATTGAGCTCTCTGGAGAAGAAAATTTTAAAAACAGTTTCCATTTCAGCTATATGCGTGTCTCTTCAGAAATGAATTGAGTTCTTTCGGTGACTGTCGTCTGTGTACACTGCTTTTATACAAGGCGTTAAAATTTCCCTTCTCTGATGCCATGCGCCGATGCCTTAGGGAGTAGAGACTCCGACTGAGACAAAATCGGTCGAGTTTCAATCCCGGCAAGTGGATATGTCTAGCCACACTGATGAGCTGTGATACAGCGAAACGGGATTGTATGTGGATGACTAATATATATATATATATATATATATATATATATATATATATATATACTGTATCGAGGCAGTAGAGAATTTTCGAGACATATTGTTAAATAAAACAGACAATGAATGTCTATTATGTTTAATCATGAACCGTTCTAAACATCGTATTTTGGCTTTAATTTCAGGTAAAAATAATAAATATATAAATAGAATGTCTAATATTTGCATATTTTATTATTATGCTGGTTCTACAACCACGCAAGTAAATCCTCTACAAAAAAACCCAAAAAAAACAATGTAATATATCAATTTACATGCCTGTTCAGACATTGTATCTCTGGTACTATTAATAAATTTACTACATATATTTATTTTACTACAACCACGCTCTCCCGTAGCCTTACCTGTCACTTTTCTGATCATAGTTCAATTAAACAACATTTCTTAGAAAAAACAGAGCCATGTAAGTAATATTAAACAGATTTTAGTCGATAACACAATAATACTCACTCATATACACAATAAAAGAACCTTCAGACATTGGAAGCCATGTACATTAAATCAAAATAACACACACTTAAAATCACATTTCAATCTGGTCACAACACATTACATTGCATTTAGACATATGGTTCTGTTAAAATTTTCGGTCTCTCATGCGGTATGACGTCATAGAACCGCATTCCAAATTTACGAACTGCATCCGTTATTTGGTTTACTGTTATCGTTGCATAACGATATTTTATGTCAACACAAGATAAAATCATCTTTTATGGCGGATGTCTTTATGTTAACATCCCCGTAACCTCTCTGAAGATGGCTGATGTGAGCCGAAAATTTAGAACCAGCAAAATAAAAAATAGTCAAATATTGGACAATTTTTTCGTTATTTTCAACTGAAATTAAAGCCAAAATGCGATGTTTAGATCGCCTTATGATATAACAGGATAACAGACATTTATCGGTGAGAAAGTAAAGGCAGTCGTGCTGCCAGGTTGGCACCGTTTACATTGCAGATTCTTCTCTGGATCCTGTCAATAAACCAGATATGACTAGCAGGAGCACCAGACCAGATATGACAAAAATATTCAATGCACGGGTGGATGGTTGATATATATATATATATATATATAGTATTGTCATCCGCAGACAGATCTGTTTCGCTGTATCACAGCTCATCAGTACGGTTAGACTCCGATTGTTTTTTTTTACCCAGGATTGAAACCCGACCGAAATGGCGTCAGTCGGCGACTCTATCCCCGGGCTATGGGCGTTCGGTGGAAGTAAGCAGACTTTTTAGCGCATATCATTATACGCGCCCAATAGCTAGAGTGCTCTAATTCATTTCATTGAATGAGCAATACGAGAAAAACTTCCCGGCCGATACAGAAACACAAACCTCCAAGCAGTAGATTTAACTATTGATTCAAATTAGCCGTTTCACTTGAGTTCGGCTGAGAGTATGAGGCCGAGGATTCGCCGTGTATAGTTTTCAGGGATACATGCTGATGAAGATGGTATGAGGGACTGTCTATGGCGGTTTAGGATAGCAGTTTCGTTTTGGAAGAATTAAAATTTACAAGTCATTTCTTACGCCAATCCACAACAGATTGGAGGTCCTTTTCAAGATCAGCGCAAGGTTATCTTTGTCATCTTTGACAGATTTACTAAGGCGGGGATAAATGGTGGTGTCGTTAGCCTAAATGCCTATTGGGATTGATTACATTAATGAGATCTTTGAAGAAGATCAGCAAGAGCCACTGAGCGAGAAGAGAGCTCTGGGTTGAACACCCGCGTTCGTGTGATAGGATCTAGAGTCATGTACGTTCAAAACGATCATTATTACGGGGTTTGATAGGAACGATAGAATCAAATCAAACAAGCGTTCAGTTATACAATAGCCTTGTAGCTTTCGCAGAACGCCAGCGTGCTAAACACTGTCAAATGCTTTGGAAATATCCAGGGCAACAGCTCTAGCTTCGCCGGTCTTAGCGAGAGCCCGTTTCGATGATGGTCGTTAGCAGATCAGCGGTAGACCTGTCGAAGCGGAAGCCATAATGTCTGTCGGAGAATAGGTTATTTGCTGTGAGATGTTGAAGATAGCCTGGAACACTTTGCCAAAAAATCGGTAGGAGGCTGATAGGGTGAAAATTACAGGGATCAGAGTGTTCTCCAGAGTTTTAAATACAGGAACCACGGAGGAGGACTTTCGGAAGGCAGAAAAGCAGGAAGCAGAGAGCTTTTAATTATAGAGTTTTGAAAGGAGAGAGGAAAGTTCAGGGGCACATTTTTTCATGACGATGACCGGGATTGCGTCACCCCCTCTCTCCTTGTGAGGCTTAAGCTTTAAAATTATCGGTGGTTATGTATACATCCCTCAGTTGAGCCTCAGTTCTGGGGTGGGAAGTCGGGTACCAAATGCGGTGTTGGAAGAGAATCTGCGAGCAAAACACTCGGCCTTGTCCACTGTGTCTGTGAGGACCTCAAATTTATTGGTTAAAGTTTGAATGGAGGGCTCAACAAATTTTCGCACAGTCACAAGTAGTTCTTAGATCCCATTTGAGGGAAATATTGAAATACATTTAATTATATGGTTTTCTGAAAATCGGAGAAAGCCTCCAGACAAAAGCGATATAAAATTATACAGATTTAAAATTAAAAAAAAATATTTTGATATTGAATTTCCACAATGAGAACAATACAACCCAAATATACGTAGTAAACACACACACCTACATACGGAATTTAACGAAGATTAACGAAATGGTCTTAACAAAAACGACAATTGAAATGATTTGTTAGAACATTATTTTTTATCGATACTCCTGTTTAAGTAGATATTTTTTTATAATCTAACAGTATTATAAATCTATTTCTACCGGCCTGATTATTTACGTTAATTTTTTTTGTTACGAAAGTGTGTGTCATTCGGCAGGTTTCGAACCTGTGACCCCAATCCACATAGGAGAAGCCTCCAATTGATTTGCTAGGCTTCATTTGACTTCTTTTAGACTGTTGGTCATTCGTGATCGAGAGGTCTAAGACTCACCAGATCAATTGGTGGCTTTCCCTATGTGGATAGGAGTCGCAGGTTCGAATCCTGCGGTATAACACACATTTTCGTAACAAAAGAAAATTATCTAAATAATCAGGCCAGTAAAAGTAAATATATTATACTGTTAGATTATAAACAGGATATCTACGGAAATACGAGTATCTATCAAAAATAATGCTCAATAAATGTCCAAATAGTGGATATACTGGTGAATCTGGAAATAGTTTTAGATTCAGTTTTATTAATCATATACTAAGCATACGCCAAAACAACCCTTATTCCCCCATAGTTGAACACACATTAGAAAACTGCAAATGTTTACTGATATATTCCGATTTTAGTTCTACATACTCACGCAGAAAGGGAAAAAAAATACTGGATTTTACTGAATTTTTAAAATTAAATGCATATACGCTAGGGTTAAGTAGGGATTTGGGTATTTTGAATCTTTATAAATATTTCAATAGTTAAACATTTTTTAGATACACTTAAATTTTTTTTCTTTAAAACAACATTTAAAAGTATTATTACAGTTAGGTTTACGTTTAAAAATATTCAAACTCTATTGCTTTCTACATCACGCGACGTACACATCTCGCGACGGACACACGTCGCGACGGACGCATCTCGCGACGGACGCTTCTAGTTTAAAATCATTTGTTTCTGATGAAAGGCCGAGGCCGGTCTGAAATATCAAATATATATATATAATAATACAAATAAATAATTACGGTCAAAAAATATTTATATACTAATATATGTGTATATCATTAGATAGGTAGAAAGGAAAAGAATGTGATAGATAGATAGATAGAGAGAGAGAGAGAGAGAGAGAGAGAGAGAGATAATGAACATACTGCCATAGATAGATAGATATATAGATAATGAACATACTGGCATAGATAGATAGATAGATAGATAGATAGAGAGAGAGAGAGAGAGAGAGAGAGAGAGAGAGAGAAGAGAGAGAGAATGAACATACTGCCATAGATAGATAGATAGATAGATAGATAGATAGATAATGAACATACTGGCATAGATAGATAGATAGATAGATAGATAGATAGATAGATAGATAGATAGATAATGAACATACTGGCAGAGATAGATAGATAGATAGATAGATAGATAGATAGATAGATAGATAGATAGATAGATATGGGAATTTATTTGGATAGATAAATTGACGTCAGTGGATGAAGATATATAGATAGAGAGATTATGAATAAATTAAAATAGATATACGGAGAATCTATGCAATACTTACGAGCAGGTTACAGTAAGCTGAAGAATGTTTGGCAAATGCTCCCTCACATGTGACAAGTTAATTGCATCTCACTAGGTGGGACATATCTTCTTGGCTTTATTAAAATATTCTGTTAATGACTTGGAATCTAACACCGATCTTTGAGATCGACGGGAAAAATATTGTATTTCTTCATCGAGCAAATTCATCGCCTAACTGATGGACATTCTTTGTTTCCACAATCTTCTTCGATATATTTGCTTAGTAATCAAATGAAGCAATATAAATGTGATTCTACAGAACGGTGCTACGGATGACACGGATCGAGCATGTGAGCAATGATGAGGTTTGGCTTTATGTTTAAGTTTTAGTCTTGTTTAACGGCATATCAACTTGTGTGTGTTATTTAATGCCAAAAAGGTGGGGTTTTAAGGGTTATTTTTTAATGTTCGGTTATAGTAAGAAGTTTGATTTAGATTTTAATGAATTTTTTTTGTTTTTCTTTTTATTTTATAAAACTCAAAATGTCGTCTTCTAATTTTATATTCTAGTTTTATATTTATGTTTTGGTGATAATAATTTTTTTCCTTCAAAAATGTGTTATGGTAATAATTTTTTTCTTCAAAAATGTATTGTTGGTAAAATCTTAGTTCCAAAAATGTATAATTTTTATAAAAATCTATTTTTATACTTTCATAGTATTTTGACCCCAGTTTGGGGGGATTAACTATTTGCCCATAACTGGGACCCTAACAGGTTCTACCACTCCGGGTCAGGGTGGATCTGGGAACAACAGCAATTAAGAGGTGGTTCGATGCTCTTCACAACCTCCCAATCAGAGGCCTTGCTGCCGGTTGCAGTTTACCGTCATGCCCAGGACCATGATGAAGTTTGGGATAAGATGGAACGAAAAGTAAATTTATACTGAGCATCAGGAAGAGATAGCTAAAGTTCCTGAAACATGCAATGAGGAACGAGAGCTTGGAGAATCTGATGCTAACAGGACAGATAGATGGAAGTGCGACAGTGAAAGCAGCGAATAACATATTTGAAAGACCTGATCAGGTGGATAACGGAACGAGGCTTGTATGGTGTAACAGGAGAAAGCGTGCTAAGAGCCACATGGAATAGAGGGACATGGAAAACCATGATCCCCTACGTCCTGAAAGGACAAGAAACATAGAAAAAGAATAGACACAAACTTAAAATGAATGCTTTTCACTTATAGCAACAGAAAGTTGAGAACAGCGTAAGTTTCTAGACAGTATTTGATATTATCGAACGTTTATTTTATTAAAGACTAGCATCATAGCCCGGCGGTGCTCGTGCAAGCTCAGAACATTTTAGTAGTAGGACTCGGTTATATAAAAATATTATATAAGAAATTGTTGTTTAAAAATTGTTAAAAAAATCCATTAAAAATATATTTTCTTTTGTTTTTGCGTAAACGAGATTTGATGTTTCGTGTGACCTTTTAAACAATATTGTGTTTGTTTTTGTTTCAAAATTAGGGGGAAATATTTACATTTTTTGTTGACTAAATGAATTTAACATAAAAATAAAAATTATATATTTTGTTGTACTGAAATTAGAATTATAAAAACTATTACGCCAACAGTTCAGAAATTTTCGAAGAATAATTAAAAATGTAAAAATATAAAACTATTACGCTCTCAGTTCAGAAATTTTCAAAGAATATTTAAAAATGTAGACATTTAATTTTAGAGGAAAAAATTAAATATAACGGATCATTATTTTTTTTAATAAAAAATATTTTACTCCCATTTGCTGTGACATAATTCAGCAACAATCTTAGATCTTAGATGTTTCACGGAGCAAATGTTTATAATCTGCTCCATTGGCCAAAAAGTGCGAAAGTGAAAATTGGTGAACCTAAACTCAAAAAATATGTGTCAACCTGGCTTCCCTGTAGATATTTGTCCCTATAAAGTTTGAACGGCGTAGCCTAAAAAATGTAGGTGTGCATAGAGAACATTCACAGACAGGCTCACAGATTGTCTTTTATATATATAGATACATAGATTTTCTTTTGTTATACCACATTCATATATCCCCTTCTTTCTCTCTCCCTATCTCTTATTCTCTTTCCAACTCCTCTATTGTCTCCCCTTCACTCCCTCAAACTCCTCTTTCTCTCTAAATAAAGTTTCTTCTTAACATGATCTATTTAATAACAGGTAGAGTTAACGGTGATTAAACCGGCGCCCCCGCTGGATGCAAGCTGGGTAAGGAGAGTGGTGTAGAAACCCTCAAGACTTAAAAAAGGGGTGGAAGAGTGGAATTGCTCCTATGAGCCAACGGCCACATACTCAAGCAAACTAGCTCTGGTTTGAATAGTCTTCGCCAACCAGCGAGTAACGAGTATAGCAAATTCCTTGGAATAATGGACATGAAAATGGGGAAATTCATCCCTGATCCATAACCAGATTTAATAATACACGATATATATTAATAAGCATGAAAATGACCATTTTAGTGAGAAAAAACGCTCACGTAATGTGGAGAATATTTAAAAAAAACATTAAAATCTCTTATTGTAAATCGCCTGAAGACACCAGATTGTAGAAACCTGGTTTGCGTAATAACTCGTTTACAAATGAAAAAAAGGTTCTACAATATTATCGTTTTGAACACTTTTTAATAACACTGTATACTGGTCTAATTTTTATTATGACCAAAAACTAAGTAATTAAATAATTATATATATATATATATATATATATATATATATATATATATATATATATATAATTCATCGTTCATTTAGTAACGACTTTTGGCACTGTCGGCTACTGGCGTGTGTATACATTGTATATATCACGCTAAAGTCTATTTCTTCTGCCGTGCGCCAATAGCTCAGAGGTAGAATCGCCGACTGAGGTTAATTCTGTTGAGTTTCAATCCTGGCTAGAAGCAATCGAATATTTAACCGTACTGATGAGCTGTGATTCAGCGAAACAATCTGCTGCGGATGACTATATATATATATATATATATATATATATATATATATATATGTATATAATTATGCCAATCTCCCATTATCTATATTTTTTAAATTTTTCATATGAATCTTACTGGGAGCACCTTAATTACTGCCTTGTGCCACTCCTAATCTACTCTTATTATAAACTAACAGTATAGCCCAGCGTTGCTCGGGTGTATTGAAAGCTTTAAAACTAATCCATGGTCCATGGTCTTGGAGCTGAACTCAGCCTAAAGAATATTTGTGTTAAGTTTGGTGAGAATCGGAGAAAAATTGTGGATTTGTATTAAGGACATAGAGACAGATAAACAGACACACACACAAGCATCTTGACTTTTATATATATATTATCAACTTTCTGCACTATTGTAAAAACTGCAACCTTGCAACTTCTGAATATCATTTCTTATGTCTTTGTCTATGAGTGTATCAAATTTGATTAAAATCGGACCACTCCTTCTATAACCTGATTTTTTCGATTATCGATTTTCGATATTTATCGGGGGTACCTTAACACAAAACGTAGCTAAGAACACTCGCAGACACTTATAGTACAACTGTGTAAATTTTCAAGAAGATCGGTTCAGCCGTTTTGGAGTCTATAGATAACGGATACACACACACACACACACACACACACACAGACAAATTTCCATTTATAAATAAGTTTAGATATATTTGCTTGTCTTCATAACTATTAAGCTGGATTCATGTGTAATATCCGTTTTTTGGAATCAATAGTAATGATGAATTTATTATCCTTACTCCTACGCATAACATGGGAATTAACAAATTAAACGTACATTAACATGCTTTAATTTTTTCGTATTTCACTGGCGCAGTACATTTTGGATTAATGAATACATTTTGAAACTCACAACTGGAATGATTAAAAGTACATTGAATTCACATAAAGTTATGGAAGTTCCAACAAGGAAATTACGCTAAGGATTCATATAGAATTAATGGAAATAGAATCGTAACTAACCACTAATTATGGAAATAATTTGTAACGTTTCATTCTAGAAAGACTGAAAGAAAAATTCATATCAGAGTGTTTATCTGCCATTGATGATGGCGCTCTACAGTCATTAGTAGTCCACGGCTAAGTACTCCGCAATTAGCACAGATGTTAAATAGCACAATCAATCAAATTCTGACATTTAGAAAAGATAAGAAGAGACAGGAAGCTGGGTGTTTGGGATCTGAACCGCTTAAACAAAAAGTTACACATGAGAATCGAGCAGTTCTTTCAGTATTTTATAACGTGTTAAGAAATAATGGCGGATATCCGAAAAAAATACACGCAAAAATGAAATAAATTAAAAAGCGCAAATTTCTACTAACACCTTCCCCCCACGCAAAAATAAATAAATAAATTGGAGCAACATGGAATAAATTTAAATTTTGTGAATAATGTAGGTATCATTAATCTAGGTTTCTTTAAACGTAATGAAGCATAAAACGCCTATTTAGACCCGCAAGATTACACAAAATAGAGTTGTCTATATTTCAGAAATGAGTTATTGTACCTTTGGCCTATTTATATATTTCATACTGTTATTCTCATCTTTATTTCCATATTCACGATGTTTCGCTCGCTGTACACACTGACCTTCATCCTGATCAGTCTAATTTCTCATTTTAACTATTTCCGCTTTTCGGACTAATGTTCTCATCTTTATTGTGATATTCACAACGTTTTACGCGCCGGCATTCTTCATGATCTTCCTATATTTCTGAGATGAGTAACTCTATTTACACTATTTACATAATTTGGACAGTTGTTCTCACCTTATTACCATATTCACGACGTTTCGACCGTTTTACGCTCCACCCGTACTCATCATCTGTCTATATTTCTGAGATTAGATATTGTAACTATTTACACTACTTAAATCATTCGGACTATTGTTCTTATCTTTATAGCCTTATTCACGACTTTTCAACTGTTGAACTCTCAGGCGTTTTTTTTTTATTATTATTAAATGCCTTTATTTCTGAGATAAGGTAATTTAACTATTTAAATTGTTCGGACTTTTAGTCGTATCTTTAGTGCGATATCCACAAAGTTGCGGCCGTTTTACGCTTCTTCATGATCTGTCTATATTTCTTGTATTGTAACTACAATATTTATGTTGTTCGAACTGTTTCTTCATCTTTGTTGTCATATTCACGACGTTTCCGCCGTTGTAGTAATACAATGATTTATACCCAAAGAGTTGTGAATTCAGTATCTGGCTACAGCAGAGGTGAAGAAAAACTTGGTTACTAAAGGGAAGTTACTGAAACTGAGATATCCAAAAAAGGCATGTCATATGGAACTAGAACAATCTACCGAATATAGGGTGCGTTTCAAAATGCCAACGTATGCATGGTTCTTGAAAATGAGTGACATGTTAGAATGCACAAAAAAAAAACAACGACAGAACAAACCTGAACAAAATAAATTATGAAATTTCAACAAATATCCTTAAATGGCTATAATTAATAACAGAAGCCATTGGTTCATTTCAGTGGCTTCCTATATTTAATATCACTCTCGTGTGGTCATGTGTGACATCACTAGCTCTGGTGCGATATTCGCTTCCAGCGTCTTGTGTGCACGACTTTGTTGTTGCTTGGAAATATTCCATGTAAACAAAAACAGATTGTCATTATTGTTTGGCCGTGAAGTGTTATACTATAATGTAATTGACATCTTTGAGAATGGCTTCTGTAAGCCGAAAGTTTTGATTGGATTATAAAAATGAAAAAAATTACAAAAAATAAATAGACAAAACTTGTCTATATTATTTAATGAACCATGCATCAATGAAATAATGCTGCCTAAATGCACCCAACTTTAATTGGCGTAGATAGATCTATCTATCACCCGGCTCACACCCCACCCACGTCTATCGAACAGGTTAAGAGGATCATCCCTTTTTCCCTGTTTAGGATGTGGTCTCCGGCTTTTCTCTTTTCCAATCATCTCACTTTGGTTTCTTTTCATTTTTTCTCAATTGGAGTAGATAGATCTATCTATCGCCCGGTTCACACTCCACCCACGTCTATTGAACAGGTTAAGAGGCTTATCCCTTGTTCCCTGTTTAGGATGAGGTTTCCGGCTTTTCTCTTTTCCAATCTTCTCACTATTACGTAGCCCCCTGCACATCAGTGGCGTTACCGCCTTGCTCGGGATGATACGATTAAATATATATATATATATATATATATATATATATATATATATATAGATAGATAGATAGATATTAAAATGATGAATTTTAAAAATATAAAAACTTTCTTTTTAGCTATAATTGAAAACTAAAGATTAAATTTAGTATTCCAGTTAAACATAGAATTTCCATTTTCAAATTAATATGTCGTGTATTTCAAACTTAAGTATATTTATTAGAATTTTTTTCGTCTGTTTGGCTTAACTACCTGATTAGCATCTGTCATGACAATGTAATTGTCCTTATTTAAATGCTTCCAAAAATAACATATTTTCTGAAACTTTACTTAATGAATATTAGTTGATTTAAAGTATAATTTATCTAATCTGAAACAAATATTATTTACTTTAAGTTTTAAATAAAACTATAATAGGAAATTTAGCTCATTGTGTCATGCCAGACATTTTTTTACAGAATCTCTCGTACATATTTATAAGTCTATCGTTCCCTACTTTGAATATTTCAGTCACAGATCTGGTGTTCCTGCTATATATTTAGTGGTTCCTGATAAAATCTAATGAAGAATCTGCAATATTATTCATCCTGATCTGGTATCCCAGCTTCTGTCATTTTCTCACCACCGTAATTTAGCTCCGCTGGTCATTTGTTCTGTTAATTAATTCCGGTAATGTTTGCTCTACCGTACGTCGACTTAGCACAATTCAAAAAACCGAAGGCGAATTAGCATGCATTCCAGAATCTAAGCAAAGTATTAAGAGACAGGAAACCTTCTCTAGAAACAAAGAAAAGAGTACTGGATAGCTAGGTGATATCCGTTCTTTAATACGACAGTGAATGCTAGAAAATATCATCAAAAATGAAGGAAAAAGTGAAGCAGCTGAAATGTTGTTCTACAGAAGGATGCTGCGGATATCGTGGAATGAGCATGT
Source organism: Ascarosepion bandense (assembly GCA_037127315.1). Taxonomy (NCBI): domain Eukaryota; kingdom Metazoa; phylum Mollusca; class Cephalopoda; order Sepiida; family Sepiidae; genus Ascarosepion; species Ascarosepion bandense. The sequence goes on from JBBBDQ010001428.1 coordinate 923,408, forward strand.
GAGCAATGATGAGGTGTTGGATAGGATGGACACAAAAAGCAAATTAATATTGAGCATCAGGAAGAGACAGTCTACGGATATATCGTGTTAAATACACCGGTTCCCGTCCGATCACCGAAGTTAAGCAACATCGAGCTTGGTCAGTACTTCATGGGTGACCATTTGGGAATACCAGGTGCTGTAAACATAAGGACCAAGAATGGTCCACCGGTCCTCCAGGTTTGGGGGTCGGTACAGGGCTGACAACCCTGACCCGCAAAAAACAGTTTGTTACAGAAACAGCAACAAAAAAGTTGCTGCCATATGCACCATCTGGGTGTGATGGATAACTGATAATGATGATGATCAGGAAGAGACAACTGGAATTCCTTGTACATGCAGTGAGGAAGGAGGGCTTGGAGAACCTGACACTAACAGGTCAGATAGAGGGAAAAAGACTAAGGAAAGCAACGGATAACATATTTGAAGGGCTTGAGCAGGTGGATGGCGAAAAAGGGGTTCGTAGTGTAATAGGAGAAAGTGTGCTCAGTGCCATCAGGAATAGGGAGACGTGGAAGGCCATGATCACCTACGTCCTGAAAAGACAAGGCACGTAGAAAAAGAAGAAGAAGAAGAGATACCGGAGAATCTATCTAAATAATTTCCACAATACCAGGTGTAGATTTATAAGAATTCTATCGGACAGTAAGCCTACTCTGTCAGGTGAAACAAGTCCAGCCAGAATTAGACTAGAACTTGTGCAAGAAAAGTTTAGATTCGTTATGTACACTAGAAAAAATGTAATAATAATATGCTGGACAATATCATCGAAAATGAAGAAAAAACTTGAGGGAACTGAAATGTGGTTCTACAGAAGGATGCTCCGAATAACATGGATCCAGCATGTGAGCCATAAGATTTTGGAAAAAATGGAAAAGATATACTGAGTATCAGGAAGAGTCAGCTGAAGTTCCTGGGACATGCAATGAGGAAGAAGGGCTTGGAGAACCTGATACTAACAGGCCAGATAGAGGGAAAAGAGTCAAGGGAAAGCAGCGGATAACATATTTGAAGAGCCTGAGCAGGTGGACGAGAGAACGAGGTTTGCGTGGTGCTACAGGAGAAAATGTGCTAAGAGCCACCAGGAATAGGGAAAGGTGGAAGACCATGATCGCCTACGTCCTGAGAGGACAAGGCACATAGAAGAAGAAGAAGAAGAAGAAGAAGAAGAAGAAGAAGACTAGATTAGTAGCAATGCCTCAGCATTTTACAGATGAATTGGCGAGACGAACAGGTTCGTTGCTCTGACTTCTGCTTTGTTGAATGCACTTCCAACTTCTTGCTTCCAAACCAACCAACATTCATCCGCAAAATTTAAATTCAGTGTCGATCATAAACTGCTGATCCTTTATTTGTTTTCTTTTCTTGTTCTCATTCCTAAATGATGTTGTTATCTTCTTATTTTTTCACACTCATTAACCCCACCCCTTGTGCTTTAGTGACGTTATTACCTTGTTTGGGATGAAAATTATTAAACTATATTTAAGTACTATGATCTAAGATCACAGAGACATCACCGCAATTTTGTGCAAAATTACGATCATACAAATGTAATTGAATTTTCACATTAGATATTATTGACCAATTAGAGAGATTTCTTGGAACGTAGCCGGAGTGCTTTGAAAATGAAGACGACCGTTTCTGCGTTGTATATTCAAAAAATGAAAGCTCACATCCAGGAAAATGGTTAACAATAATTTATCACCTAAAAAGCAATATTAACAATTGGGAAATATATTTATTAACCCATCAATCATGTAAATTTGATAAGTCTATATTTTAACTGCTTGTGACCCGGAATTTTCCTATAAATGGCCAAACTTAAATTAATAAACTAGTCCTCATTATACTTTGACGGTGATGAGAATACTACAGATTTAAATTTAAATTTAAATGTTAAATTTTATTCTTTAAAATTATTGCTTTATTTAAATGATGTGTTTTCAGAAACCAGTTTGTACGATTTAATTTACAGAATACTAGGTTACAAATAAACGAATCACAATATAATTCGAACTTAGTTGACATTTAGATCATTGACGTGGCTTCTCTTGCTGCTTTATTTACACTAGGAACATATAAATGAACATAGATTTGGGATCTTTGAGAGACAACCTCACACATGCGCTACTCACTCTCTACAAACAATTCATTTTTTCTTCTTTTGTGCTGTAAAAAGAGAAAATATTTCCGCATGAATCTTGCTTGCGTTTATTTTAGTAAAGGCATCACAAATAGTCAAGTACACAAGGAAAATTATAATCTATTTCTTGGAGCTTAAGAAAAGAAAAATTATTTTTCACTCAATAACAAAATTATTTGTTGATTTTGCAGACTTGTGTTTGAAGATTGCTCCCTTTCCTCACTTTTTACACATGTTACGCCGCTACATTCTGTTGTGTTGTTTAAAATTATTGTAGGAAAGTTTGATACAAGCTTCGCGTGTTGAAAGCGACAGAAATTCAAATGCTCGTCATTCTATTTTTCAAAAATAAATTTCAAGCACTTTTTGTACTTGAATAAGGCGAGATTTATATTCGGAGCGATATTTTTAAATATACGCTCCTTTATGATAGCGATATGTTTTCGGTAATATGACGTATACAAAATGCTATTGTTTTTAACAAGAATTTTATTCTATGACTCCTGCAAATTTTGGGTAGATAAGTGGCTATATCTATCTATCTATCTATCTATCTATCTATCTATCTATCTATCTCTGTCTGTCTGTCTGTCTGTCTGTCTCTCTCTCTCTCTCTCTATATATATATATATATACACACACTACCGGGCATTATTATTAGGCCACCCCAGATTTTTCGAAGAAATGATGTATTTCATATTATTTTTAATAATTATTACCTGATTAAAATAGAATTTAATTTGTTATTATTATTTTGCAAAATTTTACAAAGCAAAGAAACACAGATGAACCCGTCCGAATCTTTCATTGATGAAACTGCAATGTAGTTAATTATTAAGTATTTATATATTCATTTGATGCACAGGTTATTGTGTAATATTAAAAACTAACCATTCTATTTTCATTTACAACTATTCACTTGGCAATAAATACTAAAATGTAGGATGAAATACATCATTTTTTAAAACACTGGGGTGGCTTAATAATTATGGCCAGTAGTATATATATATATATATATATATATATATATATATATATATATATATATATAAGTAGCTAACCTAGAGCCAACGGACCTACCAAGGTTTCATCAAATGTAGCCAACTTGCCCTGACGATCCTTTTGGTGAAACCTTGTTAGGTCCGTTGGCTCTAGGTTAGCTAATTACTTATTTATTTGCTCTGCTACTGTATTGAGGGCTTTACGTGTTAGGTTCCTCGTCTCGGGGTTTTTTTTTCTTTCGGTTAGTACTTTGACTCATGATCAAGTGGTTTGTTCGTTTCTTTTTTTGTTTCTATTTCTTCCCCTCCGCGTTTATACTCTGTGGGTTTTTCGTGACGTGTTCAAAAATATATATATTTATATAAATCTAAACTTATTTCTAAATGGAACTTTGTCTGTGTCTGTGTGTGTGTGTGTGTGTGTGTGTGTGTGTGTGTGTGTGTGTGTGTGTGCGTGTGTGTGTGTGCATCCGTTACCTATAGACTCCGAAACGGCTGAACCGATTTTTTTGAAAATTTACACAGTTGTACTATAAGCGTCTGCGAGTGTTCTTAGCTAGGTTTTGTGTCGAGGTACTCCCAATACATATCGAAAATCAATAATCGAATAAATTTGGTTATAGAAGGAGTGGTCCGATTTTAATCAAATTTGATACACTCATAGACAAAGACATAAGAAACGACATTCAGAAGTTTCAAGGTTGCAGTTCTTACAATAGTGCAGACAATCGATAATATATATCTATAAAAGGCAAGATGTTTGTGTGTGTCTGTTTATCTGCCTGTATGTCTGTATTTCTTTCAGCCCTTTTATTTTAGTTTTTGCTTCGGGTTTGGCTCTAAGTAGGTAAAATTGTAGTTCTTAGACTTAGCCATGATACCATTTACTCAGAGGACTTATTTAGCCTTCAAAATTCAATTTACGACGAAAAATACTTATTGATATCGATACCAGGAAATCAAAATTTGACTTACATCCACCCATTTTTATTTCAGTTTACGGTTTGGCTTTGACTGGAAACAACTATTGCTTTTTAGTCTTTCGTGCCAACTACTAAAGAGTTTGAGCTCCAGGACCATGGATTAGTTTTAAAGCTTTAATTACACCCGAGCAACGCCGGTCTATCCTGCTAGTATATATATATATATATATATATATATATATATATATATATATATATATATATATCCAAAGAATTGAACATGCATAGCCGAAAATATACTAAAAAACGAAGTATTCACTACCCATTTGCTTAGCTTCAACTATATAGGTCTCATCAGTCTGCAGAAACAATTTGCTCTCACACATTGCCTGAAGAGACATATATAATTGAAATCAGGCTAGCAGTGAGTGGTGAATATTTTGTTCGGGAGAAAGAAAAAGAGAGAGACAATGAAATTGTACTTCAGCTTATATTATAGGATCAATTAGAATTGGATCAGTTAGAACTAGATACACCAGTGGATGACAGAAAAAGTTGTCAAAAATTTCCTTTTGATCACGGGCAGATAAGTTTTATGAACATATCTTATATGAAATAAAATTCAACCATAATATTTGAAAATACAATCCGATCCAACAACTATGTCGATAATACAATTTTATAGCGTACAAAAATATCTCAAAGAAAATACTGCTAAACTCGGCGTAACAACGGAATGAGGCATGGTTCACTCAACAACGGTTATCCTTGCTGATGTATACACATATAACTTTACTTTCTTATTTATTTCGCTATTTCAACTGTTACGTCCTCCACTCCTTGTGTATATCAGCGTATTTCCCAGCTGACTGTCTCTTCTGATGGTCACGGAGTAAACATCCCACGGGAAATTAAACCGCAAATTCCGATCGCATTTCACCAGGCCATCCCAGCGATCGGGGAAAACAAGTCGTGCCTAGCAGACGACAATGAGTCCCATCTATTTCATTACTACGATCCACCACCTGCGTTTCCCCATTCGGTAATCGAAATTGGCGCAAAAAAGTCGGTTACTGTTCATTGGTGGTGTTAGTGTCAGGATGAAATGGAGAGAAATATAAGGGAAAAGAACAGAAAGAGAACACAAGACGTTTGGAACGAATAAACAAGTACGTAGAAAAACGAAGTCAAAGTAAAGAGGCCAACAGAGAGGAATATAGATTTATATATATATATATATATATATATATATGTGTGTGTGTGTGTGTCTGTGTGTGTGTGTGTGTCTGTGTGAGAGAGAGAGAGAGGTTGGGATATCGACGGGTCGCTCAGAAATTAGTGCCTTCTTTTTATTTCCAAGAAATCTACAACTGATCAGTCAGTTAAGTGCCATACGTGAAACACGCTTGGGCGATCATGTCTCGAAAGAGACATGACTGACTGGGCAGAAGATTATCCAGCAGTAGGTTGCCATTGCTTTCGGCGGTAGGCTATAGAACCCAATCTGTCCTGTTATTTAATTCAAACTTGAGGGAAGAGTTGGATTAATGTCTTTCCCAAAGATATTTGCGCGTAAGTGAATGCATTGAATTCAACTGAAATCAGACAGTATCAGAAAAACGCAATACATTGGGTGTTGAAAATGCAAATTCTGGAACTTCAATGTCGTTCATTGTTTATTATATTACCTTGAACAACAGAGATACATCCGGTCGTGTTTGAGGTCGACGAAGGACAAAGGTTCTTGACAGATATATCCGACCGTGGATGATGTCAGCACGTACAACAACAACAACAACAAAAAAATACAAACGACGACCAGCTTGAAAAGAATGAATCGCCGGGGATGGTTGACAGATACATCCCGCCGTGGATAACGTCAATAAAGCGACAACCCGAAAAAGCAAATATGCGTGGAAGTTTTAAGACTATATAAACTGGGAAGTTTTCGGTTGAAGACAGAGAACTTCCGCTGGTTAGCAACTGCCGACTGCTCCTTCGTGTGTGCGATCTCTTTCTGGCTGCTCTTATGTTATACACGAGCGTCATCGACAAAGAACAAAAATATAAAATTATATATTTTATATATATATATATATATATATACATGTTTCTCGTTGTTTGTTCAGATCCAGCAGCGTTATATAACAATTGTTAGAGTTCTCCATCTGTTCACAGGCAGAATGCGCAATGTAATGCATGAGGCTATTCTGTAATAATGGCGTCGGTGAGGCTTGGTAAATTGGCCTTGTGCCAAACACCACTGAAGTCTCCAGAAATAAATATCAGAATGTTGAATATTTGATGTTGAAATATGGAAGATTTATTAAAAGAAAGACAAAACCATAAATAGAAAATTATGAGTGAAATTTCTTTAACTAAATACTATAACATATTTGTAAACAATAATATTCATAGAGAAAATGCATTCCGTATTCTAGTAAAAATTGTTCAAAGTGAAGTGTAAGTATTTAAAATGTCCACAGAAATTAAAAGTTCGTGGTCGATAGTAGTAAGTACCTAACTATCCCGTGCGTATACTGATAGTAGCAGAATGTAAATCCTTATGCTCCTTCCTCTTTTTCGGTAAGTTGGCGACAGGGTGAGAAAGAGGAAATAAAGAAATAGTGCCTTTCGCAGACAGAGTGTTCGTGTTTTCTTTGTTTTTTTTTCGGCGTGGAGTGAAAAAGAAGAAAAGAATATTGGACGAAGCGGTAGAATGTACATGTGACTCACCCTTATGTCCGGGTCGGTTTCTTGAAATTTCTGATGCTAAATTGTCACAAGGTCCGTCCGCTATTCGCTCCCATACTGACTGTCTTTGACCGGTCACGGACCGTGGTTTGAATTGTGAAGTCTCTTATGTCACCGGCTCAAGATGGCATTTTCTCTTTTTAATAAAATTTGACTGACGTTATATATGAATTTTCATTTCTTATCCAATCAGGATCCAGAATTTTGTAAAATTTGCTTTAGTCTGGGTTTTTCCAAAATGCTTTTAGTCGTTTGGATCCGATTTTGCGGGTGTACAAATTTACTTTGTGTGTTTGGTTAACCGTTGGATGATATAGAATTTGTATCCTATAAAACATCCAGGATTACCCACCATGCTATTTTAGATGGTTTCTTTTTTTGGGGGGGTTCTATATTTTTAAAGGAAATAAATTCAAACAGAAAAACAATAGGTGGTTTTGTGCGGATCCTTCTGATATTGCCCATCTTATACATACTAAAATACCCACTTTTATGAAGGTTTTCGGTTAATGAGTATTGAAAGACACGCCATGTCATCTCATATTTCATTCGTAAGACAGCAGCTGATAACACTGGGTTACTGAAAAGAGTTGAGAAGCTCTGGATAGACAGTGCATGTGATGTAAGTCCATTACGTGTTACAGCCGAACACTGCACGTACTCACAAAGCTGTGATGACAAAATATCGAATGTCGGCTAATCTTTACGAACGCCTCACACCAAACATATGGCCGGCTATTACTCATTGGAATCCCCTTGAGTATGAACGGATGAAAAATCAACGTTCCCACGATGCGATTGATTCCCTAAAAGTCGCCATTAACTGAGTAATGTCCAATATCAATACAGGTCAATCACTGAAACCATCATTGCGAGATGTGTTTCTTTTCTTACGGAATAGAAAGAGCCTGCAAATAACTTACGCAAGCTATATATATATATATATATATAGAACCCAATCTGTCCTGTTATATAATTCATAACTTGAGAGAAGAGGTGGATTAATGTCTTTTCCAAGGGTATTTGCGCGTAAGTGAATGCATTGAATTCAACTGGAATTCGAACTAGGTTCCCTGATTTCTCGTTTCGAGCCTATATCCAATGCACCACAACGCACATTGTGTATATAGGCAGCAGATAATTCTCTAAAAATATATTGTTAAATATAACAGACAATGTATGTTTATTATGCTTAATCGTGAGTCGTTCTAAACATCGTATTTTGGCTTTGATTTCAGCTGAAAATAAAGACAAATATTTTTAAAAATTTGGATATATTTTTTATTATGCTGGTTCTAATCTTTCGGCTCACAATAGCCATCTTCAGAGTCTCTAATAAACCTACAACCAGACAACTAAATCCTCTACCGAAAACTAATGTAGTGTATGAATTTATAGATTTCAGAATGTACTGGTACTAATAATAAACCAGTACATATATTGGTTTTACTACAACAACGCTCTCCTGTAGACCTACCTGTCAACTTTCTGATCAGAGTTCAATTACACAACATTTCTAATAAAAATATAGCTATAAAGGTAATATTAGAAAGATTTTAGTCGATAGCACAATAATACTCACTTATGCACGCAGTAAAAAGGACCTTCAGATATTGGAGGCCATCTACATCAAATCAAAACAATCCACACTTAATAAAATCACATTTGAATCTGGTCGCAACACATTACATTGCATTTAGACATATGGTTATTAACATTTCTGTCTTTCACGCGGTGTGACGTCATAGAACCGCATTACAAATTTACGAACTGCGTCTGCGATTCGGTGACTGCTATCGTTGCATACCAATATTTTATGTCAACACAAAATAAAATAATCTTTGATGGTGAATGTTTTTATGCAAAATCCCCGTAACCCCTGTTTTATATTGTGTTGACAAACATTGCTAGGCAACAAAAACAGATACCAAAAATAGAAAAATCCTCACTGATTGTAGATATTTTCATGTTAACGTCCTTGTAACCTCTCTGAAGATGGCTCATGTGAACCGAAAGCTTAGAACCAAGTTAATAAAAATTATTCACATCTCAACTGAAATTAAAGCCAAAATACGATGTTTAGAACAGCTAATCATTAAACATCATAGACAGTCATTGTCTCTTATATTTAACAGTATATGTTTAGAAAATTATCTGCTGCCCTGATACACTATATATATATATAGACTTGAATTAGCACGAAGGCATTTTCTGTTTTTGTTCTGTAGAAATCGTTTGGTGTCAACGCTGCCTCAGAAGAAAACCGTTAGCAAAATTTTAAGACACAGGACAATGTTTACACAAGAAATAGAAAAATAACAGCAAAAGTTCGAAGACGTTTAAAACAATTTATTAGCAAAACAACTTCACCAATAAAAGAAGAAAAATAAAATAGAAAATATCTTCTTGTTTTTCACATTGATTTTTATTGTTTGTGGCATGAAGTCTTTGAAATGTCAAATAAATATGGGGGATACTAAAATCAACCTGGTACAAAAGATATTGAAATTATTATTTTTTAATGTTGCGGAATTTGTTTACTGCAGTGAAGACTGCTTAGGTATGACTTCAATTGTATTCCATAAAACGTATTTTTAACATTTAAATTTAACGTATATTTTAAGTCACTCATATTATTTCTTCTTTAATCACGAGAAAAGCCCGCTCAAGAAAAACTTACTATGATTTAAGCCTACACAGAAATACACATACACACATTCACTCTTTCTAAATAAGCCAATGTGTCGCCAAGCAGAGGATCTCAATGGCAAGCCTAATGTTTGCCTATAAATAATTATTTAGTCAGCAAGCAATTTACTTTTACCTTTGATAACGATTTTTATCGAAAATAATATTTTTTACTGATTGGAACTTCACATTCTTTGATTTGTCTAATTTTAAACCTTCTGGAATAATTTACTTTCAAAGTACTCTACCACAAATTTCTCAATTTTAGATATATTGATTTTTACGCAATGTTCCGGTAGTTAACGAAATGGAAATGACAATTCTCAGGTTTATCGTAAATAATCTTTCCATTTCGTAAATCTTCTCAAATTTCCGTAACATTATCTATTTACATTTGCTTACATTACGATTCACTTTTAGAGCGGAAAAGATTATTTACGAGAAATCGCAAAATTGTGTATATAAGGCTGGGTTTGGTTTATTTATTCAAACTGAGAAATAATTCGTGTTGGAATGGATCAGATACATCCGATCAATTGATTGTTTCCCTGTGTTGTTGGGGCCGCAAGATCGATTCCTTGCGATGTGCAGACATTTCCCTAACAAAATTTCTCCTAAATATTCAAGCCAGTAGGGTTTATATATATATATATATATATATATATATATATATATATATATATATATATGTATTATAATTGAAAGATGTATAATATGTACTGTAACTTTTCAAGATATTCCTATTTTCCATTTCTCAAGTTCCCAAGTACTTTCAATCTTTTTCTGTAAATATGAGTTGAATATATGGATCGGATTCCGACAAGATGAAAGATTAAAGTAACAGAATAAATAGGAAACGTATCCCAAATTGAACATGTTTACTTTTATTAAAGCTTCTTCAGAGACCGAGAGAAAAATGAAAAAAAAGAAGAGTCGGTTTAGTGGAATCTTATGCTTTGTGGTTAGTTCCCATTGGTCATATAGTAAAAGTTTTAGATTTTACTTTCAAATGCTGGGTCACGCCTTAAGCTATCATCATATCCGATTCTAATTTAAAATTTCTAGAGTTTGATTGTGGATTCAATCCGAGGTATTTTCGCAACACTTATTTGGGTTTATATCAATGTCATCAGAGGTCAGCATTTGCCTCTGCTACTATGACACTGTCAGCTCTCTACCTTCAGGTGGAGAGCGCTCTCTGCTCGAAAGCAGAGAGCAATAACCCAGTTGCGGTTCCGCCGAAGGGTCGAATCACGACTGGGGAAAGATAGACAGATACTTTTGGCCTGGCTATATGGCCGGGAAGATCAACATTAAAAAGACCTTGTGTCACACCACGCCTTAAGTGGAAAGGTGTGTAAATACCGTCATCAGAGATCAATTTAGTAACAAATATGAAGATTCGTTCTTTATATTGTAAATATTTATATATGACTAGCAGTATAGCCCGGCGTTGCTCGGGTGTAATGAAAGCCTTAAAACTAATCCATGATCATGGAGCTCAGACTCTTTGGACGTTGGCACGAAAGACTAAAAAGTAATTGTTGTTTCCAGTTAAAGCGAAACCGTAGACTGAAAGAAAAATGAATGGATTAAGTCAAATTTTGATTTCCTGGTATCGATATCAAATAAGTTTTTTCGTCGTAAACTGAATTTTGAAGGCTAAATAAATCCTCTGAGTAAATGGTATCATGGCTGAGACTAAGAACTACAATTTTATCTACATAGAGCTAAACCCGAACCAAAAGATAAAATAAAAGAGCTGACAAAATACAAACATACAGGCAGATAAACAGACACACACACAAACATCTTGCTTTACACACACACACACACACACACATATATATATATATATATATATATATATATATATATATTATCGATTATCTGCACTATTATAAGAACTGCAACCTTGAAACTTCTGAATATCGTTTCTTATGTCTTTGTTTATAAGTATATCAAATTTGATTAAAATCGCACCACACCTTCTATCACCCGATTTTTTCGATTATCGATTTTTGATATTTATTGGGGTACCTCAACATAAAACCTAGTTAAGAACACTCGCAGACACTTATAGTACAATTGTATAAATTTTCAAGAAAATCGGTTCAGCCGTTTCGTTGTCTATAGGTAACGGACACAGACACAGACACGCATACACACACGCACACATACACACAGACAAAGTTCCATTTATAAATAAGTTTGATATTATTAAGTTTTGTCATGTCTCCTTATTTCAGGGCGTTGTCGAGCCTGACATTTATAATTTAATGCAATCTTTACCTAGATAACAGCGTTATATGTAACGTATTTGATGCACGTCTTTCTTCATGATCTCTATCATAATTTCAACTTCTCTTTTTCTAAATGTAAGTATCAGTTTCGTTGCAGTAGCAATTTTTATTAATATTGTAGCCGTAGGGGTGGTTAATGGTTCTTGTTGTGGATCCCAGGAATGGGGCCCGCACAAATAAATGATCAACGACCAGTAATTGAGATAGAAAATAAATGTATTAACGTAAAGATACAAAGTTGAATGGAGATTATTAGTCCATGAATGCGGGTTAGTAAAAAGTATATGTACATGTCTCTGGAAGTGAAGCCGATGTATATTGAGTATGTCCTGACGGGTACGGCGTAATAATCTTCTCGATGAGTGGAGCACAGTGCTACTATGAACTCGTTTGTAGCGTGCTATTCTCCTCGGGCTTCTTGATAAGGTTCAGAGGAGGGTCTGTGATAGATCCAGACTTGGCAGACCGCCTGCAGTCTCTCTCCCACCGGCGCGACGTGGCTTCCCTGTGTCTCTTCTATAAATACTTTCACGGCTTCTGCTCCGATGAACTTAGATCACTGGTGCCCCCTAAATACGAATTTGAACGAGATACTAGATTAGCAAGTAGATCCCACCCTTTTACAGTGAAACCGATAAAATGCAACCGCAATTTCTACTCCAACAGTTTCTTTCATCGCACTTCCCGATTGTGGAATTCTCTTCTACACGATTGCTTCCCCGACGGCTACAATCTCCAGGAGTTTAAATGTAAGGTCAATAGACACCTCCTAACACAGTAACCTGCTCCCATTCTATCAAACACTCTTCCCATCTGCCCAACCCTCATCCTCGGTATCCTTACTCATCTGTCACCTTCCTCCTGACATTCCCAATGTCTAACCACTCCCTCTCTTTACCTTCCCCTATGTTGCCCCATGCGCAATAGTGGCAGTGGAATGTCTTGCTTGAAGTGAGATGATTAAAAAAAAAACTGACTGCTAATCTCTCTCTGGACTATCGTATTCTCCGGTTAACTCTCTGTGAAAAGGCGGTATTCTTCTATCTCGCTTCTATAAAAGTAGTATAAGTATACTCTGGACGAGTCCATCTTTTAGTAAAAAGGAGAACCCCACAATAGTTCTTGATTCGGCCCTGTGTCATACTTAGGTGAACTCCCTATAGCTTACACGTTTTATACAGAATTATCACCATCAGAATGTTTTCATTGTTATCAGAAGTTTGGTTTTCGGCAGGTTGGAATATGTGGAATTGTGTGGAATAGTGTTAGAATAAAATATAAATTTTTCATTTTAAAACAGAAATTTATTAAAAGGAAAGTATAACACAAGTTGCAGAATTTAATGTGCAATTAGAAATATTAAGAAAATAAGGGTAGAGTTCGTGTTCAATGATAAAGTTATGGGTATCAAGATTTGTAGAAAATGTTTATAGTAGTAATTGTTAAAAATTATATGCCTACGTACGTATGCATGTATGTATTCAGTAGAAATGTCTTTGGATGAAGAAGAAGTAGAACGAATCAGTTCACGAGAGACAAGGAGAAAGAGAACAAGGTGCGACCTGACCTTATCTCAGTGTCGATTTGAAATTGAAGTTACATTTAAGTGTTGTCTTTTTTTCCGATTGACCAAGTGACTGATCGGGAACCCTTTTGTTGTCATTAGATTTTAGTGCTGAGTTGCGAAGTTCTCAAGTTTTGCAAGTGGCTTCCATTGGTTAAAATCAATTTAACACTTACATGCGAAATCTGGTTTTCGACTTTTTCTTTAAGCACATGGTCAATCATTTTTCTATTTGGCAAATCAGGGATTTGAAACGTCATTGTGAATTTTTGTAAAAGTGAAGAAGAAGGTTGATTTTAATTCTTAATATCTTATTCACTACAATATATCGTTGTAGCTCTCATGTCCTCTTCGCTGTGTTCTCAATCATTTTCATATAAGAATTCTAAAAAAGATACCTTAGGAAATATTTATAAACCATTATAATATAGGAATTATATGAAACACATTTTACTATACGAATTATTTAGAAAACAGTTTAATATAGGAATTACGAGAAAACTATAATACTATAGGAATCACCTAAAAACGATTTTAACATAGGAATTATATCGAATCATTTTACTATAGGAATTATCTGAAAACCATATTAATATAGGAATTATAAAAAAATATTTCACTATTGGAATCCTCTGAAAACAATTTTAATATAGCAATGATATGAAATCATTTTACTACAGGAATTGTCTGAAAATCATATTAATATATGAATTATAAAAAAAATAGCAGAAAAGCCCGACGTTGCTCGGGTGTAATGAAAGCTTTAAAACTAATCCATGATCCTGGAGCTCAGTCTCTTTGGACGTTGGCACTAAAGACTAAAAAGCAATACTTGTTTCCAGTTAAAGCGAAACCGTAGACTGACAGAAAAATGAATGGATGTAAATCAAATTTTGATTTCCTGGTATCGATATCAAATAAGTTTTTTTTCGTCGTAAACTGAATTTTGAAGGCTAAATAAGTCCTCTGAGTAAATGGTATCATGACTGAAACTAAGAACTATAATTATACCTACTTAGAGCCAAATCCGAACCAAAAACTAAAATAAAAGAACTGAAAAAATACACACATACGGGCAGATAAACAGACACACATGCAAACCTCTTGTTTATATATATATATATATATATATATATATATATATATATATATATATATATTATCGATTATCTGCACTATTATAAGAACTGCTACCTTGAAACCTTTGAATATCATTTTTTATGTCTTTGTTTATAGGTGTATCAAATTTGATTAAAATCGGACCACTCATTCTATAACCCAATTTTTTCGATTATCGATTTTCAATATTTATCAAGGGTACCTCGACATAAAACCTAGCTAAGAACACTCGCATGCACTTATAGTACAACTGTGTAAATTTTCAAGAAAATCGGTTCAGCCGTTTCAGAGTCTATACTTAACGGACACACACACACACATACACACACACAAAGTTCCATTTATAAATAAGTTTAGATTATTTCACTATAGGAATCATCTGAAAACGATTTTAATACAGGAATGATATAAAATCATTTTATTATAGGAATTATCTGAAAACTATATTAATATAAGAATTATAAACGTATTATCTTACTATAGAAATAATCTGAAAACTACTTTATGATAAGAATTATATGAACTCATATTACTACAGTAATTATCTGAATATCATTTAATGTAGGAATTATAAAAAAATGATACTATTACAGGAATCATCTGAAAACGATTTTAATATAAGAATGTTATGAAATCATTTTACTATAGGAATAATCTGAAAAAATTTGAATATAGGAAGTATACGAAAATTATTTTGCTATAGCAATCGTCTGATAATGATTTTAATATATAAATTATATGAAATGGTTTTACTATAGGATTTATTTTAGAAAGAATTTTTTACAAGAATTATCTGAAAACTAATTTACTATAGTTATAGACTGAAAATCATTTTAATATAAGACCTTTCAGAAAGTCATTTTATTATAATCATAAGCAGAAAATTATTTGACTACAGAAATTATCTGAAAATTATTTTACTATAGTGATATACTGACAAACATTTTACTATCGGTATATACTGAAAATTATTTTTATTATAGAAATTAACTGAAAAACAATTGCTTTCTCAGATTAATCATTCTCTCTATTATAATAATGACCGTTGTGTATTTTTTATATATTCTTATATATATATATATATATATATATATATATATATATATATATATATAGGTAGATATGGATAAAATAAAATTCCGTGTCTAATAATACTATTCTATAGAAAGCAATGGCAAACTACTGCGTGATAATCTTCTGCCCAGTCAGTCATGTCTCTTTCGAGACATGATCGCCCAAAGCGTGTATCACGTATGGTACTTGTCCTCATCTTCGTTGCCATTTGTACGACGTTTTGGCCGTTGAATGCTCTGGCCTTCTTCAGGTGCTAGGAATTTCGAAATGAACCCTTTATTACAATCACTGGGGTATATCACCCAGTGGGATAATAGACCGAATAATGTAAATATTGTAGAAACATTAATAATTACTGGGAAGAGAAAATAGTATTTATGAGATTAGATAGCGACTGGTATTATACTTGAAGTTTTGTAGAATAAAGTTGGCTGGAAAGTACAGAGCCGGAATGGAGTTCCACAAACGAGAATTGCGAGAATAAATAAACAGCTACCATGCAATGTACGCTTGCATCAAGCCAGAACACTTGAAAATTCATGAGATCTCGACCGCAATCTAGTACTGTGCTTAAATTCAAAATGTCTAGCTACCATTTGGAAGTGGTCATTGGAAAAATTACCGTGAAATTTAATATTTCATAGATTTTGTTTTACCAGCAATAACTCTGGCTGCTCGGTCAGTGAATATTCCTTTTGAGGAAACGACCATTATTACGAATACAATTAAGAAATATTTATTCCATATGAGCGAGGACTGATTTCCCAAAATAAAAACAGCTGAAATAATATCTTATTAAAAACTAGCAGTATAGCCCGAAGTTGCTCGGGTGGAATGAAAGCTTTAAAACTAATCCATGGTCCTGGAGCTCAGACTCAGCCTAAAGAATATTTGTGTGAAGATTGGTGAGAATCGGATAAAAATTGTGGATTTGTATAAAGGACATACAAACAGATAAACAGACACACACACAAACATCTTGCCTTTTATATATATATATATATATATATATATATATATATATATATATATTATCGATTTTCTGCAACCTTGAAACTTCCGAATATCGTTTCTTATGTCTTTGTCTATGAGTGTATCAAATTTGATTTAAATCAGACCCCTCCTTCTATAATCGATTTTTTTTATTTTCGATATTTATCGGGGGGACCTTGACACAAAACCTAACTAAAAACACTTGCGGACGCTTATAGTACAACTGTGTAAATTTTCAAGATAATCGGCTCAGCAGTTTCGGAGTCTATAGGTAACACACACACAGACAAAGTTCCATTTATAAATAAGTTTAGATTACCCATTAAACCTTGAGTCAGACATAGCTAAGCTCAAGTAAAGATAAGAACAACTCGAGCGTACCTCTTTAAAATATCCAGTAATAACACTTACATACAGATGCGTACACCCCTTAAGGTAAAATCAGGGGGTTTTACGCGACATTAGTTGAGAAGCACCAACACCCATTCACACTCGTATTAATTTCCACCCATATATCGAGCTTTGTTGACACTATCATATCTAATTCACTATGAAAATTCTCGCCTTTTCTGAACACGGCCGATCTTTAAATAGTTCCTCAATTTGTTACTGATTGTCCAGAGCTATTCGCCTGTGTTCGAATTGATTCGGGGTTTTCCGGTCATTTTCGTCAGACGCATTGTCAAATGTGTATCCACTCAAGCGTTATTTGGCTGAAGCGTGTTTGTCGTAAATTGCACACAAAATTGGAATAATCTTCTTGGAGAAAAGTGCAACTAGGCGCACAAAACCCTTACACCGATCTCCTTAGTTATCCCGCGTGTGCTTCTGTAACCAGCGATAGACGTCTGGTGGGTGAGCGGCCCATTACAAAGTAATAGCTCATTCGCTAGTGCTGCTGTCTTCAGATTGTCTCAGTTCTGAAATTGAAGAACAGGACATGACTATTATCACCAAGTTTGCGTTATATTCTGGCTAATTCTAATCAAGATAGCACATTTGTGGACGCACACAAAGGTAAATAATGATAGGTGTTTCCGTTTGCTCAGACGATCTCTGATTGTGTGTGTCCATATGTCGTTCTGACTCTTACATTGCCTTGGCTGCCTCACAATTAAAAATTAAAAACAAAAGTCGAGGATCGGTTGTTTCTCGTTTACTATTCCTCTTCATAAACAAAAACAAACAACGAGTCATCCCCTTAGGAAACTGCCAAAATGATTACCGTTAAGGAAATTGTCAAGCAATTTGTGGTACTGAACAGTAAATTTACTGGAAGTCATCTTGATTCGCAACGACAAAATATGCTGAATGAAACGAGTGCAGAATGTTATTATTATTATTATGTCATTTTTCATCATATTTCGATTTCTGCTTTGGTCTCACTACCAACCAAGTCTGCGGGGAGACCTAAGGCAGGTAGTGGCGTGTTGTTATGGCTCCATTTCATGTTTTTCTATCTTCCCTATCATCTCCAGCATTACATAGATAAAGTTTTCCTTAGTGTGTGGGCTGTACTTAATAAGACAATTTTTTGAATATCTCTTAAGCTAGAGTTTCCAGGGATTCTTTCAATGTGTTGTTTTGTTCCATTTTTTATCATTCCAAGTGCACCTACTATCACTGGCACAACTCTTGTTTTCAATTTCCACATTTTTTCTATTTCAATTTCCAGGTCTTTATATTTTGACAGTTTTTCAAATTCCTTGGTTGCTATGTTACAATCCGTTGGACAAGCCATATCAATTAATAGACAAGTTTTCTCCTTCTGGTTTTTAACAATAATGTCTGGCCTGTTTGCTTCAATTTTTCTGTCTGTGTAGATGGTGTAATCCCATAGAATGGTTACATCTATTTCTGTAACCGGTGCTGGATGATGTTCATACCAGTGTTTGTTTACAGCTTTTCCATAATGTTTGCACATTGCCCAATGTAAATATTGCCCAACTCTATCGTGGCGATTTTTAGATTCGTTTGGGGCAAGCACAGAACAGCCTGAGATTAGGTGGTCTATTGTTTCTTGGTGTTTATCACAAAACCTGCATTTTGGATCCATATTATTATGCATAATATTTGCCTGGAAGTTTCTAGTGAAAAGACTTTGGTCTTGCGATGCAAGAATAAAACCTTCAGTCTCAAACTTTAATCCAGATGCACGTAACCAACGATGAGTATTAACTTTATCAACATTGGATTTATTGGCACGTTCTGGATATTGGCCATGCAGAGGTTTGTCTTGCCAGCGTTGTTTCATCTGTTTAAGAGGTATATCCTTGGCTTTCATTTTCAGTAGTAGTAGTAGTATTAGTAGTATTTCCTTTCTTTTCATTGTACTCATTTCATTCTGGATTCCAACCAGAAACCTAAAATCAGATATGGCATCATGATGGTTTTCACTGAACATTTTGAAAATAAAAAAACATTACGTTGCTCTTTTTAATTTATTTTTATATTTTCCCACATTTTACATGCCTAAGTTCTTTCCGAAGGTGTCATCTATACTTTCGACTGTAATTTGTCGTATTTTTCAAGACATGATCTACCAGAAATGCCTTCAATGTGTCTATTCTTATAATGTTCGTAAACTGATTTTATACTAAACATAACCGAACTCCCCACATTTAAATAATCAGAAGGTAGAACGATCATCAAAGATTAAAAAAGATCTTTTTTTATAATAATAAAAATGAGATTTAGTGATAGAAATATAACTTCAATGTTGTTATTTATGAAAATTTTACAGTGAAACCGATAAAATGCAACCGCATCTTCTACTCTAACAGTTTCTTTTCTCGTACTTCCCGACTCTGGAATTCCCTTCCATATGACTGCTTCCCCGACGGCTACAATCTCCAGGAGTTTAAATGTAAGGTCAATAGACACCTCCTAACACAATAACTCGCTTCCATTCTTTCAAACACTCATCCCATCCTCCCAACTACCTTATCACCCCCCCCTTCTGACATTTCCTATATCTAACCACTCTTTCTCTTTACCTCCCCCTATGTAGCCCCAAGCGCAATAGTGGCAGTGGAATGTCTTGCATTTTCAAGTGTGAAAAGTTTATTTTTCTTAATGATTGGTAGAAATGTTTTATAAAGAAAAGTCTAGTCGACGTTTTTTTTTTTTATGCGTGCGTGATAGTAGTAAACGTTTGTATGTTGATTCTTTGTTCTTTTCTTTTTTTTTATTTGCCGGAAAGTTGCGAGGAAGAAATGTCATAGTGAAAGAGACAGTGATATATGTGAGTGATCTGGTTTTCTTGAAATGTCTAGGCAGACGACTCGTACGCACTTCCTTTGTTGCATGAGGAGAAGAAAGAAGAACTTCATAGAGTGAGAAAATACATGTCAAAATGGATGAGACGTTTAACATGGATTTTGCAAACTTCTAAAGAGATAAAGCAACATGAACGTGTGTTTATGCATTTTGACGACCAAGAATAGGATCAACTTTTAATATATTTTTTCTGTTTTCTGGTTGGTCAATAAATAAGATGCTGTATCGACTTTTGAGCTATGTCTACGTACGCAAATGACAAAAATATGTAAGCCAATTATCAAATGAAAACGAATTTTCTATTCATTCGTAAATTTAAGTTCTTTTCATTGGCTCCGGAAAGGTTTGTGAAAAATCGGATTTAATAAGCAATCAAATATTAAGAAATCCGATACTCATAAAGCATTTCCCAATCAAACCGACTAGAATTGGAAGTATTGATGTCCGCCTGTGGTACAAATTCATAGATTTTCATTCAGGATCCTTATATATTGATATTTGTAAAGAATTTCTAACGGCCATAATTATTAGACCACCCCATTTTTTTTCTAAAGAAATGATGTATTTCATACTATTTTTTTATTTTATTTATTGCAAAGTTAAAATAGCATGGTTCTTTTGTTATTATTACTTTTCAAAATTGTACAAGGTAAAGAAGCAAAGATGAACTCGTCCGAATCACCCTAAATTTTCTTCTTTCTTTCATTAATGAAACTGCAATATAGGTAATTATTAAATAATTATAAATTTATTTGATGCACCTGTTATTGTGCAATATTAACAACAGAATCATTTCATTTACAATTATTTACTTGGCAATAAATACTAAAAGATAATATGAAATACATCTTTTTTGGGGGGGGTTTTCTAATAATTATGATAGGTAGAGTGCATTGCAAACTGCTGAAACTGTCATGTAAATAGGACATCACATTCTGTTTTCGTAGTTTTTGAACACGATGTATTGATGAATGAATTTGATTGTTGTGTGTATTGTGAAGTAAATGTTGAATGGTCATACGTGTGGTAAATATTTTTTTACATTAGCAAATTGGTAAAATACGCCTTTTCATTTCTCCAACACATATCTAAACTTACTTTATAAATGGAACTTTGTGTGTGTGTGTGTATATGTGTGTGTCTGTGTGTGTGTGTCCGTTAACTATAGACTCCCAAATGGCTGAACCGTGTTTCTTGAAAATTTACACAGTTGTACTATAAACGTCTGCGAGTGTTCTTAGCTAGGTTTTGTGTCGAGATACACCCGATAAATATCGAAAATCGATAACCGAAAAAATCGGGTTATAGAAGAAGTGGTCCGATTTTAATCAAATTTGACACACTCATAAACAAAGACATAAGAAACGATATTCAGATGTTTCATGTTTGCAGTTCTTACAATAGTGCAGAAAATCGATAATATATATATATAAGGCAAGATGTGTGTGTATCTGTTTATCTGTCTGTATGTACTTTAAGAAATCAAAAATTTTTATCCGATTCTCACCAAACTTTAAAATTTGACTTACATCCATTCATTTTTCTTTCAGTCTACTGTTTCACTTTAACTGGAAACAACTATTGCTTTTTAGTCTTTCGTGCCAACGTCCAAAGTGTCGGAGATCAAGGACCATGGATTATTTTACACCCGAGCAACGTCGGGCTATACTGCTAGTTATTCTTGAAATTTTATTCGTCTTATTAGTTCTCTGTTAATATAATCGAATGATTGATAAAAATTTATTTCTAGCACTCAATACTGTTGCTATATCTATTCTATTTTTTTAGATCTTTCGAGAAAATTTAAAGAGCAGTCTGTAATAGAATCGGTCCTGACCTGGCATCTCAATATCAGTAACTTTCTCACTGTTGTGACATGGGTTTTCCTTACTTTTTTTGTTAGTATTTTCCTGAAAATTGCATTGATGAGCTTTACCTGCATTACTATAACCGTACAACTAGATTGGCAACTAGGCTACACCATTTTCCTGTTGAACTAGCTAGAGGCAAGCAACTGATAGTTTCCTGTCTGACACTTCTCGCCTCTGGATCTTCCTTCCGACTACATTTTTTCCTACCTCTTGCAATAATTAAGATTTTAAATTCAACGTTAATCGTAAATTTCTGTATTATTGAAAACTGTTCTTTTATTGTCCTTTTCTTTGCTTCTCTTCACTAAAGTTTCTCGGTCCTGTGCATGACAGTCAAAATGCATCTGGCAGCAAGGCCTCTGATTTGGAGGTTGTGAGGAGCGTGGAACCACCTCTTAATTGCTGTTGTTCCCATGTCCACTCTGACCCGTATTTTTAGCACCAGTTAGGGTCCCAGCTATGGGCAAATAGTTAACCCCCTAAACTGGGGTCAAAACACTATGAAAGTATAAAAAAACACTTTTATAGAAATATATACATAAAAAAGAACTTTATAGAAAAATATACATTTTTGAAGAAAAATATTACCAACACATTTTTAAGAAAAAACTTACTCTCAGCATAATTAGAAGACATTGTCAGTTTTCTAAAATAAAAAAGAATAAAACGAAAAATTTTTCTTTAAAATCTCACTTAATCAACCTTCCCACTATATCCGAACATTTATATATATATATATATCTTAAAACCACACCTTTTTGGTATTAAATAACCTACAGAAGTTGATATGCCGTTAAACAAAACTCAAATGGCAACTTTTAAATAGCGTGTGCGAATCAAGATCTAAGATGATTTGACTGCGAATTGAAGAATTTTAATTGGATTCTCCGATTCATCGACTGTGACAACATTCCAACAACGGCTGCAAATAGGCGACTGTGAATCGGCGTCTGTGAAATGGCAACTTATATACTGCCGCGGCGAAACAGCTTTTAAACAGCGTCTGCTAAATGAGAACTCCGAAAGAGTGATTGAGAAACGGCATCTTTTAAAGCACGATTAAGAACGGCGACTGTGTAACGGTGTCTGAGATGTGGTATCTCTTAAGAATCGACTGCGAATCAGTGACAGTGTAACGGCATCTTTTAAATAGCGACTGCAAATCGGCGACTACGAAACGGCAACTTTTAAACAGCGACAGCGAATCGGTCACTACGATTCAGTGACTCCCCAACAGAAATATTAGCGGTGATAGCGAATCGTTGACAACGTATGGTGACAAGGAAATCGGACTGACTGTGTAACTCCGTGTGCGAAACAGCAACTTATAGGCAGCCGCTACGAATCGGCGACTATGGAACAAAATCATTTAATCAGAGACTGCGAAACGGTGACAACGAAATGCCAACTACGAAACAGTAAATTTCTAACATAGTCTCCAAAACGCCAACTGGCACAGACAGACAGCGAAATGGCAACTTTCAATCACTGTCTGCAAAAAGGAAACTTTTAAACACCAATTTCAAAATAGCATCTTTTAAACTCCGATTGCGAAACTCCAACATTGCAATGCGTCTACGAACCGGCAACATTCAAACACCGACTGCGAAACCTCATTCAAACGGGATCTTTTAAACAGTGACTACGAATCGGTGACTGCGAAACGGTGTCTTCAAAACAATGATGCGAAACATCTTCCAAACAGCGGATGAGTATCGGTCTCTGTAATTTGGAAACTTTTAAACACAGCGAATCCGCAACTTTTAAACATCGACGACGATAGGGTAAAAATTAAACATCAACTGCAAATCGAATCTTCGACTGTGAAATGGCGAATGGGAAAAGATAACTTTTATACAGCGAAATTCGAACTCTGAAATGGCGACAGCAAAACGGCATAATTTACGCATCAACTGCCAATCAGCGACGCTGATACATAAACTTTTAACTAGCGTCTGCAAAATGTTGACTGCCAGCCATCAACTTTCAAGCGTCGACGGTGAACGGACAACCGCACACATACAGCATGGAAAAAAAATCGCACCTATGAAATATGGATATAAAAAATAAAAATCAATAAGTATAAGTTGTCATTTGTTTATAAATCCTGGTGAGTGGACAGAAAGATTCCCTAAGGGTCTGTCTAGAAAACTTAGGCATCAGGATGTTGAAGTTAACATCAATCAGCTAAGTGACAAACATCTTATATATATATATATATATATATATATATATACGACTTAACCCGTGTCGTAAAAAAAGACGACAAAATATTTATATCCTTATGCCGTCTAAAATGACAGAAACATATATATTGACGTAGCTTCTATTGAGTATATTACATTAAGACATAAGCAAAAAATAATCCAAACCCCCCAAATATACAGGAGGAAAATATATTATATATAAATAAATACATAATAATTTTTGTTATAATAGAGAGAATATATATATATATATATATATATATATATATTATTAGACAACATGATTATTGCAAAAAATAAAATCTTAAGATATTGATAAAGAGCAAACAAGTGGAAACATTAATGTTTAATAACCAGTAGGAGAATGAATTGAACCGATGCTGCCTCGCTATTCTATTTTGGCAAGCAGGATTTCATCGTAAAGTGCTCGATATCGAGGTGAAGATAGAGCGTGGATCGGTACATATAGAGCAAATATCAGAAATATTAAGGCAGATACGTTATTTCATGGTAAATCGGGGGTATAGATTTATTTCAGTGGAACCATCATCAGCTTCCGTCTTTATTGTACAAAAGCTTTTATACAATAAAGACGGAAGCTGATGATAGTTCGCCTGAAATAGGCCCATACTTCCGATTTACCATGAAATAACGTAATTTTTATTATATATATATAGTCATCCGTAGACAGATCTGTTTCGCTGTATAACAGTTCATCCGTATGGTTAGACTCCGATTGCTTTTTAACCCACGATTGAAACCCCACCGAATTGGCGTCAGTCGGCGATTCTACCTCTGAGCTATGGGCGCTCGGTAGAAGGAGGCATATGTTTTAGCCTGTATATTATCATTATACACACCCAATAGCTGAGAGTGTTCTAATTCATTGCTGAATAAACGATACGTATATAGCTGAGATGAGGTATACATTATTAACATTATTTGGATTATTGTCCTCATCTTTGTTGCCATTTGTACAACGATTCGGCCGTTGTACGCTTCGGCTTTCTTCAGATGCTAGGTATTTCAAACCGAAACAGTTATTACAATCACTATGGTATATATGAGATGAGGTAACTAAATTATTTACATTGTTCGGGCAGTCCACATTTTTATTGATGTATTCACAACGTTTCAGCCGTCGTAAGCGCGACCCTTGGACTAGTCGATAAAAGCGTTGGTTTGATCCAGCGATCTGGCCTAAAGGGTTTTGAGTTCAATAACTGGCGACGGTAGTGGCCAGCAAAAACTTTGACAGTTAAGTTACACAGAGGTAACGAAGAGATCTGGAAGTAGCATGACTCACGGAACGAGAACAAACTATCCCAGTGATCGACATAAAGAGTTCAGTTTAAAATTTAAGTTTAAATAATTATATAATAATATATAATTACATTATATATATATATATATATATATATATATATATATATATGGCAGGTCATCCAAGGATCTCTGTCTTTGAGGCTGGCTAGCTAATCCTCTATTTGTTCAACACCCACAGAGCCTACCTGTGGATTTAATTAGAAATTTTGCAGAGTGGACCATAGTTCTGGGAGGGGGCGCGTTCTGTAACGTTAAAAAAGGACAGTCGAAATCTCGGCTACGGTGACTTATGACTTCATGTTAGCACAACCATCGATGGCTCTCCAATAAAGGGTGCATTGAGTACATTTTATGTTTTTAATTTTACGCACACCGACACATTTAGTCACCTAATCAGTCAGGTGAAAATAAAACGAAATATTCTCCAACAAAAATAAAAATAAAATATCCAAATGGAACATTTTTGTTTCATTTTCACTTGAAATTAAAGCCAAAATACGATGTTTAGAACGGCTCATGATTAAACATAATAGACATTCATTGTCTCATATATAACAGTATATGTTTAGAAAATTATCTGCGCCCTCGATACACTATATATATATATGTGTGGGGGGGGTAACATTAACAACATATTTTTGAATTCTAATTTAATCTAAGTTCAAAATTGTTTAATCTAAGACTGCATATTATATATATATATATATATATATATATATATATATATATATATATATCCTTATTTTCACTGTCCGTATGATTCTGACCTGTAGTATATATATATATATATATATATATATATATATATATATATATATAATGTTAATTACAAATCCGTATTTTTTATGACACAGACTTCAGTCAAATCTGCACAAACGTTCATCTAATAAAAATCAACTTCATATATTTAATTAATTTTGGAACGGGTACAATTCTACAAACATTGAGCATTAATATTACGTTTATTTAATGCATATTTGTGTGTTCTAATATTTTACATAGATTCATACATACATGCATGCATAGTACAATATATATATATATATATATATATATTATTTGTGAGTGTATGTGTGTGTGTGAAGTGAAGCGGGGAGAGAAATAATCTTTTCTTTTCCATTCAATTTAATTTGAAACATTCCGCTGATTAAACACGATTTCCTTAATTAACTTCCGTGTAGACCGACATTTGCTTTACTTACGTATGTTTTTTTTCTTATTTTGGTTTTATATAATTTCTATATTTATTGAAATGATGCTATTTTCCCGTCATCCCTCCGTTCACAGGAATAAGCAGAAACAATGTTTCAAATTTTCTGTTGCAAATATAAAATGTCATGAGGATAAAAATGTTTACGACGAGAAACCAAATAAATTCCAAATAAAAAAAAAGAAGTAAAA
Source organism: Ascarosepion bandense (assembly GCA_037127315.1). Taxonomy (NCBI): domain Eukaryota; kingdom Metazoa; phylum Mollusca; class Cephalopoda; order Sepiida; family Sepiidae; genus Ascarosepion; species Ascarosepion bandense. The sequence continues at coordinate 950,093 of JBBBDQ010001428.1, forward strand.
AATCATTTCTCACAAAAGGAAAATATTAACTGAAATTTTCGGCTCCCGACATACCGAAAAACATGGATTAATTAGAGAAAATATCCTTATTGACAATTCTCCGTGGGGACATATATATATATATATATATATATATATTGAGCACTCTGGAAGAATGATAAGCTTTGAAAAAACAGTAGCTACCCTAGCACCTACGCACCGCTCGTTCAGTAATGAAAGAAAACACTCTGGCTATTGGTGTATGATACATCGTACGCTAAAAATGTCTGCTTTCACCTGCCGAGCACCCATAGCTCAGTAGAATCGCTGACTGACGCTAATTCAGTCGAGTTTCAATCCTGTGTTAAAAAGCAATCGGATGACTACCCGTACTGATGAGCTCATCAGTACGGGTAGTCATCCGATTGCTTATATATATATATATATATATATATATATATATATATATGCAAATGAATAAGGAATAGAAAAAATAATTCCAATGTTCAAAACAGTGCTCAATATAGAAATAGTCAGTCAGTTAAGTATCATATGTGATACACGTTTGGGTGATCAAGTCTCGAAAGAGACATGATTTACTGGGCAGATGATCATTCCGCAGTAAGTTGCCATTGCTTTCCACGGTAGATTGGTTGCCAGCCAAGGCTATAGAACCCAATCTGTATTGTTATTTAACCCATAACTAGAGGGAAGAGACGGATTAATACCTTTCAGCCTTCGATTTGTAGAAAAATTGATAAATTTGGCTTTCACCACAGTTGAAGAAAGACATCAGGTTTTTCAATGTGGTCTGTATATGACACTCAAAACTCAGATCCATAAAGTAAGGTTGTGAGAAGAACAGCTCTGTAGACACCTTTGTTGTAACTGATATGCCCCTTTCATTCCAAAGAATGAAAAAGTTTGCCAAAATTATTCTTCGGGATTCTGTTGACAATTTGGTCATAAAGATTTTCACTGTTGTTCAACTTACTTCTTGGATGTCCCATGAATTAAGTTACTTGAGATTTTTACCTTCTACAGTTATAGGAACATTTGGAAATTACGATATCTAATGTTACAGTTCTTTACCATTGGTCTTATTACGATTTGCTTTTGGCTGCTGGACACTTTTCGTATTCTTAATACTTGTAGTCAATCTAAACGCCTTGCAATCGACAGAGAAGCAATCAATGATATTTTGTGATTCCTGCAAAGATGCTGCAACAAGTGCAGCTTCATCAGCAAACAACAGTTCTAATATCAGAACTAACCTGGCTTTGGTTTCTGCATTGAATTGCTGGTAATTATTTAAAACACCAGTTGTCCGGAACCCAAACTGAGCAAGTTCCTTTTTTGAGATAACCATATGTGTGTTTCAGTATTAAGGAAAAATAAAAGTCAAACAGAATTGGTTCCCTCGCACAAACTCTGTTTTGTATCATTGCTTATATCAAACCGATGACTGACCGTTAAAAAAGACAATAGCTTTCATTTCTTGATAAAACTAAATGATAATATTAAGAATATTATTTGGTATACCTATCTTCTTCAGAAGCATCTAAAGAGCATTCCAATTGACAGAATCAAAAACCTTGGTGCGGTCAACAAACATCATTTATACCTCTTGATTGTGCTGGATGTTCTCAGTGAGTAGTCTCAGCAAAAACATCATGCCAATAGTTCCACGAATATATATATATATATATATATTCGTGGAACTAATGTCTGCGGATGACAATATATATATATATATCGAAAATCTAAGAGTTAGCCAATAACCTACCACGGTTTCGCTTAACAGCCTGTCATGGAAAAATTAGCCAATTTTCCCTAACGAGCTGTTAAGCCAAACAGTGGTAGGTTATTGGCTCACTCTTAGATTTTCAATTTTGTTTGTTCTACTTTCGCTTTGAGTAATTTGTGTACTTTGCTTTCGTACTGAGCTCTTTATTGTTAAGGTTTTCGTCTTGGTTTTTTTCTTTCTCACGAATGCTTGACTTTTTGTTCAAGTATTTCGTTTATTTCATTTTTTTTCTTCTGTTCCATCCGGGTTAGTTCCCTCTGGGTTTCAAGATGATCTCATTTGTAGTTTAATTATTGCTAGTTTTGACAGATGTAGTTCTGTGGTTATTGATATTATTACTATAATTACTACATATATATATATATATATGCATATTTCGGTAGTAAACTTTCATGTAAAATTGTTTCGTTAAAAACGACCGACAAGGAAGACTATTAATTTTCGATTTATTTTTTCCGGTATTCTTACATGATTCCTTTTTGATGGAGATAAAGAATGTGAAAATGTTCCATAATGTTTGACTTACCAAGTGCACTCAGCCTCTTCACAGGCCATTTTCAAAGTTGTTATCTTCCCGGTGTTGTTATGTTCTCGTTTGACTGCAATGTAATCTTTTGTTATTTAGTGTTTTTGAAAAGAAGATTTAAATCTATCAGGTAATGCGTGCGCCTGGGTATCGCGTAAGTGTCTATTTTATTATATATATATATATATATATATATATATATATATATATATATATATATATATGTACTGCTGGTCATACCTATTAGGCCACCCCAGCTTTTGTAAATGAAATGATGTATTTTATACTTTTTTTAGTATTTATTGACAAATGAAAATATACTACCGATCATAACTTTGAGACCACCCAATTTTTTTACAAAGTTTGTAAAATTTAATTTTTAGCAGAAGTAAATTCGCTGAGTTTGCTTTTTTTGTTATTTATATGGAGATGTAAATTAAAAAAAAAGTATTCTTTTCAACTTTAAAGTAAACATTTACTCAGTTTGCTACTTGACTCCTCCTATTGTGATAAGTTTTTGCCGAAAATTGAGATTTATTCAGATATTATATTTACGGTAAAATTTGTTTTTGTAAATCATATTACTACTGTATAAATGCCAAGGAAGAAACAGATTAGCATTGAAAAACGAGCTCAGGTTGAAATTCTTTCGAAAAAAGGATATTCTGAAATCGTTATCGCTAAGAAATTAAGCCTATAAATAAATTGCGTGCATTATTGCCTTCAACGACTTTGTAAAACTGAGTTAAATATTGGCAGAAAAAAATCTGATAGGCCCAGAGTAACATCTATTGTAGATGATAGGCACTTGATCATATCTAGTAAGAGGAATAGAAGAAAAACCGCTCCGGAATTAAAAATTAAAATGAATTCTACTCGGCAACATCCAGTATCTGTTACTACTGTTAAAAGACAGCTTCATTCTGCTAGGCTTAAAGACTGTGTAGCAGTTAAGAAACCACTATTAAAGAAGGAGAAAAAGGGATGAAATTGATCGTACAGTTGGAAATTAACTTCCTAACAATGAACAAATGTTGTTTATATGCTTTCAGGATGCTTGGAAATCACTTTCACCAACTTATAAAAATAGGTTATTAGAAAGAATGCCAGGATTTGCTCTACAGCAATAAAGGCTCCTGGTGGTTTCTTTGATGAAAAGAAAACTTTAATTAACTTTAATTAAATTTGAAATTACTCTATGTTAATTTGGGTTTTAATTATTGTACAATTGTGAGCAACAATGAAATATATGTATATTTATTCTTCTAGGACATAAAATTTGCTATTTCTTTCTCTTAAAGAATAAATCTAAGTGGCCCCAAACTTATGGTCGGTAGTGTACATATATATATATATATATATATATATATATATATATATATATATATATATGTGTGTGTGTGTGTGTGTGTGTGTGTGTGTGTGATAATATAGTCTAGCCACACTGATGAGCTGGGAAACAGGCATGTAAGTCGATGACATATATATATATATATATATAATTCTAAGTTCCTATACTTGTTATGTGAGTCCTGGGCATGACGGTAAACTGTGTCCAGCAACAGGGCCACTTATTGGGATATTGTGAGGAGCATGGGACCACCTCTTAATTGCTGTTATTCCCAGGTCCACTCTGACCCGGAGTGGTAACACCTGTTATGGTCCCTGCTATAGGCAAATAGTTAACACCCCAAACTGGGGTCTGAACACTATGACAGACTTTTATAGAAATATATATATAATAATAGACTTTTATAGAAAAATATACATTTTTAAAAGAAAAATATTACCAACAATACTTTTGTGAAGAAAAATATTATTACCATAAATCTTTGAAGAAATTTTTTTATTGCCATCAATACATTTTTGAACACAAAACTAGAAGAGATCTGCAGTTTTATAAAATAAAATAAAAGTTTAAAAAATCCAACAAAATCTGACTACATCAACGTTCTCACTATAATCGAACATTAAAAAATAACTTAAAACCCCACCTTTTTGGCATTAAATAACTCCAGAGTCTGATATGCCATTAAACAAAAAAAAATTGAAAATTCAATTTGTAAAGTGCCATAATTGCTGTGTTTTTCAGTAGTTTATATTTAGAAAGGTTTTTTAGGCAAGCAGATTTTGGGTTCGAAAGTTCTCGATGTCAATGATGATTTCATGAATCTTCAAGGACGACATGACTGAAATAACGCCGCTCAGCTAACTGACATAGAGCGTTAATAGAATTAATGTAGAGAATCTTGTCACTTAGATGAATTGTTTTATTTCACTTATCCCGACTTCCCTTACATTCTTTGTGTAAACGATATTTTTGGCTTCATGTATGTTGTTATTTGATTTTCTTTGTTTTTTGATGTTTCTTCAGTGGTTTATGCCTTTTTTCGTTTTTTTATTTTCCTTCATTCCTATACATTAGTTCACGTGTTTACTGAAAGGCTTTAATATTGTTAGAACTTTCTCTTTGGTAAGAACTTAGACCTTATTCTTATCTTTGTATCTCTCCTGTGTGCTCGGATGCCATTGCCCACAGGAATCACTTCTTCCGATATTAACAGAGGGACACGTCTACCTACAATAGGCGCTTTCTCGTCTCTGCTCTTACTGAACGCATGAGTGTCTTAAATGACGCTAAGCTGTAGTTTGCTGATAGACTGAAGGAGGGTATAGCATATCGCAAGCTTAGATCTAATGATTACTGGTGGCTCTACCAAAGCGTTCTAAACAACAACAAACTCTTCTGTTCAATCCCTCTTCTCTTCAATTAATTTGAGGTCCTCACATACACAGCAGACAAGGCTGAGCGCTTCCCTCGCAAATACTTTTTCAACGCCACACTCTACCTACAACTGATGCCGAACTGAGTAATAAGCCCATCTCTGGTCTTTAGCATAATTTTTAATCTTGACTCCCATAAGTAAAGTGAAGGTGATGGAATTTAAGTCATCGTTCTAAAGAAATGCACTCCTGAAGTCTTTCCTCCTCTTTAAACAATTGCCTCACTGCTCTATGCAGATAACACAAACATTTAATTTGCTTTCCCCGCTGATAACGATTACATTTTTCTGCGACCTCTGTTATATATATTCGCAAGGTATTTATAATCAAATATGAGGGAAAAACTTGAAGCAACTGAAATGTGGTTCTACAAAAGGATGCTGTGGATATCATGGACCGAGGATGTGAGCAATGACAAGGCGTTGGAAAGGGTGGCACAGAATGCTGGACAATATCATCAAAGATGAAGAGAAACTTGAAGCAAACTGAAATGTGGTTCTACAGAAAGATGCTGCGGATATCATGGATCGAGCATGTGAGCAATGATGAGGTTTTGGAAAGAGTGGCACTGAATGCTGGACAATATCATCAAAGATGAAGAGAAACTTGAAGCAAACTGAAATGTGATTCTACAGAAGGATGCTGCGGATATCATGGATCGAGCATGTGAGCAATGATGAGGTTTTGGAAAGAGTGGCACAGAATGCTGGACAATATCATCAAAGATGAAGAGAAACTTGAAGCAAACTGAAATGTGATTCTACAGAAGGATGCTGCGGATATCATGGATCGAGCATGTGAGCAATGATGAGGTTTTGGAAAGAGTGGCACAGAATGCTGGACAATATCATCAAAGATGAAGAGAAACTTGAAGCAAACTGAAATGTGATTCTACAGAAGGATGCTGCGGATATCATGGATCGAGCATGTGAGCAATGATGAGGTTTTGGAAAGGATGGCACTGAATGCTGGACATTATCATCAAAGATGAAGGAAAAACTTGAAGCAAACTGAAATGTGGTTTTACAAAAGGATGCTGTGGATATCATGGACCGAGGATGTTGGAAAAAATGTAAACGAAAAGGAAATTAATATTGAGCATCAGGTAAAGACAACTAAAGTTCCTTGGACATGCAATGACGAAGTAGGCCTTGGAGAATACTAAGAAGACAGATAGAGGGGAAAAGTGACAGAGGAAAGCAGAGAATAACATATTTGAAGGGCTTAAGCAGGTGGATGACAGAACAGGGGCTGCGAGATGCTACAGGAGAAAGCGTGCTAAGAGCCACTAGGGAGAGGGAGACATGGAAGCCCATGATCGCTTACGTCTTGAAAAAACAAGGCATATAGAAGAAGAAAAAGAAGAAGAAGAAGAAGAAGAAGAAGAAGAAGAAGAAGAAGCATATATGAAGAGGAGAGGAGATAGCGGTTGTAGTAACAGGTCAGGTAGAGGGAAAAAGTGACAGAGGAAAGCAGAGAATAACATATTTGAAGGGCCTAAGCAGGTGGATGACAGAACAGGGGCTGTGAGATGCTACAGGAGAAAGCGTGCTATGAACCATCACGGATAGGGAGACATGGACGGACAAGGCAAATAGAAGATTCTCAGTGGAACTTTTGGTATTAGCGAGTGATTGCAGACACGAAAAACAAACAAACTACAGGACCTCCCACAGAAGGTAGGTGAGGAAAGTGACAAAAAAGGACTACGAATAAACATCAAGAAAACTGAATGCATGGTCATCAGCAAAAAGAACAACCCAAAATGCAAAATATCAGGTGGGGGATACTAGAATCAAGCAAGTAAAAAAATTTAAATACCTAGGAAGTGTTCTAACAGAAGATGGAAAGTGCGACACAGAGTTCCTAAGGCGAATTGGCATGGTGAAGGACGCATTCCAGAAGCTGAGTAAAGTACTAAGACACAAGAAATATTTCCCTAGAAACAAAGGAGAGAGAGCTAAATTGCTATGTGATGTCATTTCTTCAATAATTCTGTAATTGCTGGACAATATCATCGAAGATGAGTAAAATCTTGAAACAGCGCAAATGTGGTTTTACAGAAGAATGCTGCGGATATCATGGACCGAACATGTGAACGATGAAGAAGTTTTAGAATGAATGGCATTGAAAAGAAAACTAATAGCGAGCATTAGGATTGCGTGGAGTAACAGAAAACATATTAAGAGCCACCAGGGATAGGGAGATGTGGAAAGCCATGATCGCCTACGTCCTGAAAGGATAGGTCACAAAGAAGAAGAAGAAGAAGAAGAAGAAGAATATTTCAGTGTTCTTGCCTAAAATCAACTCACTAAATTAGTCCTTCTAATGATACACAATAATGCTCTCGGAATAATTCTCTCGGGTAATTCATAAAGAAAGAAACTTTTCAATTACGTACTACACCAGATGTGCGTTATGGTACATTGGATATCGGCTCCGAACGAGAAGTCGGGGAGCCGAGTTCGAAATCCCGCAGAATTCATTGCATTCACTTACGCGCAAATAACCTTGGGAAATGTATTAATCCGTCTATTCCTTCCAGTTATGGGTTAAATAACAGGACAGACTGGGTTCTATAGCCTTGGTCGGCAACCAGTCTACCGCAGAAAGCAATGGCAACCTACTGCGGGATAATCTTCTGCCCAGTTAGTCATGTCTCGAAAGAGACATGATCGCCCAAGCGTGTATCACGTATGGCACTTAACTGACTACACCAGAATGATGCACAACACAGAACAATATTTTTTCTGTCTCCCCACCGAGACAGAAGTTTGCACGAGGTCGTTTTATAGTGGGGAATCCGAGCCGTTATGCCCGGACAAAAAATTCCGTTAGAACCTTCACATGACAGGCTTAGGTACCTAGTCTAATTTTTCCCAGGCGAAACTCCGCACTTCATCCGAAACCCGGCTGGGTTCATCTTCACCCGAAGGCAGTCTGTCGAGGTTATTGTTCGGACTGATGCACAACACAGAACGGTATTTATCTGTCTCCCAATGAGGCGGAATGTGGCGCAAGGCGTTTTTATACTACTGAATCCGTGCCCTAAGCCGGGTTCTGTCTGTCTGGGTTAATTTAGAATCAAGTTTATATTATTTTTCCATACCTGGAGAGAAAAGTGATTCATACGTTTTCCGATACTATTTGTACGTTAGTGAAACTAAAGAAGTCAACTGGTATTCGAACTTCAATACACAATCCAAATCGTTAAATCTTTATACCAACTCAAATCTAAATCACTTGATGTACATCAAAATGAATTAAGGTTACCATGTTTTTCTTTCTGAGACACAAGATCACATATTCTCAGAAATTCATATATATGTGCATCTTAATCAATTTTGCCGCTTGGAAAATACATATTGCATAAGCATTTAATCATATTTGCATATGTGTGTGTGCAATCACACCAAAATTTACACGGTTTCATATTATAAATATATGTTTGCCTGAAAAAAAGCATCGTGAAATTTAGCTATAAATATCTGCCGTTATTAGAAGTTTTTAAAACTATTATAGGATGTAATAAATGGAATCATGGCGATGACGATAAAGTACATTCAACAGCAAGTTTTCTGATCAAGAGATTGGCGGTTTTTATTACGGAGGAATATATAGCTTAGTGGTTCTCCTAGTAAGGGACACCTTGCATAAAAAAACATTATGTTAACAAAACCCATCCCGAGGTATACTCAACCTTTGATAGGATTTTATAGCTAATATTGCATGTCCAGGGTGTATATTATTATTACCCATAATGATACTTTCTACTGTGATATCTATCATTATTACCCATAATGATCCTTTCTACTGCGTTATCTATCATTATTACCCATAATGATCCTTTCTACTGTGATATCCATCATTATTACCCATAATGATACTTTCTTCTGTGATATCTATCATTATTGCCCATAATGATACTTTCTTCTGTGATATCTATCATTATTACCGATAATGATACTTTCTACTGTGATATCTATCATTATTACCCATAATGATACTTTTTACAGTGATATCTATCATTATTACCCATAATGATACTTTTTACAGTGATATCTATCATTATTACCCATAATGATACTTTCTACTGCGATATGTATCATTATTACCCATAATGATACTTTCTACTGCGTTATCTATCATTATTACCCATAATGATACTTTCTACTGTGATATCTATCTATCTATCTATCTATCTATCTATCTATCTATCTATCTATCTACATGTATATATATATATATATATATATATATATAATGTTTTTTAATAAAAGTTAATATACGTTACATTGCAACACGAAATTCCTATGTGTCGAGATTTTTACCTCATCTTGAGGCAAGTTAGTTCACTGAAAATCGTTTTCACAACAATGATCTAACATTGCCTGCAGACGAGGTAAAAATTTCAAAACATAGAAATTTCCGTGTCGCAATGTAAACTATATTCATTTTAAATAAAAAAATGTTAGGCTCTATTTTATTTGTTGTATCTAGCTATCTACAAAAAAAAATTAATATTGGAGAACTGGAAATTTTAAAATTATTGGTTCTCTTTTCATATATATATATATATATATATATAACATAATGATAATCCACGTATACTGTCTTAATATGTATAGGAAAAACTACTAAAAAGTTGTAAGTTAAAAATGTATTTTTTGGCAATATTTATTTATTTCTGTTATTATATATAATAATAGAAATAAATAAATACTGTCAAAAAATACATTTTTAACTTACAACTTTTTAGTAGTTTTTCTTATATATATATATATATATATATATATATATATATATGAAAAGCGTATTGAGCGGTTTTTGTTTTAGGTTACTCGTCTCGGGTTTTTTTTTCTTTGGGCTACGTATTTTGACTGATGTTCAAGCGCTTAGACGTTCTTTTTTTATTGCCATTTTTTTTCCTTCCGCGTATGTACTCGGAGGGCTTTTCGACCATAGCATGATAAAAACCTCATCTGATGAGGAGGCTATCTATGGTCGAGCGGTCTAAGACGTTACCAGATCAAATGGTGGCTTAACCTATTTAAATAGGGGTCGCAGGTTCGAATCCTGCTAGATAGCACACATTTTCCTAATAAAAAATTATCGTAAATAATCAGGCCGGTAGATATAAATATAAAATACTGTTTAATTAAAAACAGAATATCTACTTAAATACGAGTATCGGTAAAATAATGTTCAAAATAATTCATTATATATATATATATATTTACGCAGTTCAAAGTGCTTCCTGATATTTGATGCCATGTTTATGACGTTTCGGCCGTTGTACTCCGGCCTTCTTTAGATACGAAGAATTTTGCACCGAACCCTTTATTTTGGTCAGTGCGTGATGCCGCCTCCAGAAGCCATATATAATTCAACTTTCTCAGTTATTTGTTTACTATCGGTTTAACCCGCTATTTAGCTCGAAACATTTTGCTTCAAGTCACTGGAACTAACCGACGACTATATCTACTGAGTCCTTGGTCATTGAGTACATCTGTGTATGAATTTCTTTGGACTAATATCTTAGTAATGATATTTTTACCAGAGATCATTGCAATTTACCACTGAAAAAATTTTACCTAACATTCCGTATTACTGGTTCTCATACATTACTCATTTCTATTTTTAGCTAGCTTAGGAGGTATTTTTGGGCTAGCCAATGTGGTGATCCCTTAAGTTTACGTTGTTTCTGTTGATGTTTTCTATCAATTATTTCAAATTTATCCCAACGGTGATCATCTTTGTTGCTCCATATGTGGTCAGCTACTTTCTAATTTTTCTATCTCCATACATCTTACGGCTTAGGGATGTTCTTGCACCTATACCTTGGAGGTATATATATATATATATATCTTCTCACATTTCTAGAAAATAGCATACACACGGTCCTGTGTTTTCCTCTATTGAATGTCTTACTCAGAATAGGCATCTACGTAATATAGAACGACTTTTGATGGTCGTCCTGATGTTATATGAACCACAGATCGTTTGTCTTGTCTCCGGTGACCTCTTCACATAGGGTAGGCAAATCAAGGCTGTTTTCTGAGAGTTGTTATCATCATGCACCTGCTTTCCACATTCGTTTGGGCTATTGTCATGTATCCTGCGTAGTTGTTTCGTTGCAGGGTACTGCTTATATCGACCATATTTTGTCCATAGGTCTCTGGATCGCCGCTTATGACTTGGTCGATGTTGCGAGCAGCGGTCGAGCACTTTCTTTACATTCACTGTTCTAGATATTGGGTAAATTCAGAAATGCGTACAATTACCCAAATATTTTAAACATGGTAATAAAAATGAGGACAACAGTCTGGATCGCCGCTTATGACTTGGTCGATGTTAGCAGCAGCGGTCGACACTTTCTTTACATTCACTGTTCTAGATATTGGTAAATTCAGAAAATGCCGCATAATTACCCAAATATTTTAAACATGGTAATAAAAATGAGGACAACAGTCTGGATCGCTGCTGTGACTTGGTTTTGTGATGTTGCGAGCAGCGGTCGATACTTTCTTTGGACATATTCACTGTTCTAGATATTGGTAAATTTCAGAAATGCACACGCCACCCAAATATTTTAAACATGGTAATAAAAATGAGGACAATGTTCGGATCGCCGCTTATGACTTGGTCGATGTTAAGAGCAGCGTCGAGCACTTTCTTGATATCATCATTTGAGATATTAGTAAATTCAGAAATGCGTACAATTACCCAAATATTTTAAACATGGTAATAAAAATGAGGACAATGAGTCTGGATCGCCGCTTATGACTTGGTCGATGTTGCGAGCAGCGGTCGAGCACTTTCTTTACATTCACTGTTCTAGATATTAGTAAATTCAGAATGCGTACAATTACCCAAATATTTTAACATGTAATAAAAATGAGGACAACAGTCTGATCGCCGCTTTATGACTTGGTCAGATGTTGTTAGCAGCGGTCGAGCACTTTCTTTACATTCACTGTTCTAGATATTAGTAAATTCAGAATGCGTACAATTACCCAAATATTTTAAACATGGTAATAAAAAATGAGGACAACAGTCTGGATCGCTGCCATGACTTGGTCGATGTTGCGAGCAGCGGTTTGAGCACTTTCTTTATCCACAAATTGTGGCCCGGATAGTCAAGGTCCAGAATGCTGCATCATCCGTACCGCCTCAACCACGGTAATAAAGGAGGACAATGTCTGATCACGGTTATGATTTGTCCAGAGAGAGATGAACAGCCGCCTGAGTTACTCCTTTATTCAACGTCGAAGATGGCATCCAGAACACACCATCTGCAATGATTAAACGCTGTCACCGGAGAAGAAACTGGACCGCCACGATCATCAGGATATGAGCAATGTCGATACCCTTCTTCATCATCATCTACACGCAGAACTGGAAGGCAAGAACAACCGCCATTTGAATACAACGATAATAATTCGACCGCCACATCTGGTCGATATGAAACAGCGTCCAGCATCTTTTTATCCACTGTTCCACATATTACAAGAACTGTAGTCGTACTACCTAAATATTTTAAACATGGTAATAAAATGAGGACAACAGTCTGATCGCCGTGGGCGACTTGGTCGATAAGGCATATGTCGAGCACTTTTCGGTATTCACTGCTCCAGACCCCAACGCTAGAAATGGTACAATTACCCAAATATTTTAAACATGGTAATAAAAATGAGGACAGTCTGGATCGCTACTATGACTGTTGACAAGTTGGTGAGCAGCGGTCGAGCACTTTCTTTACATTCACCGTTCTAGATATTAGTAAATTCAGAAATGCGTACAATTACCCAAAATATTTCAACATGGTAATTAAAACAGGACACAGTCTGGATCGCCGCTTATGACTTGGTTTGATGTTGGTGAAGGTCGAGCACTTTCTTTTACATTCATCATTCTAGATATTGGTAAATTCAGAAATGCGTACAATTACCCAAATATTTTAAACATGGTGGCAAACGAGGACAACAGTCTGATCGCTGCTTATGACTTGGTCGATGTTGCGGAGGTGGGTTTGACACTTTCTTTACATTTGACTGTTCCAGATATTAGTAAATTCAGAAATGTGCACAATTACCCAAATATTTTAAACATGGTAATAAAATGAGGACAACAGTCTGGATCGCCGCTTATGACTTGGTCGATGTTGCGAGCAGCGGTCGAGCACTTTCGTACATTCACTGTTCTAGATATTGGTAAATTCAGAAATGCGTACAATTACCCAAATATTTTAAACATGGTAATAAAAATGAGGACAACAGTCTGGATCGCCGCTTATGACTTGGTCGATGTTGCGAGCAGCGGTCGAGCACTTTCTTTTACATTCCCACTGTCTCTCAGATATTGTAAATTCAGAAATGGCAATAATTACCCAAATATTTTAAACATGGTAATAAAAATGAGGACAACAGTCTGATCGCCGCTTATGACTTGGTCGATGTTGCGAGCAGTAAAGTCGAGCACTTTCTTTACATTCACTGTTCTAGATATTAGTAAATTCAGAAATGCGTACAATTACCCAAATATTTTAAACATGGTAATAAAAATGAGGACAACAGTCTGGATCGCCGCTTATGACTTGGTCGATGTTGCGAGTAGCGGTCGAGCACTTTCTTTACATTCACTGTTCTAGATATTAGTAAATTCAGAAATGCGTACAATTACCCAAATATTTTAAACATGGTAAATAAAAATGAGGACAACAGTCTGGATCGCCGCTGAGACTTGGTCGATGTTGTTATAGCGGTCGAGCACTTTCTTTACATTCACTGTTCTAGATATTAGTAAATTCAGAAATGCGTACAATTACCCAAATATTTTAAACATGGTAATGCAAATGAGGACAACAGTCTGGATCGCCGCTTATGACCTCGTCGATGTTGCGAGTGTATTGTGACACTTTCTTTACATTCACTGTTCGATATTAGCATCCTCCAGAATGCGTACAATACCAAATATTTAAACATGGTAATAAAAATGAGGACAGTCTGATCGTTATGACTCTGTCGATGTTGCGAGCAGCGGTCGAGCACTTTTATTCACTGTTCTAGATATTAGTAAATTCAGAAATGCGTACAATTACCCAAATATTTTAAACAGCAGTAATAAAAATGAGGACAACAGTCTGGACACAATTAGTCAGTTGATTGCCATACGTAGTACATGCTTTCGGCGATCATGTCTCGAAAGAGGCATGGCTGACTGGGCAGAAGATTATCCCGCGGTAGGTTGCCATTATTTTCTGCGGTAGACTGGTTGCCAGCCAAGGCTATAGAACCCAATCTGTCCTATTATTTGACTCATAGGTAGAGGGTAAAGAGTTCTATTATATTATTAAGTAGTAATTAGTGGGGGATCAGTTTATCACTTCATAACACTATAAAACTTATCCCTCACTTTATGCCCATTAGAAGCCTTAATCATGTTTCCAACTATTCTATTCAGTCAGTCAGTTAAGTGCCATACGTGATACACGCTTTGGGTGATCATGTCTCGAAAGAGACATGACTGACTGGGCAGAAGATTAACCCGCAGTAGGTTGCCATTACTTTCTCCTGTAGACTGGTTGCCAGCGAAGGCTATAGAACCCAATCTGTCCTATTATTTAACACATAGCTGGAAGGAAGAGATGGATTAATACTTTTTTTAAGGGCATTTGTGCGTAATTGAATGCAAAGATATCGGCACTGGAATTCGAAATCGGCTGAATTGAATAAATAATGTAAACACTTTCTCCTCTCAAGAAATGGGAGACACACACACACAAATATATATATATATATATATATATATATATATATCGGGATGCACATATATATATATGTATATCGGGATGCACATATATATATATATATATATCGGGATGCACACACACACACACACACACACACACACATACACACACACACACACACATATATGTGCGTGTGTGTGTGTGTGTGTGTGCATCCCGCTCAGAGCGAGAGAGAGAAAGAGAAAGAGAGAGAGAGAAAACAGAGACGGATTGTCGGCTCAATGCATTAGAGAGAAAATTGCATGATATTACCGGTTATTTAATTTTACTACCACTTATAAAAATTCTTGCCGCGTGTTTGCTCTTTAACTTTAGCTTATTATTTCTTCTTTCAATGATTGTCATCGATGATAAAAGAATATATATTATCTCTTTGATAATAAACATCGTTTTATACATATATATATATAGTAGCTACACGGGCATCTACGCATCATTCATTCAGCAATGAATTAGAACACTCTCAGCTATTGGGCGTGTATAATGATAATGTCTCCTTCTACCGAGCGCCCGTAGCTCATTGGTAGAAACGCCGACTGACGCCAGTTCGGTCGGTTTTCAATCCTGGGTAAAAAGCAATCGGCCGTCTAACCGTAATAATGAGCAGTGATACAGTGAAATAGATCTATCTGCGAATGACTATATATATATATTAATTAAATTGCAAACATGGTGTCTGCTTATTTTTATTAAAACCCATTCATACTCACAGATAATCTTTCGCGTATTATAGTTGAAAGATATCATCTTCAGGTTTGTAAGTTATGGTAACAAAATAATGGCAAAGTGTTTTGATAAAAATTACTGTAATCTTTTTTCTGATTTAAATATAACGGTTGACAAATTGCTAGCGTTCATTTGAACGTGAAAATTATCTGAAATTTTATATGTCGTAATGTCATGAACATGTTAAAGCATGAAAAAAACTACTCTTTTTACAACAAATTTAGAACATTACTGCAATATTCATAGCTGATTCTATTAATTGACGTCTTAAGTGTTTTAATGAATATTGCCTCGAGAATCTGTAGTATGCTCTTGTTTTCTTGGTGTAGTATAGTCGTCTTTTCGATCATTACCTTTTTATATTATAAAAAGTATTATATTATTTATATTATGTTTATATATATATATATATATATATATATATATATATATATCCCTCTTGTCAAGCAGAGGGATTTGGATTTCTATATTTTCTTGTATCTTATTGTAAGATACTCACTACGAGGTACAGCAATATAAATTTTGCCGTCATTTTAGACGGCACGGGCTCACCCGGTGTTATATAAACGGACTGCATTGTAAAGTGAGGCCGGGTTAACTTCACCTATAATGATTGCGTGTTCTATGTTATGCTTTAGATCTGACCACTATGAACTGCCCTCTTTTTTACCACTATTCACTACCATCTTTTCGTTGCCACCAAGAAGGGTGCGAGACCGCCCTACTTAGGAATAAATGATATTAGGGTTTGAACAGTTCTGTACAGAGGACTAGTGCTTGTTCTCTTCTTCTTCTTCTTCTTCTTCTTCTATGTGCCGTGTCTCTTCAGGACGTAGGAGAGCAAGGCCTTCCACGTCTCTCTATCGCTGGTGGCTCTTAGCACGCTTTCTCATTTTACCCCAAGCAAACCCCGCTTCGACAACCACTTGCTCAGACCCGTCAAGCATCCTCTGTCTTTCTTTTCCTTTATCTGAACTGTGAGTTTGCTGAGCATCAGGAAGAGACAACAGATATCGTGGACTGAGCATACAAGCAACGACGAGGTGTTAGAAAGAATGGCAACAAAAAGGAAATTGATGCTGAGCATCAGGAAGAGACAACTGAAGTTCCTGGGACATGCAATGAGGAAGGAGAGCCTGGAGAACCTGATACTGACTGAACAGATAGAAGGAAGGAGAGACAGAGGAAGGCAGCGGATAACATATTTGCAGGGACTGATCAGGTGGCTGACGGAACAGGAGTTGCCAGGAGCAACAGGAGCAAACATACTAAGAGCCACAAGGGATAGGGAGACGTGGAGAGCCATGATCGCCTATGCCCTGATGGGACAAGGCACATAGAAGAAGAAGAAGAAGAAGAAGAAGAAGACCTGTGAGTATCAGATTCTACACTTCCTTCTTTCTCATTATATTCCACATATGTCTTTACCTGCTGATCAGTATTAGATTTCTTTTAGTTTCCAAAACGAATTACGGCCGTATCACGTTGAATATACCGGTTCTCGCTCGATCACCGAAGTTAAGCAACGTTGCGCCTGGTCAGTACTTAGATGGGTGACCGCTTGGGATACCAGGTGCTGTAAGCGTTTAGTGACAAATGTGCGTGCTTACGGCAATATCACGTTGAATATACCGGTTCTCGCTCGATCACCGAAGTTAAGCAACGTTGAGCCTGGTCAGTACTTAGATGGATGTCCGCTTGGGATACCAGGTGCTGTAAGCGTTTAGTGACGGATGTGCGTTGTGGTGCTGTGGATATTGGCTCGGAAAGAGAAATCGGTGAGCCGAGTTCGAATTCCAGTTGAATATCCTGCATTCACTTAAGCACTGGTAGGTACCCTTGGCAAAGGTATTAATCCGTCCCTTCCTTCCAGTTATGGGCTAAATAATAGGACTTGGGGACTCTGCCCTTAGAAACAAATACCAATGAATCTTGATATTCGAAAAAAAAAATAATACTAGACACAAAACTTAATATATAAATAAAATTATTTGGCAATAAATGACTCGCCGGGGTTGTATGCCATAAAACAAAACAACCAACCAACAACCTTTCCAAAACCTTGTCATTGATCTCATGCTCAGTCAATGGTATCTGCAGCATCCTTCTGTAGAACCACATTTCAGTTGCTTCAAGTTTTTCCTTCTTCATTTGAAGGGAATGTCCAGCATTCACTGCCATCCTGTAGAACTGACACCACATAGAACTTCAGTACTCACTTCTATGTTTCTCGCAATTTTATCTGTCTCTGAATACTCTACCCAGATTCTGGAATTCATCCTTATTGCCAATTCATCTTCAGATCTCAATGTCGCGCTTTCCATCGTTTGTTAGAATACTTCACAGATATTGAAAATTCTGTACCGGCATGATTTTAGTATCCCCCAACAATAGTTGGTATTTTGGGTTTCTCTTTTTGCTGATTACCATACATTCAGTTTTCTTGTTTTTTTGTAGTCCTCTATTTTTGCTTTATTTGGCTACCTTTTGCAGGCGGTCTTGTAGTTTCCTTTCCGAGTCTGCTATCAGCAGTGAATCATCTGGGTATCTTATATTGTTCAGACTGTGGCAGCCGATGAGGAATCCTGGCATGATTTCTTGTGTCATCAGAATAGTTTCGCGGTACAAGTTGAATAGATCTAGTTCTACGCCCATTTCTATTTTTGAATATATCTGTTAAATTCGTTTCCTCTGCGGTTTGCTATCAACAGAGGTTCTTCATTACTCTAATGTGTTTCCCAAATATGTCGATGTTGCTGAGTATTTCTAACAATTCTTTGTGGCCTACTTTCTTACATACCGTTATTTTTGAGCCTACTAATTTCGCTTCCTTCTCTGTTAGCAAATTGTTTGCTCCACCCCTTCATTCACAAACAATTTAGATGTTGTGTGGGAAAAGTAATGTCGTCAAAGGCGGTGGACAAGTCTCAATGATCAACACCAGTTTGGAGAATACCATTCTGAATAATAAATGTACCAATATTATTTTCGCTTCTAATCTGCAGACGATAATAAGAATATTCGAAAGACTACCAGCTAAATTAAATTAAAGCACTGACGATAGCAGAAAGTATATGAACTTCTAGCTACACCTCTCTATTTCTCTCTCCCTTTTAATATATATAAAACGACACTTTATATATATATATATATATATATAATAAGTTTGAGAAGCTGTGAACGTTCGTTAAAAATGTAGATTTATTATTATTATTAATATTACTTGGTTTTTGAATAATATATTGAGTGTTCATAATTGTATTTTTGTCGCTACACGTGTTTCGAGTCCAAAATTGACTGTTGACTCTCTTCAGATGAATAAATTTGTGACTTTACATATCAAAATCGGTTTGTCTTTATGACAGCGGAATATATCGTGTATATATAAATAAACTGTCGGTGAGCATGTCAGAAATTTCATAATGTGCGTCTTTGTGTGTTGTTGTTTTCTTTCTTTTTTCACACTTGCTCCATAAATGTCTTCTATTTTGGGAATAATTCAGCTTTCGTTGACCAGAATATTTTTCATACTGATTTTCGAAATTTTATTTCGTCTTTATACTTTAAAATTCTTTTCAAAGATGTTGATTTTGATTTGTGTATTGACACAAATGCCATTATGGACACTTAATATATTATACTGAAAGCAAGTAATAATAATAATAATAATAATAATAATAATAATAAAATTGTCTTATTAAGTACAGCCCACACACTAAGGAGAACTTTGTCTATGTAACGCTAGGGATGATGGGGAAGAGAGAAAAAACATGAAATGGGGCCATAACAAAACACCACGAGCCGCCTTAGGTCTTCCCGCAGACTTGGTTGGTAGTGCGACCATAGAAGAAATCGAAATATGAGGAGAAATGACATATTAATAAATTTACACTTTAAACAAAACGTTCACGACTTTTCGTACTTTTTATTTATATACCAGTTTCTCTCAATGTAACAACACCTATTTCTGATTTTAATATAACGGAAATTCTGTAATGTGATCGATACGACTTGGCAGCCCGGCTGCAGTAACTGTCTCACCGGCATAATGTGGCTTCCCTGTGCCTCTTCTCTAAATACTTACACGGCATCTGCTCCGATGAACTTAGATCACTGGTGGCCCCTAGGTATGAATCTGCACGAAATACTAGATTATCAACTAGCTCTCACTCTTTTACAGTGAAACATATAAAATGTAAACGCAATTTCTATCTAATAGCTACTTTTTTCACACTTCCTGTCTGTGTAATTCCCTCTCGTATACTTGTTTCCCCGACAGCTACAATTTCCAGGAATTTAAATGTAAGGTCAATAGACACCTCGTATCACACTAACTCGCATCCATTCTCTCAGACACTCTTCCCATCTACCAAACCCCCATCCTCGGTATCCTCACCCATCTATCACCCCCCCCTTCCGATATTTTCTATAACTAACTACTCTTTCTCATCACTTTCCCCTATGTAGAATGCCTTGCTTGGGGTGAAATAATTAAAAAAATTAAATAAATAAATAACATAGGCATAATTAATGAGATATAATGTGAGTCAATGTAAGGGTTAGCAGTTTAATTACTGCCTGTGAAATGTTGAATCGAAAAATAGAGCAAGAAAAAAAGAAAAAAAGAGCGGCCGTTTCTCCTCGCGCTTCATGATTTAATCGAGGACAAACATATTAATAAAGCAAAAGCTACTAAAAAGACAAAATAAATAAACATAATAAGAACATTTACAAGTTTTTTATGAGGTATTAGTATATCACTTGTTTTTTTATGCAGGCTCATGTATATATATATATATATATATATATATATATATGTATGTATGCAGTTCGCATATTGGTCTCCTTTTTTTGCAGATGACCATACATTCAGTTTTCTTGAGGTTTAGGCTTAGTTCTTTCATTTCACTTTTTCTTGCTAACTTTTGTAGAAGGTGCAGCATTTTCCTTTCAGTGTCTGCTATCAGCACTATGTCATCCGCGTATCTGATATTGTTGAGAATGTGGCCGCTAATGTCGAATCCTGGCAAGGCTTTTATTTCTCTCATAATTGTTTCGCTGTATTAGTTGAAAAGATCCGGTGAGAAAACATATCCTTGTCTTTCAAGTCCTTGTATTCGCGTTTCAATTTCTTCCAAAGTCCTAGTTTGGTATCGTGATAGACTTGCCTCTTTAACCTACCCCACCCCATAAAGAAACAAGTCAGAACATCTGGCTGCCCACTCATACATAAAATAGGAAATAATTTGCAAACATTATGTCTGCTTTATTTTTAATAAAATCCGTTCATACATACGGATAATCTTTCGCGTTTTATAATTGAAATCTGTCAGAAATAAGCTGTAACGTTGATAGATGTTTTCATCTTTCATTTCTCAAGGTACTCAAGCACGGGTGTGAGTTATGGTAAGAAAAGATTTCCGTAAAAGTTACTGTACATTTTCTCCGCTTCAAATATAAAAGTTGACAAATTGCTAGTGTTTATTAGAACGTCAAAATAATCCAAAATAGGATTTTTTTATATGTTGTAATGTCATGATCTTACAAGTGTTAAAGTATGAAAAGACTGTTATTTCTTCGAACATTTTAGAAAATTACTACAGTATTTCTCGCTGATTCTGTTAATTAACTGCTTTAGTGTTTTAATAAATATAACCACGAGGATCTTTAGTTTGCTTTTGTTATATTATTGGTGTAGGATAGTTGTATTATCGATTATTATTTTTATATGCTGTGAATGTAGACGCAAAAGGGTGGGTGATAGGCGGGTAAGGATACCGAGAATGGTTAAATATAGGTATTGTCAGAGGGTGGGTGATAGGCGGGTAAGGATACCGAGAATGAGGGTTGGGTAGATGAGAGTGTTCTGAGAATAATTGGAAGTTAGTGTGATAGGAGGTGTCTATTGACCCTACATTTAAGCACCTGTATATTATAGTTGTCGGGAAAGCAGACTTGTGGAAGGGAGTTCGACAGGCGGGAAGCGCGAGAAAAGAAGCTGTTGGAGTAGAATATACAGTTACATCTTCTCTGTTTAACTGTAAAAGGGTGGGACCTAGTTGCTAATCTAGTATCTCGTGCAAATTCGTGCTTAGGCGGAACCAGTGATCTAAGTTCATCGGAGCAGAAGCCATGAAAGTACTTGTAGAAGAGGCACAGGGAAGCCACATCACGCCAGTGAGAGAGTGGTTGCAGTCGGTCTGCCAAGTCAGTATAAACCACGTTACAGATTCTCCTTTGTATCTTGTCAAGAAGCCCAAGGAGAGTAGCAGAGGCACCCGACCAGATATGGAAGCAGTATTCCATACATGGGCGGATGGTAGATTTGTATATGTGCAGGATAGATTCAGGCGGTAAAAACTTCCGGGCCCTGCACAGAGAGCCGACTTTCATAGCGCCAAATTTGGCAATGGATTCAATATAATCATTCCATTTGAGGTCCGCCGAAAGTGTAAGGACAAGAAGGCGTAGTGTTTTACTCTCTGGGAGGCAAGTCTGTTCCATGCTAATGGGAGGTATATGCGATTGTCTATGGTGGTTAGTTGATAACAGCTTCGTTTTAGAAGCATTGAAATTTACTAGCCATTTCCTACCCCAGGCCACTACGGATTGGAGGTCCTTTTCAATCTCGGCAGCACCGGGTTTTTGATCGAGGAGGGAGTAGATGTGTGTGTGTGTGTGTGTGTGAGAGAGAGAGAGAGAGAGAGAGAGAGAGAGAGAGAGAGAGAGCATACGAACGCAAGATTCGTATGTAGATATGAATATGTGTAGGTCTGTAAGTATGTATAAACATAAACACAATCACATTTTTATGTATATGTGGGAATGTGTGCGCATATGTGTATATAGATATAAGTTAGTGTACATTGGTGTGTTAATTTGTTGGATTACACATACGTATACATGGAATTAAGCGGTTAGTAACTTAGCGGTCAACATCCTCGCAACTGGTCTCAATACCCACGACTGATCTGATGCCAATGCCTCTGTCCTGACTCTCTTTTCATTTTTCTTTTTTCCTTTTTCTTATTTTTATGTTTTTTTTTATTTTTCTCTTCAGTTAAAGAAACTGCTTATTCCGTGAAAACTTTTTGTACCAAATGGAAGGGACATTGTGTGGTCTGCTGAAATGAGCAAATTTAGCTCACTGAATTATAATTTATAACCAATTTAAATGACGTGTTGAGTTTTCCTTTATATATATATATATATATATATATATAATCATATGCAGACAGATCTGTTTCGCTGTATCACAGCTCATCAGTACGGTTAGACTCCGATTGCTTTTAACCTAGGATTGAAACCCGACCGAATTGGCGTCAGTCGGCGATTCTACTTCTGGTCTATGGGCGCTCGGTAGGCGATTCTACCTCTGGGTTATGGGCGCTCGGTAGAAGAAGGCAAAATTTTAACGTGTATATTATCATTATAGACTCCCATTATATATATATATAAAAATTGTAGGAGGATTTGAAATATTAAGTAAGTAATTCATTGAGTTTTATTAGTCCTATGGGAATTAATAACGCAACTGTCTGGGTTTCAATTCCTGGTAGTGGATGCGCACTACTGATGAGTCCCAAATATAGGATGAAACGGCCGTCCAGTGCTGTCTGCATTCTGTTGAGGTCGAATAAAACTCGATGAATTACTTATATATATATATATATATATATATATATATATATATATAGCATGTTCGTAGAACGCGTAGGATACCTTTCATTTATCAATAAACGAAACAATGTGAGCTTCTCGGTACTCTATCGCTAAAGCCATTGCATTTGATCTGACAAGCTACATTACTTGGTCTCACCAGCCTTGAACTTTGCTACTAGGACCCATCATGCTACATAGACAATCGGGAATCTTTCTAATTCCCGTCGTAACCCATTAATGAGAAACAAGTTTCAAACGGATTGCGTCTTCCCAGGAACTGCTGTTTGTGGAACAGACATCTGGCAAGTGGTTTTCCCAATCATTAGAGTCTTGACCTCATCAAGACTAAGGTTAGCCGTTGTATAATTCTAGCGTTACCTCATGAACTTCACTTGTTCAAATATTTTTTCAAATATTATTTTTTGGGAAGAACCGCAAATTTCTTTAAACGCATTATAGAAAATTGGAACGCAGAGGTCAAATTGAAGGTGATTACATTTTTGTTAGATCCTTTCGCATCAAGGAATCTTCACAAACCTCTCGCTACTCTATTGCTATAGCCATTGCACGTGTTCTGATGTGCCACATTCTTTGCCCTCACTAGCCTTGATTTTTGCGACTGGGACCGACCTTGCTACGTACACAAAGATGAATTCTCCGCAATCTCGTCTTGCCTCATCCATGAGAAGTAAGTTTCACTCGGTTAGATTCTCTGTTGCTTTATGTCCCGGTGGTATTATATCACAATTACTATACGCTTGACCTCTTCACTGATAACAGTTATCTTCTTTGCACTGAGTACTATTGCTTTATCTTGTCGGGATATCCTGCTATTCATCTCGGGATGCTCGACAAATTTAAAAGTAAAATCTGCAATGTATTCTATCCCAATTTGGCATCTCGAATTTAGACGCTTTCCTTGTCTTTTCTATAAAGATTTTCACGGTTTCTTCTATGAGAAGTTTATTTTTCTAGTACCTCTCTACACGTTTTTATTCCTGGTGCTAGATTGGAAATTAGGTCCCACCCTTTTACATTGAAAACAGTCAAATGTAACCAACCCTTCTATAGTTTCTTTTCCGGCAACTTAGAACGCCCTTCCGTACATTTGCTTCTATGATAGCTGTAATTTTCAAGAGCTTAAGTTCAATTCCAGTTGCCATCTTTTATTCACTTGATTTCCATCTTTCACTTACTGATCCTCCACTCTGTATGTTGTTTCTGTTTCTTTTCGCTCTTCTCTCTTGTAACCCCCTGATCACCAGTGTCAGTACGGCCTCGCTTTGCGTGAATCTATTTAAAAATAAAAATAAAATACGTGAATGAAATTCACTTCATGCTTTTTCTTACATTTATACATTCTTCTTCTTCTTCTTCTTCTTCTTCTTCTTCTGTGCACCCTGTTCTTTTCTAGACGGAGGCGATCATGAATATCTACGTCTCCCTATCCCTGGTGGCCCTTAGCACGCTTTCTCCTGTTACATCATGCAACCCTCGTTCCATAATCCACCTTATTAGGTCTTTCAAATAAGTTATCCGCTGCTTTTCCATGTCTCGATTCCCATCTGGCCTGTTAGTATCAGGTTCTCCAAGCTTCCCTTCCTCATTGCATGTCCCAGGAACTTCAGCTGTCTCTTCTGGATGTTCAGTATTAATTTCCTTTTCGTTTCCATCCTTTCCAAAACCTCATCATTGTTCACATGTTCGTCCATGATGTTCGCAGCATCCTTCTGTAGAATCACATTTCAGTTACTTCAAGTTTTTCCTTCATCTTTGATGATATTGTCCAGCATTCACTGCCCTATTGAAGAACTGACATCACATAGCGATCCAGTACTCTCTTCTTTGTTTCTGGCGAAATTGTCCTGTTTTTTAATACTTCACGCAACTTCTGGAATGCTTCCGTCGCCATGCCAATTCGCCTTCGGATCTCTGTGTGGCACTTTCCGTTTTCTGAACTCTTTACCTTGAATGACATTTAGATCTAAGATTGGCTGAACATGAATGTAAAAGAATTATCAGTGAACTACTGTATTTAGGGTAAGATAGTTTAATGGTTTCCTGATGTTTTCTCAATGGTTTTTGAATTTATCTTCAATTGTAACATGCAAAGAAAGACAATATTATTAAAAGACGTTAATTTTAATATTAAACGTTTCAATGTGAGGAAAAATTCCGCATTCAATTATCTAGCAGCCCTGCGTTTCAAAAATTGGAATTCATAAAATTTTTGTATTATTTTCCGGATAATAGATTTCCAAAGCAGACTTGTGGTGATACAGAACAAATGCAATGAACCGGATGTTTGCGCTTTCACGACCAAAAAGGAAATGACCAAAAGTCGTCGCTGCGCCACCAGTTCCTCACAGATGTTCCAGTTGAAAACTAAAAATTAATTAAATATTAAATTTCCACGCGAATTTTATTTATCAGCCAATGGGAAGGCCAGAACCAAATACATGTGTGAAATCCCAAATGAGCTGCTGTGATCCAAAAAGAAGATATAAAAAGCGGATAGAGAAAGCATCGCCAGGCAGACCGATTCGAGGAGAAGAGAGTAATTAGTATCTCCCTTGACCCAAGTCAAGCGGCTTACTACGCTCGCCTCCCTTAACTCTTTCCTTCTTCCCTGCCTCAAAAACTACTTACTGACCGAAGGAGCGAATACATCAAAGACATTCCTTACTTACACGCTCCCAAATTCCTAAGCATTAATTCTCTTTCAGCATTTTATTGCCATGAACATTTTAACCTCCGTTGAACCTATACTTCATGTATTGCTTCAGTTGTAAAAACATTAATTGATGTGTTATATATAAAATGTTATCTTTCAACTCAATTTGCTTTTCTTGGTTTATAAACTTTGTTTATGACTTATAGTTGGCTATCTACAACAAGGCCAAATTCCGTTAAACTGCAACAATATACAACTACCCTTCACTAGAACGGACTCTCCACTACTAATAGAAAAGAATAGATAAGCAACCCACTATAGACTAAGTTAACACTCTTTCTATTGTTAACGTCGGCATCCTGCAAAACATCTGAGCGATCTCTTTAAGCAAATAAATATTGCTATAATCCTTATCTTCAGTTGATCTTTGGCGTTATAAGAAGTTTTGTTGGTCTCTTGATCAAGTCTGACCCACAAATATCATTGTTGGAAAATTATTTCGTTTTCGCCTTTATCAATACACTACTAGTCAGAATTATTAGGGTACTCCATCTTAAAAAAATAGAGGTATTTCGTACTATTTTTAGTATTTATTGCCAAGTGGATAATTCTAAATGAAACAGAATGGTTCTTTATTATTACTTCATACAAATTTGCAAGGCAAAATGGTTCTTTTGTTATTATTACTTCGCAAAATTTTACAAGGCAGCCAGGAAGCCTTTGCTTCGGTCAGCCAATAATAAAAAGAGACTAGCATGGGGAAAAGTGCACAAAAAGTGGACACCAGAACAGTTTATTTGATGCACATATTACTGTGCATTATTAAAAAAAGAAGCATCCTATTTTTATTTAGAATTATCCGCTTGACAATAAATACTAAAATAATAGGAAATACATAACTTCTTAAAAAAAAACTGGAGTAGTCTAATAATTATGCCCGGTAAGGTATATATATATATATATATATATATATATATATATATATATATATATATATGTGTGTGTGTGTGTGTGTGTGTGTGTGTGTGTGTGTGTGTGTGTTACTAGATTAGTATATTGCAATCCGGATTAAGTATTTTTTAACTTCGGAATCTCCTGCAAAACACCTGAACGATCTCTTACTTTCTTCTTCTATGCGCCCTGTCCCTTCAGGATGTAGGCGATCATGATTTTCCACGTTTCCCTATCCCTGGTGGCTCTGAGCACGCCTTCTCCTGTTACACCGTGCAACCCTCGTTCTGTCGTCCACTAGCTCAAGCCCATAAATCTAGAATATAAATGTATAGAAACTAGCATGTCCACAAAATGAGAGATCAGTTTATATATTGATTATAATATAAATTTGATCCCCCACTTTATAACCACATTATAATTTCTTATATACAGTTGGCATATATCTTCTTCTTTTATGCGCCCTGTCCCTTCAGGATGTAGTCGACCATGACTTTTCACGTTTCCCTGTCCCTGGTAGGCTCTGAGCACGCCTTTTCCTGTTACTTCATGTAATCCTCGTTCCGTCATCTACCTGATCAGGTCCTTCAAATATGTTATCCGTTGCTTTCCCCTGTCTCTTTTTCCCTCTATCTGGCCTGTTAGTATCATGTTCTCCGAACCCTCCTTTCTCATTGAGTGTCTCAGGAACTTCAGTTGTCTCTTCCTGATACTCAGTATTAGTTTCCTTTTTGTTAAATTCTGCTATAACCTTTGCCTTCAGTTCATCTTTGGCGTTATAAAACGCACACATAATAATCGAGTGGGTTGTAGTCTTAGGATATAGGATGCCAGTTGTAAGGAATGATGTTCTCACAGAAACTGCCCCAATGCCACGGCTGGGATCTTCTGCTTCTGTGGCATGAAGCAGAGTCTTGTTGCAAATTATAAGATCTTCCAACAGTCACCCTCGTTATTCAGGGCAGCAATACCTCCTTAATGCACTTGAGTCTGCGGTCCTTACCAACGAATTCGAGAGTACTTTTCTTATTCGAACGATCTAAATGTGTTTTCCTGGGAACTGCAAACCACACTAACGTAACACTCTTTCTAGTGTTGATGACGGCTTCCTGTCTAAACTTTAGTTTAAAAGAATCTTGAATGAAGAAACCGAAATGTGGTTCTACAGAAGGATGCTGAAGATACCAGTGATCGAACATGTATGTGAGCCACGACGATATTTGGAGAGGATGGAAACGGAAAGGAAACTTTTAGTTAATTTCGATAAAAGACAACCTAAGTTTCTGGGACAAGTAATGGGGAAGAACGGTTCGAAGAATCTGATACTCACAGGGCGGATAGAAGCAACGAGTTGCTGCTATTAGCACTGATTCATCTGCATATCTTATATTGGTCTAATTGTTGGTGCCAATGACGAATCCTGGTGGATTTCTAACTCTCTCAGCTTTGCTTCATGTGGTGGGGAATTACCTACACACTAATATGAACTCTACTGGACTACATAAATACCGAGAGTTATCTACTCTCGGGGGTAGTAGTAAGTAGCAGCAGCTACGATACTCATTTGGGAGTACACCGTTCAGGCGCTAAGTACTATTATACTCTATTTCTCCTGTACACTGTTCCTCTTTTGTAATATAATATTGTTTTCAACCATATACCGTGTCCGAGTCTTTCTTGTGACTTTTTCCCAGGGTCATATCAATTGGCGATGAAGAAATTCCAGACTACCTAGGACCCTCAATAAATCATCGTCCACATCAATTGGCGACAAAGAAATTCGAACTACCTAGGACCCTCAACAAATCATCGTCCACATCAATTGTGGCGACAAAGAAATTCGAACTACCTAGGACCCTCAACAAATCATCGTCCACATCAATTGGCGATGAAGAATTCAGACTACCTAGGACCCTCAATAAATCATCGTCCACATCAATTGGCGATGAAGAAATTCAATTACCTAGAACCCTCAACAAATCATCGTCCACATCCAATTGGCGATGAAGAGAAATTCGAACTACCTAGGACCCTCAATAAATCATCGTCCACATCAGTGGCGATGAAGAAATTCGAACTACCTAGGACCCTCAACAAATCATCGTCCACATCCAATTGGCGACAAAGAAATTCGAACTACCTAGGACCCTCAATAAATCATCGTCACACATCAATTGGCGATGGAAAGAGATCGAACTACTAGGACCTCAACAAATCATCGTCCACATCCAATTGGCGACAAGGAATTCGAACTACCTAGGACCCTCCAATAAATCATCGTCCACATCAATTGGCGATGAAGAAATTCGAACTACCTAGGACCCTCAACAAATCATCGTCCACATCAATTGGCGACAAAGAAATTCGAACTACCTGGACCCTCAACAAATCATCGTCCACATCAATTGGCGACAAAGAAATTCGAACTACCTAGGACCCTCAATAAATCATCGTCCACATCAATTGGCGACAAAGAAATTCGAACTACCTAGGACCCTCAACAAAATCATCGTCCACATCAATTGGCGATGAAGAAATTCGAACTACCTAGGACCCTCAATAAATCATCGTCCACATCAATTGGCGATGAAGAATTCGAACTACCTAGAACCCTCAACAAATCATCATCACATCAATTGGCGATGAAGAAATTCAACTACCTGGGACCCTCAATAAATCATCGTCCACATCAATTGGCGATGAAGAAATTCGAACACCTAGGACCCTCAACAAATCATCGTCCACATCAATTGGCGACAAAGAAATTCGAACTACCTAGGACCCTCAACAAATCATCGTCCACATCAATTGGCGACAAAGAAAAATTCGAACTACCTAGGACCCTCAATAAATCATCGTCCCATCAATTGGCGACAAAGAAATTCGAACTACCTGAGACCCTCAACAAATCATCGTCCACATCAATTGGCGATGAAGAAATCGAACTACCTGGGACCCTCAATAAATCATCGTCCCATCAATTGGCGATGAAGAATTCGAACTACCTAGAACCCTCAACAAATCATCGTCACATCAATTGGCGATGAAGAAATTCGAACTACCTAGGACCCTCAATAAATCATCGTCCACATCAATTGGCGATGAAGAATTCGAACCACCAAGGACCCTCAACAAATCATCGTCCACATCAATTGGCGACAAAGAAATTCGAACTACCTAGGACCCTCAATAAATCATCGTCCCATCAATTGGCGATGAAGAAATTCGAACTACCTGGGACCCTCAATAAATCATCGTCCACATCAATTGGCGATGAAGAAATACCGAACTATCTAGGACCCTCAACAAATCATCGTCCACATCAATTAACGCCGAAGAATTCGAACTAACCTAGGGCCCGCAACAATAATTCACCACAAAAATTGTCGACAAGAATTTCAAAGCCACAAAGCTGAACAATTGCCTACAAAGGACTCATAAATAAGCGACTGACAAGGTGTTCAAGCCTACGTGGAACCTTAACTGCGGCAGTAAAAAACTGTCCCATAACTCAAAGGAAACAAACATTTTTACCACGAAAATGTGGTTTCACAGACGAATGCTGAGAATACCAGGGACCGAACATGTGATCAACGACGATATTTGAAGAGGATGGAAACGGAAAGGATAATTTTAGTTTACTTCGAGAAAAGACAACCTAAGTTTCTGGTACATGTAATGGGGAAAAATGGCTCGAAGAATCTAACACTCGCAGGACAGATAGAAGCAACGAGTTGCTGCTATTAGCACTGATTCATCTGCGTATCTTATATTGTTCAAACTGTTGGTGCCAATGACGAATCCTGATGGATTTCTAACTGTTGACCATGCCCGTCATAGTTTATGGATATAGAGTTTCCTGTTTTCATCTGTTGACCATGTCCCTCATAGTTTATGGATACAGAGTACAGTGCAGCACGTAATCTGTTCAATGAAACAACATCAAAGATTAACACTCCTGAATCAGACATTCTACTGAACCGGATTAGATCGGCAGTACTCGGAAAAATATGACCGCCTTTTATACACGTCGCATTGAATATTCTGAGCTTCCTGATTGATTAAGCCTTGTATTTGTGCACTATAAAATGGGTTAGTCTATGGCTGTCTGTACAGTATACATGTATTAAAAAATACTTACATTCTGCACCCCCCGCCATCTTGGGTACATTATGGAATCTTCTTGCTAAATATTAGTAAAGTTAATATTCATATGGAACAAATATTAACACAAATAGTATTCATGAAATATATCTTTTTGTTCTGTGATTAAAAAAAATGTTCTTTTTTATATTTTTGTGATTAGAAATTTTTTTTATATATTTATATATTTTTTAAAATAAATCTATATCCACAAAAAATTAGTTATATCATTTTGCGCACTGTTAAGTATTTCAGGTTAATAAATATTAATAACAATATTATAAAAGTGGAAGAAATGTGTCATTTTACCTATAGCTGGGACCCATTAAAATAAGAATTGCTTCATTGTACAGCTTGAATAAATCCGGTGAGAAGACATATCCTTGTCTTTCAGCACATTCATTTTTTTTAGTGACTGAATTCATTTTTTGTCCGTATGCAATCGGTTGGCTGCTATTATAGGTTCTTCATAACTCTAATGTCTTTCCCGGATATATCGAGGTTGTTGTCTAAGTCTTTGAAACCCAATATAACAATCAATCTAAGAAAGCGCTTATATACTGCTATCAGATAAGATATCTATCTATCTATCTATCTATCTATCTATCTATCTATCTATCTATCTATCTATCTATCTACTCGTCACTTAGCAAAATGTTGAACATGTTGAAATAAGCATTATTTGCCAATGATTTTGATTTCTCCATACCGTTTCTCTCTCTCTCTCTCTCTCTCTCTCTCTCTCTCTCGATCTCTCAATCTCTCAATATATTTATCCAACTGATTTAAATACAATACAGAGATAGATAGATAGATAGATAGATAGAGAGAGAGAGAGAGAGAGAGAGAGGGGGGACAGAGAGAGAGAGATAACGTGGAGTATAGTGAAAACAGCTAAGCCTTACAACGGTGGCAAAATATGTAGACTGTGCTAGGAAGAAAGGTTAGCAATTATGCTATTCTCAAACAAAAATGAATTACTAAATGAAAGAACAGTAATTATGACTAAGTGTAACCATAACATAAAATACCTTTTAGGCTCAAACAAACATGGATGAAAAAGTTATGATCACTTTTAATTTTGAAAATTGCGCGTTCAAAAAATCCCCGTTAATTGAGTGTTTAAAAAATCCCCAAAAAAGTGTTGAGTGTTGTCAAAAAAAAAAAAAAAAAAAAAAAAAATCAGTAAAATCAGTTATTGCAAATCGGCTGAAGACACGACATAGTAGAAACATATGTCGCGTAATAACTCGTTTACAAATGAAATATATATATATATATATATATATATATATATATATATATATATATGCTTCTCCAGTGAATCGAAATAGTAACAAACATATATTTATATATTTCCTGTCTGCTTGGAAATTATTGAATATTTGGATATATTTATGTCTCTCATTCTCTCTCTCGCTCTCGCTCTCTCTCTCTATCTCTCCATATATAAACATATATATATATATATATATATGTGTGTGTGTGTGTGTGTGTGTGTGTGTGTGTGTCGAGAGTCTCCCGTTCTCTTTGCAAATTATTAAACATGTGAAATTATCTATCTCATTTTCCATGTGAGCACACACACACACACACACACACACACATTTATATATGTTCACGCGCGCGCGTGTGTGTGTGTGTGTGTGTGTGTTTCCCCGCGTGCGTGCGTGAATAGTTATGCCTGACAGATCACAAAACTGTTTTGCCTTGGATTAGAAAACAAGTAACTAAAATATTCAAAAACACTAAGCACAACCTGATGCCTCAAAGGAAATAAAAAGCAGAAAACGAAAGTTGCTTCGTTCTGATTGGTACCGTTGGGCAATTAGCAGCGACGATCTAATTAACTAGTTTCTTATTTGATAAGAGCACCTATCATTAATATACCTAAAAAATGGAAAAGAAAAAAAAAATAATGCCATATGACGTACATCAATAAAAAATAAAAATATTTTCCTTTTATGCTTATCAGTAACAAGCAGAAACGTATGTATTCCCCCTATTGCAAGAAAACGAACACTTAAGATACCGCAAAATTTTAATAGGCTTATATATATACAGGGTGTTCATAAAGTTTGTGTGCACTTTAAAAACTTCATAACTTTATGTGTATTTGCGATAGAAATAATTTGTAAAAACGATTAGAAATAAGTAAATCTATATTTTTTAAGGTTTTATTGAAATTTTATTTAACTTTCCACATGTCCTCCATCATTTTGCAATACAAATGTTATCACGATTTTGCAGTTCATATACTTTTTTACTGATCTAAGAATTGTTGCGAATTTTGTAGTAAAGATTTATTCAATAACTATGCTTAAAAATGTAAACCTTTATTTGTATTTGCGATAGAAATAATTTGTAAAAAGCATTAGAAAGAAGTAAATCTATATTTTTTAAGGTTTTATTGAAATTTTACTTGACTTTCCACATGTCCTCCAGCATTGGCAATACAAAGATTAATACGATGTTACAGTTCATAATTTTTTACTTATATAAAAATTGTTGCAAATTTTGTGGTAAAAAATTATTCAATAACTATGCTTAAAACTAGGAACATTAAACTTTATAACATTTTTTACAGATTATTTCTATCACAAACACAAATAAAGTTATCAGTTTTTGAATTTCACACGGACTTTATAGACGCCCTGGATATTAGGCCCTTGAATAAATACTTGCTCTTCTCAGAACTGCGTGCATATCGTTTCAGATGGTAATACATCAATAAAAACATACTACAAGCAATCTTAAAATTTTATGTATGTCATTTAGCCGAAGTTTTTCTTTTTTTTAATCATTTCACCCCAAACAAAACATTCCACTACCACTATTGCGCAGGGGGTTACATAGGGGAAGGTGATGAGAAAGAGTGGTTAGGTATAAGAAATGTCAGAAGGAGGGTGATAGACCGGTAAGGATACCGAGGAGGAAGGTTGGGTAGATGGAAAGAGTGTTTGAGAGAATGGATGCGAGTTAGTGTGTTAGGAGGTGTCTATTGACCTTACATTTAAACTCCTGGAGATTGTAGCTGTCGGGGAAGCAAGTATATGAATTCCACAGGCGGGAATTGCGAGAAAAGAAGCTGTTGGATTAGAAATTGCGGTTACATTTTATAGGTTTCACTGTAAAAGTGTGAGACCTAGTTGCTAATCTAGTATCTCGTGCAAATTCTTACATAGGGGGCACCAGTGATCTAAGTTCATCGGAGCAGAAGCCGTGAAAGTATTTGTAAAACTTTGTTTTTCACAGCGTTAAACATATCGGATTTCATACCAAAGAAATTCTATATTCGGAGAATTTTATTGTACTCCTTTATACAAAAAAAATGCAGCTGAAGCACACAAAAACCTTGTTTAGACTTACGCTAACCATGTTCTGTCTGAAACAACATATGCAGATTGGTTTAAACACTTCAAAAATAATGATTTTGATGTGGACGATAGAGAGTGTTGTGGCCCACCGAAAAAGATGAAGTATTGGTGGCATTACTTCATGAAGACTCATGTCCCGCACAAGATGAACTTCCATCGTCATTAGAAGTTGATCACATAACAACAGTTTCGAAACGTTTGAAAGAATTAGGATTCATTTAAAATCAAGGATATTGGGTGCCGTACAAGTTGAAGCAAAGAGCTGTCGAAAAGCGTTTTGTCACGTGTGACCAGCTGCGTCAACGGCAAAAAAAGAAATTTTTTTGTCGGTGTATACTGACCGGATGTGCGGTGTGGTGCAGTGGATATCAACACGGAACGACAAATCGGGGTGCCGTGTTCGAATTCCAGTTAAATGCCTTGGATAAATTTACGCACAAATACCCCTTGGAAAGGTATTAATCCGTCTCTTCCCTCCAGTTATGGGTCAAATAATAGGACAGATTGGGTTCTATAGCCTTGGCAGGCAGCCACTCTACCGCAGAAAGCAATGGCAACCTACTGCGGGATAATCTTCTGCCCAGTCAGTCATGTTTCTTTCGAGACATGATCGTTCAAAGCGTATATCACGTATGGCACTTAACTGACTGACTGATCCAGACCGGTGATGAAAAGTGGATACACAACAATAAGCCTGAGCGTAGAAGACCGTGGGGTAAGCTTAGCCATGCATCAACATCGAATGTCCATGGTTCGAAGCTTCTGCTCTGCATTTGATGTGATTTGTAATTTTACACTTTGTCGGCTTTTGATATCGTCGACTGCATTGTATAGTGACGAGAGTCAATCCTTCTTTTTTACTCGATTCGCACCAAACAAGGCCATTGATGCGCAGGAGGCTATATAAGAGAGTAAAGATTTAGGCAAGAGGAGAGTGAAGATAAAAAAATCAAACAGTTACAAGGGGTGTCATAGAAAGGGCAACAGAAGGATGAGAACACAGAAGTGAAGACAGTTGTGAAGGTAGAGAAAAAAGAAAACAACAAGTTGCATGTGGTGATGTAGAAAGGACTAGCGTCAAGTACATAAGAGTTAGGAATTGACATTGCATTTAAATTCCTGTAGGTTGTAGCCGTCAGGAAAGCAAGTATACGGAAGGAAGTTCTACACGCGAGAAGTCAGAGAAAAGATCATGATGGAATAGAATTGTCGGCTGCATTTGGTTGAGTTAACTGTAAAACGGTGGTACCCTTTTGCCAGTCAGGTTGCACGAGTAAATCCTTGAGAAGGGAGCACCAGTACCCTAAGTTAGTCGGAGCAAAAGCTATAAAAATATTTGTAGAAGAGACAGAGAGAAGCTACATCCCACCAGTAAGAAAGTGGTTGGTGTCAAGCTGTCAGGTCGTGATGACAATTCACATTACAGATTCTTCTTTGGAGCCTATCGAGAACACTGAGATGAACAGCAGGGACGCTTGACCAAATATGACAACAGCTTTCCGCCAGAAATTTGGAAATGGCATGATTATGGGTATTTTCTCCGGAGTCTCCGATAGAAACATTTAAGAGTGTCGATCTGAGAAAAATAGAAAAGATTCGAAAATAACTAGACAAGTCGAATAATTATTACGAAGGTACAGTTCCCAGGAAAACACATCCCGATCGTTCGGATGAAAAAAAAAACTCTCGAATTTGTTGGTAAGGATCTCAGACTGAACACAGTGGCCTACATCACAGGCCATGAGATGGTATTGCATCCCTGAATCAAGGGGGTAACTGCTGGAAGATCTTGTGACTAGCAACAAAACTCAGAAGCAGAAGATCCCAGTCGTAGCACTGGGACAATTTCTGGTAGAAAATAATTCCTTACAACTGGCATCCTATCTTCTCAGACTACAACCCACTCGATTATTATGTGTGGGTCAGACATGAGCAAGAGACCAACAAAACTTCTTATAACGCGAAAGATTTAGAGGTCATTCAGATGTTTTGCAAAACATAGAAAAATTCAATGGCTCTTTTGTTAATACTGCACAATAACATATGCATGAAATTAACTGTGCTGGTGTCCAGTTTTTTGTGTTCTCTTCCCCATGCTAGTTTCTTCTTATTGGCTGGCCGAAGTAAAGACTTCTTGACTGCCTTCTGAAATTGTGTGAAGTAATAATAACAAAAGAACCATTTTGCGAAATAATAATAACAAAAGAACCATTTTGCAAAGTAATAAAAGCAAAAGAACCATTTTGCGAAGTAATAAAAGCAAAAGAACCATTTTGCGAAGTAATAATAACAAAAGAACCATTTTGCGAAGTAATAATAACAAAAGAACCATTTTCCGAAGTAATAATAACAAAAGAACCATTTTGCGAAGTAATATTAACAAAAGAACCATTCTATTTTCATTAAGAATTATGCACTTGTCAATAAATCTTAAAAATAGTATAAAATAGATCATTTCTTTTAAACTGGGGTCACCTGATAATTGTGGCCGGTAGTTTATATATAAATACGAAACGAAATAATTTTTCGGAAATCCGAAAATGATATTCCAGAATGGCGAATATATGCTTACCTTGTGTCTTTCTTAATAATATCACATTAGAGATATGCTATATCTGAATATTTTACTCATTGTCAGCATGGAAATCAAAAACATACACAATCAACTTGGAAAAAAAATACAATTATTAATATCCGTATATTTGAAGAAAAAGTTATTCGTCAAGCCCCAAGGAGGCCTACTCAAAACATCACATCATATATTTCTTCTCAGCACAAAAATTCCAAGAGGCGACAGAAAGCATACAAAGTAGAAAATGATCTTCATAAAGACAAACAAAGCGAAATGAGAAATAGAGATATTCAGTTAGCCACAGCATCAATAAACAAATTATATATATATATATATATATATATATATATATATATATATATATATATATAGTCATCGGCAGACAGACCTGTTTCGGTGTATCACAGCACCTCATTAAGGTTAGACATCCGATTGCTTTAACCCAGGATTGAAACCCGACCGAATTGGCGTAGGTCGGGGATTCTACCTCTCAGCTGTGGGCGCTCGGTAGAAGGAGGTAGACTTTGTCTGGGAGTACATATATATATATATATATATATATATATATATATATATATACTCTCCCAGATATAACGTGGAGTATAGTGAAAACAGCCAAGTCTTACAAAGGTGTCAAATTATGTAGACTGTGCCAGGAAAAAAAAATAGCGATTATGCTATCCCCAAACGAAAATGAATTATTGATTGAACAGAAATTATGTCTAAGTGTAATCATACCAAAAAATATTTATTACCTTCATACACCCATAAATAAAAACGTTTTAATTTCTTGTGATTTTAAAAATGAAGCGTTCGAAAAGTCCACATTACGAGAGAACAGTTTTGTTCTGAAAGATGAAAATTTTGGTGTAGTGATGCTTTTATAAACCATTGTAATAACAAAATTACAATATTAAGCTCTACTCTGTATTGAGCACACTTTATAAAAGTAAATGCTTGAACAGTGGGTTTTTAATCTACGTATTCTTTCACTTTTCTGTAATATATACAAGAATGGTGAAGGCCGACCAGTCGCCTTGGATATCTCTAAAGCATTCGACAGAGCATGGCATGCCGGCCTTCTAAGGAAACTGCGAAGTATGGCATAACTGGACTTTTGTTGGACTTAATCCGGTTATTCCTCTCTAACTGCACACTGAAGGTGGTATTAAACGAACATGCCTCCCAGAACTACCCTACAAACGCGGGTGTACCCCAGGGCTCTATCCTAGGTCCTACGCTCTTTCTAATCTACATCAATGATCTCCCCGATACCATAAGATCACAAGTAGGCATGTACGCTGATGATACCACAGTTTACTCTCGCCTCGATCAAAAATCTGGTGTTGGTGACAAGGCGAACCTCGCTGCTGAGCTTGAGAAGGACCTCTAATCCGTGGTGGATTGGGGTAAGAAATGTCTCGTAAAATTCAATTCTTCCAAAACGAAGCTGCTGTCAATTAACCACCACAGACAACCGCACCCCCTCCCATTAGCATGGAACAGGCTTGCCTCCCAGAGAGTAAATCACTACGCCTGCTTGGCCTGACACACTCAACGGACCTCAAGAGGAATGACTACGTCGAATCCATTGCTAAATCCGCAGCTATGAAAGTCGGCTCTCTGTGCAGGGCCCGGAAATTCTTTCCGACTGAATCTATCCTGCAATTATATAAATCCACCATCCGCTCGTGTATTGAGTACTGCTGCCACATCTGGTCCGGTGCCCCTTCTATTCCCCTCGGGCTTCTTGATAAAATACAGCGAATAATCTGTAATGTGATTGATACCGACTTGGCTGACCGCTTGCAGTATCTCTCTCACCGGTGTGACGTGGCATCCCTGTGCCTCTTCTATAAATACTTTCATGGCTTCTGCTCTGACGAACTTAAATCACTGATGTCCCCTAGATGTGAATTTTCATGAGATACTATATTGGCAACTAGGTCCCACCCTTTTACAGTGAAACCGATGAAATGTTACCGCAATTTCTACTCCAGCAGCTTCTTTCCTCGCACTTCCCGCCTGTGGAATTCCCTACCGCATGCTTGCTTCCCCGACGGTTACAACCTCCAGGAGTTTAAATGTAAGGTCAATAGACACCTCCTAACACAGTAACTCACTCCCACTCTCTCCAACCCTCTCCCTATGTTCATCCTAAGTCGTCTATCACCCTCCTTCTGACATTTCCCATACCTAATCCCTCTATGTAACCCCCTGCGTTACAGTGGCAGTGGAATGCCTTGCTTGGGGTTACACGATTAATATACATATATATATATATATATATATATATATATATATATATATATATATATATATATATATGGGTAGGTATTAGAAGGCTATCAAAACGCGTTTAGTATAATAAAAGAAGGCAAAGAAAATGTTGGGTTTTACCTATTTGTTATTCATTAATATTTCGAGATCAGAATCTCATCTTCAAAATGGTTGGAGAGCTTGACTTCACGTCCGTCCACTGTATGTGTGTGTGTGTTTATGGTTTGTATGAGTTAGCAACAGATACGTGTCACGTGTTATAAACTAACGGCTGAATATCAAAATGTAGATTATAAATCTTGTATTTTTTTACTTTGTAACTGTGTGTGTTTCAACGCGTTCTATTTAAATAAAATAAGAGAAAACAGTTATGAATTTGTACGTTTATACAATGCGCATTGTGATAGCAGTCTAATACCTACCCATACACATTATATACACAATGCTTCAAGTATTCTATTATATATATATATATATATATATATATATATATATATATATATATATATATATATCCAGGTGAAGAGAACTTAAGTTTTTACTATTTTAGTATTTTAGGTGCCCCGGCATTTATTTTACTATAAACAGTGCTTGATATATTAAATAATATAGATCTTAATATAATCATATAATTGTTACGGAAATTTATCGTGAAATAATCAGGCCGGTAGATATAAATATAAAATACTGTTTAATTAAAAACAGAATATCTACTTAAATACGAGTATCGGTAAAAATAATGTTCAAAATAATTCATTACAAATCATATAATTATAAATTAATTGGACATTGCAACACGGAAATTTCTATGTTTCGAGATAGATTCTCATCATCAGGCAATGTTTGATGTTGGTTTATGAACAGAATTTATATCGTAACATAGAAATTTCGTGTCGCAATGTACAATTAATATATATATATATATATATATATATATATATATATATATATATATATCTTTTCTTCAAATATAACGTTATCCATACAAACTTAGCTTACATTGGTATCTCTCATTTTATTTTCACAATCATTTCAACCACAGAACTCTAGCATGATTAGTTCACGAGCCTTGTATGAGATGGTCTTTTATTAAAAAACATATTAACCCTACCTTTATTACTATTAGGTACAATTGCTAAACGAAATACAAGTAGACATTTATTTTGTTTTCGTGTACTTTATCGTTTCGTTGTTCCAGAACAATTGTTTCAGGCTTTCATTTGACGCTTTCTTTTTCTTGCCAACACGCTGCCTCACCCAAACAGCACATGCACAATCGTGAATATGAGCGTACATGTTAAATCATTTTTTTCTCCCTTTTCATCTTGTTTATTTAGCCTTTCTTGATTAGGTCGCTTATGTCCTTACATGATTATTACTGATGACCGCAACCGAGTCCATTTATTTGTTGTGCTCAGCATCCTAAGCGACACGTGATTGCCCGCAACACGAACGTTAGATTAGCTTCTGATTGGTTTTCGGCGTTCTGTGCTTGGTTGGTCCGTGATATTGCGAGCACAGTTCGTTTTATCTTTTGTAAGGGCGAGTTTGAAGTGGGAGGAAGAAGTGTTCAATAATTGAAGAAATGGAAAAAAAGGTTAAAAGAATCATATTCTTAAAGGTAAAATAGCTGAAGCTAAAACGAATATATATATATATATATATATATATATATGTGTGTGTGTGTGTGTGTGTGTGTGTGTGTGTGTGTCTGTCTGTCTGTCTGTCTGTCTGTCTGTGTGTGTGTGTGTCTCTCTGTGTGTGTGTGTGTCTCTCTGCGTGTGTGTGTGCGTGTGTGTGTATATGTGCGTAAGAGAGCGAGAGAGAGAGAGAGAGCGAGCATGAGAAGAAAATCTTATTACTAGAAATAATTGATTAATGAAAGGTAAGTGAAGGAAAGAATTTTTATAGAGAAATTGAAGAAGCAGAGTATGAAGGAAAGTAAGAAGGAAAAATCTGACGCAAGAAAATGTTTCTTTGAATTTCAAACAGATGTTAAATAGTTGACCAAATGAATACTTTCTTTTCTTTTCTTTTTTTTCATTCCTTCTCTCTTTCTTTATTTTCTCACTTTTCGAATAAAAGATATAATGGAGAAAGGAGAAAAAAATGACAAAAAATGAATGAATGACATTAAAAGAAAAAATACTGATTAGCAAATGAAAGATTGAGTGGTGAAGAAGAAATAAGACGAATACGACGAAGGAGTCAATATCCTAAATGAAAGAAAGGAAATTATGAAGTGCGATACGAACAGAAAATAATTAAAATGTGAAAAAGAAAGAGATTTAGAAAGTCTAGTAATTAATCAAAAGCAAAAGACAAACAAAAAAAATAAATGAAAAACGTAAAAATAAAGAAAGGAAATAAAAAAGAAAGAAAGAAAAAATATAAAATTAAAAACTAATACAGTAAAACCAAGAAAGAAAATTAAATAGGAAAAACGCTAAAGAAAGAAAGAAACAAAGAAAGAAACAAAGAAAGAAACAAAGAAAGAAACAAAGAAAAAGAAAGAAAATTAAATGAATGGTGGAAAGAAAGACAGAAAGAATGAAAGAAAAAAGAAAGAAAGAAGGAAAGAAAGAAAGAAAATTAAACGAATGGTGGGAAGAAAGAAAGAAAACTAAATGAATGTTGAAAGAAAGAAAGAAAGAAAGAAAGAAAGAAAGAAAGAAAGAAAGAAAGAAAGGAAATTAAAAGAATGGTGGGGAGAAAGAAAGAAAATTAAATGAATGTTAGAAAAAAAGAAAGAAAATTAAATGAATGTTGGAAAGAAAGAAAGAAAGAAAGAAAGAAAGAAAATTAAACGAATGGTGAGAAAAAAGAAAGAAAATTAAATAAATATTGAAAGAAAGAAAGAAAGAAAGAAAGAAAGAAAGAAAGAAAGGAAATTAAAAGAATGGTGGGAAGAAAGAAAGAAAATTAAATGAATGTTAGAAAAAAAGAAAGAAAATTAAATGAATGTTGAAAAGAAAGAAAGAAAGAAAGAAAGAATCGGAGTGTTACATAGATAAAATAAATGAAAGGATGAAAGAGTCGAACTAATACAAAGAAAGAAAGAAATAAAGAAAGAAAGAAAGAAAGAAAGAAAGAAAGAAAATTAAATGAATTGGGGAAAGGAATAATAAAAAATCAAATAAAAGAAACAAAGTAAAATAAATATTTGAAAAAAGAATATATAACATATTGATAAAAAGCATGCAAAAGAAAGAAACATAGAAAGAAAAATCGAAAGAAAGAAAAAAAGAAAGACTAACAAACAAAAGAAGAAAAAGAAAAAGAAAGAAAAAGAGTAAAAGAAAAAGAAAAAAGCAACCAACTAAAGAAAGGAAGAAAAAAGAAAGAAAATAACGCATTATTTTTTTTTAATAAAAAGATCAAGCTAATGAAAGTTTGAATGAGTATGCAAATGAAGAAGGCAAGATACAAAAAATCCAAAGAAAATAATGATGAAAGATAAAGAGAATGCGGAAGACATAAAACATGACGAAAAACAAAAACAAAAAAACGCAACATGAATGCCTACAAGTCGATTAGACATCAATAAATGAGAAAATAATCAAGATAAAAACGCCGGAAGAGAAAAAGAAGAAAACGTGTATCGCGAGCTGGAAAAGGAACAAAAAAATAAATAAATCCATCAGAAAAATAAAAGAAAATTGCAAAAAACATTTGTAAATAAATACAAAAATAAGGACTTGAGGAAGTAATGCTTATTGGATGCAAAATAAATGAGAATAACATGCAAGGTTTGCAAACAAATACCAGGTATGTTTCATATTAAAGCAGAGGCTATATTGTTAAATGAATGAAGAGATGAAGAAATTTAAAGACACGCACAAACGTACGAAAGAAGACGAAGGAAATTAAAAGACAACCGAATGGTAAAAATCGAAAGAAAGTTCGTGGGAAGCAAATCTAAACTTATTTATAAATGGAACTTTGTCTGTGTGTGTGTGTGTGTGTGTGTGTGTGTGTGTGTGTGTGTGTGTGTGTGTGTGTGTGTGAGTGTCCGTTACCTATAGACTCCGAAACGGCTGAATCAATTTTCATGAAAATTTACACAGTTGTACTATAAACGTCTGCGAGTGTTCTTAGCTAG
The DNA here is from genome assembly GCA_037127315.1 of Ascarosepion bandense. Classification (NCBI taxonomy): domain Eukaryota; kingdom Metazoa; phylum Mollusca; class Cephalopoda; order Sepiida; family Sepiidae; genus Ascarosepion; species Ascarosepion bandense. The sequence goes on from JBBBDQ010001428.1 coordinate 993,487, forward strand.
GTTTTGTGCCGAGGTACCCCCGATAAATACGGAAATCGATAATCGAAAAAATCGGATTATAGAGGGAGTGGTCAGACTTTAATCAAATTTGATACACTCATAGACAAAGACATAAAAAACGATATTCAGAAGTTTCAAGGTTGCAGTTCTTACAATAGTGCAGAAAATCGATAATATATATATATATATATAATGCAAGATGTTTGTGTCTGTGTTTATCTGCCTGTATGTCTGTATTTTTTTCAGCCCTTTTATTTTAGTTTTGGCTTCGGGCTTCGCTCTAATAGGTATAATTGTAGTTCTTAGTCTCAGCCGTGATACCATTTACTCAGAGGACTTATTTAGCCTTCAAAATTCAGTTTACGACGAAAAAACCTATTTGATATCGATAGCAGGAAATCAAAATTTGACTTACATCCATTCAGTTTTCTTTCAGTCTATGGTTTCGCTTTAACTGGAAACAACTATTACATTTTAGTCTTTCGTGCAAACGTCCAATGAGTCTGAGCTCCAGGATCATGGATTAGTTTTAAAGCTTTCATTACACCCGAACGACGACGGGCCATACTGCTAGTGAATAAAATAAGCTAAAAAAATAAAAATAAAAAATAAAAATTGATATATAGTGGGCACCAGTGACCTAAGTTCATCAGAGCAAAAACCGTGAAAGTATTTGTAGAAGAGACACAAATAAGACCTCTGAGTAAATGGTATCATGGCTGGGAGTAAGAACTACAATTATACGTAATTCGAGCGAAACCCGAAGCCAAAACTAAAATAAAAGGGCTGAGAAAATACAGACATACAGGCAGATAAACAGACACGCACACAAACATCTTGACTAATATATATATATATATATATATATATATATATATATATATATATATTACTGATTTTATGCACTATTATAAGAGCTACAACCTTGAAACTTCTGAATATCGTTTCTGATGTCTTTGTCTATGAGTGCATCAAATTTGATTAAAATCGGACCGCTCCTTCTATAACCCGATTTTTTCGATTATATTTATTGGGGATACGTCTACACAAGACCTAGCTATGAACACTCGCAGACGCTTTTAATACAACTGTGTAAATTTTCAAGAAAATTGGTTCAGCCGTTTCGGAGTCTGTAGGCAACGGACACACACACAGACACACAAACAGAGAAAAAGTTCTATTTATAAATAAGTTTAGATACAAAGGTCATTCAATAAATAAGGTGAATTTTTCCGTATAAGGACTTCTAATACTGATAGCATCTTACATTTTTAATTTTTTTTCCTTTCCTTCATATACGAAGATCATTCAATAAATAAGGTAAATTTTTCGGTATAAGGACTTCTAATACAGATAGAAGCTTACATTTTTTATTTTTTTTCCTTTACTTCATATACGAGGGTCAATAAATACATCAGGACTTCTAATAGATAGAAGCCTACTTTTTGAAAAAATGTTTTCTTTTACTTCTTTTTTAAAGAGATATAATTTTTTTGCAGATTAAAAAAAAAACTTTGAGAGTTTTGGAGATTAACAAAAATGGCCGACCAAGAAGTACGCTCTAGAATTGAACAGAGTTCAGTTATCCTGTTTTTGGTTGCTGAATGGTGCAAACTAGTTGAAATTCATAAGAGAATGTCAACTGTGTAAGGTACCACATGTTTCAGCCAAAACAATGTCTATAAAAGTGCTAAATTGTTTAAAGAAATTTGAAAGTGACGATGAAGTCAAAAGTGCTGTGAGCGATTGGCTGAGATATCAGTGAATACGGAAGCTTGCGCAGAGGTGGGAGAAGTAGGTGACACTACTGGGAGACTACGCTGAAAAAAATAATTAAACAAAGTAAGCTTCTATCTGTATTAGAAAAATTCAGCTTAGAAAAACTCACCTTATTTATTGAATGACCCTCGTATATGTATTAAAATGAAGGGTCTATTTCTCGTAGGAGGGCACTAGAACACTTATCCAAAGGGAGATAAATACCTTTACTATCCTTAAATGCCCGTCTATGGGATGAGCATTCCGCATTTCCTTCTTTGTTTTCTAGCGAAGTTTTCTTATGAATTTGGCAGGATTCGACTGTTACTACAGTACTAAATTTAATCATATACAGAATACCACAATGAGGCGTTAAACCAAAAGCCAACATGCAGTGTTAATCACTATGGTAATTTTCTAAGCGCAACTTAATTATGGGACAAAGCAAAAACGTGCATCTCTTGAGGATCGATCATACGATTCAGGCGTAATTGATCGAGCGAGACATGCCTCCTAAACATTACACCACGCCGAAGTGCCCTGGTGTTAATCATTATGTTTACACAATCTACATCTATGAAATTGGATACAAGTGAATTAGAAAAATACAGTAATTAGAATATCATCAATAATAACAAAGTTATATATATATATATATACATATATTTATTGCTGTGTGTGTGTGTATTAGTCATCCACATACAAACCTGTTTCGCTCTATCTAGACACATCCACTTGCTTCTGGCCGCGATCGAAACTCGACCGATTTGATAACAGTCGGAGTCGCTACCCAACTAAGCCATAGGCGCATGGAACCAGAGACGGGAAATTTGAACGTGTTGAATATATGCAGTGTATACACACGCCAGTCACTGAAAGAACTCAATTTATGTATATTGATGTTCGTCCCTCGCAGGCGAGGAAGACCACGACTTCTAGTAAAAGTTATCAATTGCACTTTTAATTAGATTTAAGTGAGGGAGAGTTGCGCATGGTCGTCAGCCTCACTCGCTCTTCCCATTCAATCTGGGTCAGGTAGGCACGACATAAACGGGACTTACCGGAGATAGTCAGCGATGCAGTGGATGGTCAGCAGTGATATTATTTCTTAAATAAACTTTTTTTTAATGACCTGCAACAGGGTGTCACTATCTGCTATCGTAGACGGGTTGATAAGCCAAGGCTATAGAACTCAATCTGTCCTGTTTTTTAACCCATAACTGGAGAGATGGGACGGACTAATACCTTTCCCAGGGGTTTTAGCGCATTCAACCGGATTTTGAACTCAGATCCCCGATTTCTCGTTTCGAGAAATCACCTGCACCATAACGCACATCCACACACACACACAGACAGACACACACACACATATATATATATATATGTGTGTGTGTGTGTGTGTGTGTGTGTGTGTGTGTGTGTGTGTGTGTGTGTGTGTGTGTACCCAAAACGAAAATAAATCTAAATTAAAAATATATACATAAATATATATGTAAATACAAAACAAAAATGACATGTATGTAAAATCCCAAAAGTGATCCTATTGATATTAATCTGAATAATATTAAATATGATCCTGGAAGAGGGCTCGATGTAAATAGTATTATCTATTTACAGAGTCAAATATGTATATTTTCAAATAGAACTTCTTAAGTTTCATGGTCATTTCAGCGTGGAAAAACCTCGCTTCTTCAGCGACAAATTTCATAAATGAATTATGCATACATTTTAGCGTGGCGGAGTAGTTACAACGTTCTGGACATAAAGCCCCCGCTCGAATAACAACATAGTCGATTTGGTAAGAACGTAGCTTCTTGATGTTATCTGTGTGGAGGAGGTCTTTCCAACTCTACCACGATTTGACCCAAACCTTGTGAGGGAAGTTGGTTAGACTGCTCTTCAAAGGAAGTCACCAAAGTTTATGTTAGGACAAAGTTACAATTCGTCGTGATCAAGGGTTTCATCGTCCTGGCCTGTTCACGCTAGATTACGCGAGCTCTCTCCCAGAAACTGTAACTAATATCCGCTCAGTATAGTTCCTGTATAAGTCACAGCTGGGCTTTGTGAATGCTGAAAAACACAAGGCTGTTAATGAGGATTAGCTAGCCACCCTAGTGGACAGGTTTACTCAAATACGAGTGGCCAGAAATTTTATATATATATAGTTATGAATTAATTATACATTGCGACACGGAAATTTCTATGTTTCGAGATATATTCTCATCATCAGGCAATGTTGGTGTTCGTTGTGCAGAGGATTTACATTTAAATGACAAAAATCTTTGGTTTGCTGTGTATGTATATGTGAAGATATAAAATTTACCTGTGTTTCTTTTGGCTAATCAGAGTGGAGATTCATTTTGGGATTTGGCCCCAAAAATACATACTAACCAACTCTTCCTCTATGGTTAGTATGTATTCTTTGGGGTCAAATCCCAAAATGAATCTCCCCTCTGATTAGCCAAAAGAAGCACACATATAAATTTTTATGTCTTCCCACATACATTCATAGAGATCAGCGTCAACCGGTTGGTCACTTTTCGTATTTTTTAATTTTTTATAACATCCGTTGTTATTCTACCATCTATAAATGCCGGTAAGTATAAAATTGACTTTATTTGTTGCAATTATAAAATTGTTTGCCTATAATAATTTGTTTATATATATATATATATATATATATATATATATATATAGTTATGAATTAATTGTACATTGCGACACGGAAATTTCTATGTTTCGAGATAGATTCTCATCATCAGGCAATGTTGCTTTTGGTTGTGCAGATGATTTACATTTAAATGACAAAAATCTTTGGTTTGCTGTGTGGGAAGATATAAAATTTACCTGTGTTTCTTTTGGCTAATCAGAGTGGAGATTCATTTTGAGATTTGGCTCCAAAAAATACATAGTAATCAACTTTTTCTCTTTTTTCTTTTTTTCTTTTTTTCTTTATTGCTCCCTCATCCTACCCGTTTCCTTTGGTTTCTTTTTCCTCCTTAACGGTCAAGTTGTTAACCTGTCTTTAACCTGATCATATCATTTTCCCTTTTTTCTTCAACCACATCTTGGAAAAGTGGTGAAAGAAATAAAACTTCCGACAGTGTATTCATGAAATCGGATAAAAAGGCCAATTTCTACAAATAACACCTAAAGAATATAATACGCCAATCATAAATATCTTTACAAAAACTATAAAAAAAGTTGATTGGAATAGAATGGACTTAGTTGATAAAATTCACACATATAGTAAAAAATCACAGATACATTAAAAATAAGAAAGATTAGTAGACTCAACACGAAGGAGTGCTACATAACCATAAAGGATCATAAAAACCTTCAATATAAATCCCAGCACGAGAATGATAAATCCCACCAGACCAGAGATCGGAAAAATTAGTAAGAACAAACTAGAAAGAATTAACAAACAAATCATGGAATACTTGGAATTAAGATTATGGAAAGACACCACAGATGTAACAAATTGCTTTTATAATATAAAATAAAAACAAAACAACTGCTCTATTATTTACTTCAATATCGAGGAGTACTATCCATCGATATCAAAAGAACTATTTGTGACAGCATTGGAATTCGCCATTCTTCACTCAGATATAATGGAGGATAGAATAATAATAATGAATGCAAAAACATCTGTGCTCATTCAGAAAGAAGAACAGTGCAGAGAATTTAATTCCAAAGGGGCCAATTTTGATATTACCATGGGATATATGGACTCTACGTAATCTTCAAATCTGGTAGGATTATTAATATTATATAATCTCATAGCCTATAAGGAAGTAAATACTAAAGACATTGGACTTTATAGAGACGATGGACTGATGATAATAAGAAATGCCGCAAATTTTAAAATAGAATGAGAAAAATGATACATAAAGAGTTTAAAAATCTTAATTCCAAGTAATAATTAAAACAAATATAAAAAGTGGATTTCCTCGATGTAACCTTAGATCTAGAGAAAAATATACACCATCCATAGAAAAAACTAAACACCAATCCTTTATACATCAACCCAAAGTCTTATCACCCTCCATCTGTTATCAAGCATATACCCTCATCAATAGAATACAGAATTAGTAGAAATTCAGCTAATGAAGAAATATTTAATAAGCATAGCAATACAGCATTAAAAAATAGTGGATACAAAAACTCAAATATTAAATGTATAAACTAGAAAATTAACCCCCGAAGAAAAAATAGGAATAGGAATATCATCTGGTACACACTTTGAACCAGATGACTAATAATAAATTGGGGAAAAATATTCTCGCGTTAATTAGGAAACACGTTCCGAAAAAAATCCAGTAAGTAAGATCTTTAATAAAAAAAACTTTTAAATTAAGTTACAGCTGTATGAAACAATCTAGAAAAAATAATTATATTTTTAAAAACTTTAACAAAATTAATAAAAACAACCGGATAACAGAAAATAACAATTTAGACAAGAAAAAAGTAATTGTAACAACGCCATAGACTGCCCGTTATAAAACAGATGCTTAATGGAATCATTGGTCTATCAATGCAAAATATCTTCAAAGGAAAACCCAAATAATGTAAAACATTTTATAGGGAGTAGTAAAAACACTCTAAAGCAGGGAATTTACCAGAGCAAGCCTCTTTATTTAGTAATAACAAATACGAAAATAAAACATCCCTATCAAAATATCATTGGTACCTAGAGGAAACAAAAAAAACCACCCACACTAAAGTGGAAAATTCTAAAAGAAGCTAAAACATGTAAGTCCTTAAATGAATCATGTTCTTCATGTTTATACGAAAAATTATTTATTATAACACTTAAGAATAAAAATCTATTAAATAAACGCAATGAGATAAATGTCATATGTAGACATTGCAAATTGTTCACATTAGAAAATAGATAAAATCTAAATGAAATAACATGCATATAACCAACTAGTGCGTAAGGAATATAATTACTAACGAACTATATAAAATAAATTGAAACAAAAAAATATTTTTTAAAAGAAATCATTCTTTTTACAAAAAAAATTACAACAAATAAATAGATAGACCAAAAATTATATTTTATAAAAAAGATCTTTCCATTTATAAAAATAACTTTACAACAAATAAATAAAAAAACTAAAAATGGTCAGTAAGTGAAAAATATAGAATTGGTACTAAATGAGAATATCACATTAAAGCAAAAAAAAATAAAAGACTGAAGGGAGAAGAGAGGAAAAAAGGGAAAATGATAAGATCAGGTTAAAGGCAGGTTAAGATCTTCACTGTTAAGCAGGGAAAAGAAACAAGGGAAAATGGTAGAATGAGGGAGGAAAAAAGAAAAAAGAAAAAAAGAGAAATCTGGTTAGTATGTATTCTTTGGGGTCAAATCCCAAAATGAAACTCCACTCTGATTAGGCAAAAGAAACACGCATGTTAATTTTGTATCTTCCAATATACACCAGAGATTTTTCGTCACTTAAATGTAAATCATCTGCACAACAAACAGCAACATTTCTGGATGATGAGAATCTATCTCGAAACATAGAAATTTCCGTGTAGCAATGTAAAATTAATTCATAATTATATTTTTATATTAAGCTCTATGATACTCATTATGTTGGGCACTGTCCATTATAAAATAAATGCCAGGGCACTCATAATAAAAAAAAACAAAAACATTGAGTCCTCTTCACCTGGAATTGACGTGATGTAATGGTTAGCAATCTCGTCTCGCTAGATTCATAACTGAGTAGTGAGTTCGATCCTCACTGGAACCCCCCCCCACTTTCGGTCGTGTGTCATGTCTAAGCTAAGCTTAGAAAATCACCTTCCTCCAGGTTTGGGGTTTGCGCGCAGGGCTAACAGCCCTGCCCCATAAAAAACATAAACAACCCTGCCCCATAAAAAAACAGCAAAAACGATGCCCTACACACCAATGGGTGTAAAGGAAAAGTTAATATATTATTTATAAACACATATATAAATATATATATATTCTAAACATATACTGTTAAATATAAGAGACAATGAATGTGTATTATGTTTAATCATGAGCCGTTCTAAAAATCGTATTTTGGCTTTAATTTCAGTTGAAAATAAATTTCTCCAGCGTTTGGATAATTGTTTATTAATTTGATTCTAAGCTTTCGGCTCACATGAGCCATCTTCAGAGAGGTTATTAAGACGGTAATACAATAACATCCACCATAACCGACGATTTTATTTTATGTTGACATAAAGCTCCGCTTGGCAACGGCAATAGTTACCAAAAATAACAAACGCAGTTCGCAAATTTGCAATGAGGTCAGACCGTGTGATAGCGTGAAATGACAACAGAACCATGTATTCAAATGCAATGTAATATGTTATTGCCAGATTTAAAATTGATTTTATTAAGTGTGAGTTGTTTGGATTTAATGTACATGGCCTCCAATATCTGAAGTTTCTTTTTATTGTGTGTATGAATAAGGATTATTTTATTGTTGACTAAAATCTTTCTAATATTACCTGCATGTCTATGTTTTTCTGGGAAATGTTGTTTAATTGTACTCTGATCAGAAAGGTGACATGTAAGTCTACAGGAGAGCGTGGTTATATATATACACGCATATAGATATATATATAAGCACACACACAAAGGCACATTGCTAAAAGATATCCTAATATATGGCGAAATAGTCAGTAAAGATATAGGGTTTAATGTGCGATATTTTTGCATGGACGATTGAGGCGGAATATTAGGGGTATCTTTTTTCTACATTATGCCTGGTGTCCTTTCAGGACTGATGCGATCATAGACCTCCACTTCCTCCAATATCTTGTCATTCTTAAACTTTTTTCTCTTGGTATCACTTCCATGCGGGTGTGCGTGTGGTGCAGTGGATATCGGCTTGAAAAGGGAAATCACGGAGCCGAATTCGAATTCCAGTTAAATTCCTTGCATTCGCTTACGCGCAAATACCCTTGGCAAAGATATTAAAGCGTCTCTACCCTCCAGTTATGGGTTAAATAATAGGACAGATTGGGTTCTATAGCTTTGGCTGGCAACCAGTCTACCACAGAAAGTAATGGGAACCTACTACGGGATAATCTGCCTAGTCAGTCATGTCTCAAAAGAGACATGATAGCCCAAAATGTGTCTCCCGTATGGTCCTTAACTGACTGACTGAATATAATAGTTAGAAACCTGATTAAGGCTTCTACTGGGCATAAAGTTGGGGTCCGCTTTTATATTGTTATGAAGTAATCAACTGATCCCCCACTAATTATTAATATTATAATACATCCCTTCATCCTCTATCTATGAGTCAAACACAAGACAAATTTGGTTCTATAGCCTTGGCTGCCAACCAGTCTACCGCAGAAAGTAATGGCAACAAACTGTGGGATACTCTTCTGCCCAGTCAGTCATGTATCCAAAGAAACATGATCGCACAAAATGTGTATTATATATGGCACTTAACTGACTGCTCTCTTTCGAATGCCGCTCCAATATCTTTTTGCTTAAGTCCATCGAACCCACCTCAAGTGCTTTACCCTGACTAACGTTTGTAAAATTATTAAGTCATTCATACAAAAATAATAACGTCTTCGAACAATTCTGTGTCAGTATTCTCAATGCTACCTAATGAATGCTTATTTTATACCCATATACATAGTGGAATGACTATATAAAATCCATAGGTAATCCGTTGCAAAGATATACGTTTCTCTGTGTACGGCCAGGAAGTTTTCCCATCTGAAACAATCCTCCACATATATAAATCTACCATCTGCCAGTGCATTAAATACTGCTGTCATATCTGGTCGGGTGCTCCTGCTATCCACATAGGTGTCCTTGACAAATTCCAACGTAGAAAGTGTAAAGTGATCAATCCCGAATTGACAGCACAGATAGAGTCACTTTCTCACCGGCGCAATGTGGCTTCCCTGTGTCTCTCCTACAAATATTTTCTGCTCCGATGAACTTAGGTCAGTGGTGCCCCATATATATGAATTAACTCGAGCAACAAGATTAGCAACGAGGTTCCATCCTTTTACAGGGAAACCAATTAAATATAAATGAAAATTCTACTCCACCAGTTTCTTTTCTCGCACTTCCAGTCTGTGGAATTCTTTTCCATTTACTTGCTTCCCCGACAGCTACAATCTCCAAGAATTTAAATGTAAAGTCAATAATCATCTCCTAACTAACCTGCATCCTTTCTCTATCCACTCTACTCTCAGCAGTATTCTCATACTTCTCTTACCCACTTCCTGTCACCCCCTATAACATGTCTCTCTTTCTCATGACATCCCTCCTATGTAACCATCAGCAAAACTGTGGCAGTAAAATGCCTTGCTAGGGGCGATATGCTTATTAATATATATATATATATATATATATATATATATATATATATATGTAAAAATCCGAAAATTAAGCTGGTACAGAAATTTAAATACCTAGGAAGTATTCTAACCGAAGACGAAAAGTGCGACAATGATCCGAAGGCGAATTGGCATGGCGAAAGGAGCATTCCAGAAGTTAAGTAAAGTATTAAGAAACAGGACAATTTCACTCGAAACAAAGAGGAGAGAACTGGATTGTTATGTGATGTATGTTCTTAAATATGTCAGTTAATGTTGGACAATATCTTCGAAGATGAAGGAAAAACGTGAATCAGCTGAAATGTAGTTCAGCAGAAGGACACTGGGGATATCATGGACCGAGCATGTGAGCAATGACGAGGTTTTGAAAAGGATGTAGACGAAAAGGAAATAATTACTGAGTATCAGGAAGAGACAGCTAAATTCCTGGGACATTCAATGAGGAAGAAGGGCTTGGAGAACCTGTTACTAACAGGCCAGATAGAATGAAAAAGCGACAGAGGAAATCAGCGGAAAACATATTTGAAGGACCTGATCAGGTAGATGACGGAACGTGGGTTGCATGGTGCAACAAGAGAAAACCTGCTAAGAGACACCAGGGATAGGGAGATGTGGGAAGCCATGATCGCCTACGTCCTGATCGGACATGGCACATAAAAGAAGAAGAAGAAGAAAGAAAATTCTAATTGCTTATGCTCAGAATTAAATATGTAGAACAAATTATCTATGCAAACATATATTATCATTGATATCATTAATCTGTAGAAAATATCAGTGATAATGAGTATACGAAAACATCCTATGAGTTACAATATTCCTCGAAATTTTTTTTTTTTTTTTAATCATATCGCCCCAAGCAAGGCGGTAATGCCACTGAGGCGCAGGGGGCTACGTAAGAATGGAAAGATTGGAATAGAGAAAGCCGGGAACCACATCCTAAACAGGGAACAAGGGATGAGCCTCTACCCCTATTCAATAGACGTGGGTGGAGTGTGAACCAGGCGATATAGGTTTAATTTTATAACTACTAACTAAAACAATTATCGAAAATCATTAAGAAATGGATTTTAAAAATAAAAAGTTACGCGTTTAAATCGGAACTCTTTCGTTATTTTTAAGATAATCTCTTCATAAATCTTTTTTGACTAAAGTGTTATTAAGCAAAACAATAAATATGTGATTTTTCCGAAGCGTTGTTTTTTTTTTTTTTTTTTTAACATGACACCGTATTTTGCTGCTCTTACTGAGAAGCCCAGTCTGAATGCTGTGAAATTATTGAAGAATGCACAGCTATCAATTCTTGGAATGTTGACAATAAATGATTGCTGGTGTGCATAAAATCCTAAGAAGAAAGGTGAGCACATCGTTTTTGGAAGTAGGCAAAATTGCTTTTACTGAAACTTCATTCAAAACCAACAATTATGTTGACCGCCACAATTATATCTATCTATCTATCTATCTATATATATATATATATATATATATATATATATACAAGTGAATAAAGGACGAAGACAGTATTCAAAACGTTCAAAACATTCATTTAAAACAATATAAAAATAGAGCTATGAATATTTATTATAAATAATAATTTAACAATTTCTGATGGAATTTTCTCTTAGTCTGAAAAAGTTCAATGGTGATCCAGAAAATTTGATCAGTATAATTATTCAACACAAAAAGTCTTTATGTATTGTTTATATATGCATAGAGAATCATTAAAATTATGAAACAGTTATTGGTCAGAGTCAAATTAAATAAGTAAACAGTTGTATTTGCTCAATACATATTTAGACACAATATATAGATTTAACATGCCGATCGTTTAAATATCAAAATTACGAAGATCAGCCAAATATGCATATACATAACAGAGAGAAGAAGAGAAAAAAGTGACAATTCTGACAAATGAACATTAAGTCTCTCTCTCTCTCTCTCTCTCTCACTCCCGTATTCTTGCTTTCCTGACGGCTACGACCTCCAGAAATTTAAAAGCAAAGTTAATACTCACCTACTAACCACTGGCCTCTAGCTCTCTCCCCTCCCCTGTATAACCTTCCCTTTCTCTCCGCCCATGTACCTGTCATTGCACCTGCTTTCTCAGCTTTCTATTGTTCCTTTCTAACTAGCTTGTACTCCTCACTCTTTTGTAATTAATCTCTTTACATTTATGTAACCCCCTGCACATCAGTGGCGTTTCTGCCTTGCTCGGGGTGAAATGATTAAAAAAAAAAAAAAAAAAAATATATATATATATATATATAGTAAAGTTTTGTAATTTGCTTGAAGCATTGTGTATATTATATATATGGCTAGGTCTTGAAGGCTGTCACAATGCCTTTAGTAAAATAAAGGAAGGTAAAGAAGTTTTGGGATAATACCTATTCATTAAACATTAATATTTCGACATCAAAATTTCATCTTCAGAATCGCAGAGGATCGTGTGTCTGTCTAAGTGAGAACCGCATTGTAACAGCCTTCAAGACATAACCATACATGCATACATACATACATACATATATATATATATAGATATACTTATTTATAAATGGAAATTTGTCTCTGTGTGTGTCTGTCTGTCTGTGTGTGTATCCGTTACCTATAGACTCCGAAACGGCTGAACCAATTTTCTTGAAAATTCACACACCTGTTCTATAAGCGTCTGCGAGTGTTGTAAGCTAGGTCTTGTGTCGAGGTACCCCTGAGAAATATCGAAAATCGATAATCGAAAAGATCGGGTTATAGAAGGAGTGATCCGATTTTTATCAAATTTGAGACACTCATAGACAAAGACATCAGAAATGATATTCAGAAGTTTCAAGCTTGCAGTTCTTACAATAGTGCAAGAAATTTTATATCGATTCCAGGAAATCAAAATTTGACTTACAGCCATTCATTTTTCTTTCAGTCTACGGTTTCGCTTTAATTGGAAATAACTATAGCTTTTTAGTCTTTTCTGCCAACGTCCAAAAAGTCTGAGCTCCAGGACCATGGATTAGTTTTAATGCTTTCATTACACCCGAGCAACGCCGGGCTATACTCCTTGCATATATATATATATATATATATATATATATATGCATACGTACGATAACAAAGAAAAGAAGAGAAAGAGAGTGACAATATAGAATGATATATATATGTATATATATATATATATATATATAAATTGAAAATTTGGTACATACTAATAAATGTTCTATATAGAGCGTAGGGTTGCAAACAGATATATATATAGATGAATTTGAACAGGATAATATGAATTAAAATGAATACACTCTGATAGACAAATATATATAAAAAGAGAGTAAGTAAAAAAATTACGAAATTTAATTTCGTTGAATGGCCATTTCAGCAAGAAAATTCTTGCTTCATCAACACCGATTGAAAACAAAATTTATTAATACAAATATGTTATAAAATTTCTATACTGGAAGAAGCCCCAAAACTTCTTCATGTGACGTGTTCTTTCAGGACGTAGGTGATCATGGGCGTCCACTTGACTCTGTCTCTTGTCGTTCTCAATAATTTTTCTCTTCGTATCTCATCTAAGCTCCGCTCTGTCAATCGTTTGCACAGACCTAAAAAGTACGTCCTGCGTTTTTTCTCCTGTGTCTCCTTCCATTTATCCGACCTGTGAGTATTAAGTTTAGGCATTCCTTCCTGATTACGTGTCACAGGAACCTCATTTGTCTCTTCCTGATATTTAGTATCAGTTTTCTTCTCGTTTGCATCTTTTTTAACACCTCATCGTTGTTCACGTGCTCCGTCCGTGGTATCCTCAGCATCCTTCTGTAAAACCAACTTTCTGTTCCCTCAAATCTCTCCTTCATCTTTGATGAGATTGTTCAGCATTCACTTCCATACAGAAGGACATATATCACATAACAATCCAGCACTCTTTTCTTTGTTTTTAATGAGATTTTCCTGTTTTTCAGTACTCGGTCTAGCTTCTGTTATGCTTCTTTGCCTCTATGGATTTCCAACTCGCACTATCCATCCTCTGTCAAAACACTTCTCAGGAATTCGAATTTTTTTTACTTGTTTTATTTTACATTCTCCAACTTGCAGTTGACATATTGTTCTCCGCTTTATGCTGATGACCATACATTCAGTTTTCTTGAGGTTTATGTTCAGTCCTTTCTTTTCACTTTCTTTTGCTTACTTCTCTAGAAGGTCCTGAATTTTCCTTTCCGTGTCTGCTATCACCACCGTGTCATCGGCGTATCTGATATTGTTGAGATTGTGGCCGCTAATGGCGAATCCTTGCAAGGCTTTTATTTCTCTCATAAATGCTTCCTTGTACAGGTTGAAAAAACCCGGTGAGAAAGCACATCCTTGTCTTACGCCCATTTCTATTTTGCATACCGGCTGAGTTCACTTTCTATCTGTACACAAGCGGTTTGCTAACAATATAGATTCTTGAATATCTTACCGTCTTGAAAATCACTAAAGATGAAGGGAAGATTTGAAGCAACAGAAATGTGGTTCTACAAAATGATGCGGACGGCACCATGGAACGAACAGGAGAACAACGATGAGGTTTTGGAGAGGATGAAAACCAAAAAAGGAACAAATACTTAACCTCAGAAAAAGAGATCAGGGGTTCCTGGGACATGTAATGAGGAAGGAGATTTTGGAGAATATGATACTCACAGGTCAGATAGAGGGAAAGAAAAACAGGGAAAACCAACGTGTAATCTACTTGAGGAGCTTGAGCAAAATTGTGAATAATCGGTGTTTGGGAAAGGTAACAGGTGAAAGCGTGTTAGGTGCTACCAGGAATAGGAAGATGTGGAAGGCCATGAACGCCGACGTCCTGATGAGACACGGCACATCGAGGAGGAAATAGATATAAGCTGACCGGAATTAATAGATGCATAAGAGAATAAACAGATGATGGAAAACGTATAGACAAAAATGGGTGCAGCTTGATGCAGCTGAACGTTCTTTTCCAGTTACGACGAAAGCTGAGGGGGATATACAAATAAAAGTCATAAGTGAGAATAAAACGTTTTTTTTAAATAATTGTCTAATGGATAATGAAATGTGTATTTATTTCGGTGTTATTAAAGTATGTGGTCTGTGTATATTTTTAACCCTTTTTTCAAATGGCAGCTATTAATTTGAAGTGTTTTTCCAGATGAGAAGTCAGTCAATTAATTGCCATACCTGATACACGTTGGGTGATCATGCCTCGAAAGATACATGACTGACTGGGCAGAAAATTATCCCGCTGTAGGTTGCCATTGCTTTCTGCGGTAGACTGGTTGCCAGCCAAAGCTATGGGACCCAATCTGTCCTGTTATTTGAGTCATGGGTAGAGGGAGAAGAGAGGTATTATATTATAAAGTAGTAATTATTGGGGGGTCAGTTTATTACTTCATGACAATTGAAAACCAGTCCCCCACTTTATGCCAAGTAGAAGCCTTAATGATCAGTCAGTCAGTTAAGTTCCATCCGTGATACACGTTGGGAAGTCATGTCTCGAAAGAAAATAATCCCGTAGTAGTATACAATTACTCTCTGCGGTTGACTGGTTGCCGACGAAGGCTGTAAAATTCAATCTGTCCTTATATTTAGCCCTTAACTTGAGTGAAGAAACAGGTTAATACCTTTCCCAATGGCATTTGCATTTGCATTTGCACGTATGTGAATACAAGGAATTCAACCGGAATATGAGAAGAGACTTCTCTAAAATTGGAGAATACAATTATTTTTGTCGAGAAAAGTAAACGAGGTGATAAAAAGTGGAAAATACAGATACAGAATTCACTGAGTGCAGAATTACTTTTGTTGGGAAAAGTAAGCGAATTTATCACATCGATTTAGTTAAAATATCTGTCAATGACTTTTGAAGATATGTGACCATAGCTCAAAATTCGACCTTGAAAATTTTCCATTCTAAGCTGCTGATTATTGGGAACGGACAGGCTATTGATAACAGCGGGAGAGTTCAGATCCCCTCTACAGAGACTCAGTCGAAATGGACAACTGATTTTGCTTTCATAACAAGATGGTCAATGTTATATATTGACCGAGAATTGATCCTCTCGTAACTACCCTTTGTTAGCTTGATTTTTGTTTAATAACGCCAAGGTGGAGAACGAAATCAGTTAGTTCTGGCCCCGTATTTTGAATGAGAAGGTAGAAACTAATTGATAGCCAGAAAAGAGATGAGCACCAGCAATGAATTGATGCGGTTCAGATGAAATAGACTGCCACAAGTGAAATATTGCAAGAGACGGTCTGTCCAAAAGCAACCAGCTGGAAGTTGAATAAACTACCGTCCGGTGAAAATGAAACAACACGAAGACTATCGTACTACTGAAATACCAGCCAATTGATAACGTTTGCGTCACTTAATTTTAACTTGTTTGTAACTTTGCAGTTATTCGATATATATATATATATATATATATATAATCTGTTCTGCTATTTAACCCAAAGCTGGAGGGAGAAGCGAAAGATTAATACTTTTCCTAAGTGTATGTGAATGCAATAAATTTGTCTAGGATTTCGAATTCGGTTCTCCGGTTTCTCGTTTCGAGTCGATATCCACTGGCCTACCTTAAAGAAAATTGTATACATGCACAACGCTATTTAAGAATCATCTATGCCACAGTTATGAATGAAAGCTACTTTTGAACTGTGTATAAAAATTAGAGAAAATTATGAAATCCAATGCCCCATATTTATTCACTGCATTTCAGATAGATGTCAAACAGTTTACAGACAGTTTTAGTATTAGTTAAAAATAATAAATATCTTTCTTCTTGTTTATATTATACTAGCAGTATAGCCCGACGTTGCTCGGGTGTAATGAAAGCTTAAAAATTAATCCATGGTCCTGGAGCTCAGACTCTTTCTACGTTGACACAAAAAGCGTAGGTTGTTGAAAGGTTAATCTCAAAGCTGTGGAACTTGCTAAATCAAATGGATGTAAGTCAAATTTTGAATTCGGTATCGATGTCAAATAAGTTTTCCATCGCAAACTGGATTTTTAAGGCTAAGTAATCCTCTGACTAAATGGTATCATGGCTGAGACTAAGAACTACAATTATACTTACTTAGAGCAAAACCCGAAGTAAAAACCAAAACAAAAGGGCTGAAAACTATATTTTAATCAAACCGGATAGGATATCGGGGAATCGATTTCCAATATCAGAGTCATATAAGTCATCCAAGCATAAACTAACCTAAGTAAGTCCATGAAAACTTATCGTACCCATTAGGAGGAAAATTGGAGAAAATGAGCCATACTGATGGCTGAATATCGGTTTTTGATCAGATTCGATAAAATATCTGGGGTATCGATTTCCGATATCGAAGAATATGAGTCGTCTGAGAAAATCTACTAATGTTTAAGACTAAAAACTATAATTTTATCAAGTTAGTGCAAATTCTGCAGCAAGAAGCACGATAAAATGACTGAAATCCTGATCTTGATCAAACCTGATCGAATATCGGGGTATCGATTTCCAACATCGTGGGGAAATTGGAAAAAATAAGTATCCCATGATCTAACCGGTATCCTAAAGAATATTTGTGTGAAGTTTGGTGAAATTTGGATTTTTATAAAGGACATACAGACAGAAAGAAAAACAGACACATACACACAAACATCTTAACTTTTATATATATATATATATATATATATATATATATATATATATATTGTATTATATGCTTATTAATTGGCATGGCTAATGGCGCCTTCCAGAAGCTGAGTAAAGTATTAAGACACACTAAATTTTCACTAGAAATGAAGAACAGAGTACTGCTTTGCTATGTGATGTCAGTTCTTCAATAAGGTACTAAATGCAAGACAATATCAACAAAGATGAAGGGAAAACTTGAAGCAGCTAAAATGTGGTTCCAGAGAAGGATGCTGATGATATTGCTGAGCATGTGATCAATGACTAGGTGTTGGAAAGAATGGAAACGAAAACGAAATTGATATTGAGCATCAGGAAGAGTACAACTAAAGTTCCTGGGAAATTCAATGAGGAAGGAGGGCTTGGAGAACCTGATACTAACAGGCCAGATAGAGGTTAAAAAGAGGCAGGGGAAAGCAGCGGATAACATATTTGAAGGTCCTGAGCTGGTGGCTGACAGAACGGGGGCTGAGAGACGTTACAGGAGAAAGCGTGCTAAGAACCACCAGGGATAGGGAGAGGTGGAAGGCCATGATCGCTTACGTCCTGAAAGGACAAGGTATATAAAAAAAGAAGTATTATTACACTAATTGTGATGTGCGTTGTCGTGCATGGAATAGTCGGCTCGCATAGAGCAGACTTCAAAGTCTAGTTGTATTCACTCACGCGCAAATATCCTTGGATAGGTAATAATCCGATTTTTCTCTCTCCAGCTATGTGTTAAATAGCATAACTGGATTGGGTTTTATAGCCTTTGATGGCAACTAGTCAACCGCAGAAAGTAATGGCAACCTACTGCCCAGTCAGTCATGTCTCTTTCGAAATATGATCGCCCAAGAGTGTATCACATATGACACTTAACCCTCTGATTTGGATAAAATCATTGAATATAAGGACAAATTGGATTCTACAGCCTTGGTTGGCAACCAGTCTACTGCAGAAACTAACAGCAAACTAATGTATGAAAATCTTCTGTTTTGTCAGTCATGTTATTTCGAAATATGATCGCTCAAAGTGTATCACGTTTTAACACTTAAATGTCTGATTCGGATAAAAAATTTGAATAGCAGAACAAATTGGGTTCTACAGCCTTGGTTGGTAACCAGTCTACCTCAGTAAGTAATAGCAACATAATGCGAAAACTTCTTCTGCCCCGTTAGTCATGTATTGATAGAGACATGATCACCCAAGCGTGTATCAGGTATGGCACCTAACTGACTAATATTATTATAGTATATTCAATAAAATTTACTACTTTATCTTGTATTATTCTACATAAATCTATTTCTAATCCAGAGAGTATTTTCTGAACTAGTAGATTACATTCTATAGAGACACGGCGTTCCATTCTGAAGGTAGTTCACATACAAAAGTAGCACCTTTCTTCCTTCGGTCCCGGTTGCTTTGAATGAAAAATAATATTTATGCCGGGAAATTAGATGTGCATCTTACCAGTAACATGTGCATAAATGTCTGATTGAAAACATTGGCTCAAGTGAGATTGAGTGCGTACGAGCGTAAGGGGTCTGTTTGTCTATATTCGCCAGAAAAGAAATCATATATATATATATATTGGGAGGCAATATGACATTTAGAAAAACGGGCCAATGACATTCAGGAAAATGGATGCGATTTTGGAGCGAAGAATGAAAAAGAAAACCAACATTCAAGGTATTTTTTATTTCCTTATGATTGAAAAAATACACCTTATACTTACACAGCCACAAAATGTAATCATGTGGAAAATAACATCGAATATATATATATATATATATATATATATATATATATAAGAACGCACTAAAATACAAATGCCCACGAAGTGATACTTATGAACAAATCTATTTTATATATGCTGTAATATATAAAGCAAGCTTGAAAACTACGTTGTCTGACGAAAAAAGTATTCCGTAAAAGTTTCTAATGTTTAGTTATTTATAAAATTTATTCGAAAATTAGCCATATATATATATTTACATGTAAATCATTTTTACAACCAAGATCCAACATTTTCTGATGATGAGATTCTATCTCAAAACATAGAAATTTCCGTTTTATACATGTGAATATGTCCATATGTATATTGACTAATTCGCATATATATATATATATATATATATATATTAGACTTAGTTCCAACCTTACATGAAGAACAAGGCAAACCAAATATATATAAACCCCAACTCTAACCACCGACCATCTATTATCAAACACATCCCATCATCGATAGAACGCCGCATTAACACACACTCATCTAGTAAAGAAATATTTGATAAACACAAGGTAATTACGATAAAATCCTTAAGGAGAGCGCATATCAATCATCAAAAATCAGCTTTGTGGAAAACTTCAGAAGTTCAAAAAGCAAAAATAGAAACCGAAAAATCATATGGTATAACCCTTCTTTTAATCAATCAATTAACTTCAAGCTGGGATATAAATTTCTTCAACTGATAGATAAGCATTTCCCCAAAAATAGCCCTATAAATAAAATATTCAATAAACATACAATTTTACTAAGCTATAGCTGCTCCAATAACCTAGAAAAAATAATTAAAGTACATAACAACAAAATATTAAAAGCACACAACAAAAATAACTCCAACACTAATACCAGTATGACCCATAATTACAACCTCTGTAACTGTAGAAACCCTAACCAATGCCCCATGAACAAAAAATGTCTAACGAAATCCCTGATATATATGTGTTCGATCTCATCCATGGAGAATCCTAAGGATGAAAAAAATGTATATCGGAAATACCATGAACTTATTTAAATAGCGATTTTACAATCACCTCTCATCCTTCAATAACAAAGAAAAACAAAACATGACATCTCTCTCCAAATACTTTTGGAAGTTAAAAGACCAAAATAAAACGCCTAATGTTAAATGTTAAAATCCTTAAACAAGCAAGAACAGCTAAATCTATAAAGGAACCATGTTTCCTCTGTCTCCAAGAAAAAATTGAGATCCTTAAATATATGAACAGTAACAAGCTTTTAAACCTGAGGCATGAAATCACAGTAAACTGCAAGCACATCAGAGAGCTAACATTACAATCATGTTAAAAAAAATATTACAAGAGCCAGAACTAGGATCTATATATATATATATATATATATATATATATAAGTTCTACAATGATATCGAATTACTAAATTCTAAAGTAAGGTTTAATATTAATTATAAAGTAAGGTTAATAACCATAATTAGAGTAAGGCCAATAACCATAACCATTATTAGAGCAATGTTAATAACCATAACCATAATTAGAGTAAGATTTATAACCATAAATAAAATTACAGTAAGGTTAATAACCATAACCATAACCATTATTCATATATTGACTAGATATAAGAATAGAAATTTAAAATTAAAAATTTAATAAAGAAAACGGTTTCCAAACTATGATCTAATTAAAAATCAAAAATTTAAAATTTAATACAAAAAACATATTCCCTAAATCCGAAGTTAAGATTAAACATGCAAACTTACATTAATTATAAATACCCTGCTTAAATAAAAATAAATAAAAATATCCACGCAAACCATTATCGTCTCTTCTAAGAAATCCATAAAGATATAGTCTAGCCAATAGACAATTAAAACTTACAACTGTCTGGAATCAAAGACTCTCATTAATCAACCACTTAAGATACACCCTCTCAAAAAATTCCAACCGTCACAGACTTATTCGCATATCGTTAACCCCCACCAACACCTCTAACAAAACACTCTCTCCAAAAATTCTAACGGTCAAAGACGTATACCCACCATCACTAACCCCCCACCAACACCTCGAACAAAACTAAATAAATATAAGGAAAAAGGATTTCTAGTTCTTTACACACCGCCTGATGAGGCATTGAAGTTTCAATGTTGAAACGAGCGTACCTTCGGAGCGATTATATATAGAATAATTATGTACATGTTCTAAAATATAATTATAATAAATATTCACAGCTCTTTATATTATATATCGAGCACTGTTTTAAATTAATGTTTTGGACGCTGTATGATTTTTTCGTTCTGTATTCACTCGGATATATATATATATATATATATATATATATATATATAAGTAATGGTTACAAATGGAAGTATATTCCACAGTTAGATATTTACTTTAAAAAGTGCTCACTACACGAATAATCCATAAATATATGGTAATTATTATTATTATTATTATTATTATTATTATTATTATTATTATTATTATTATTATGTCATTTTTCATCATATTTCGATTTCTGCTTTGGTCTCACTACCAACCAAGTCTGCGGGGAGACCTAAGGCAGGTAGTGGCGTGTTGTTATGGCTCCATTTCATGTTTTTCTATCTTCCCTATCATCTCCAGCATTACATAGATAAAGTTTTCCTTAGTGTGTGGGCTGTACTTAATAAGACAATTTTTTGTATGTCTCTTAAGCTGGGGTTTCCAGGGATTCTTTCAATGTGTTGTTTTGTTCCATTTTTTATCATTCCAAGTGCACCTACTATCACTGGCACAACTCTTGTTTTCAATTTCCACATTTTTTCTATTTCAATTTCCAGGTCTTTATATTTTGACAGTTTTTCAAATTCCTTGATTGCTATGTTACAATCCGCTGGACAAGCCATATCAATTAATAGACAAGTTTTCTCCTTCTGGTTTTTAACAATAATGTCTGGCCTGTTTGCTTCAATTTTTCTGTCTGTGTAGATGGTGTAATCCCATAGAATGGTTACATCTTCTATTTCTGTAACCGGTGCTGGATGATGTTCATACCAGTGTTTGTTTACAGCTTTTCCATAATGTTTGCACATTGTCCAATGTAAATATTGCCCAACTCTATCGTGGCGATTTTTATATTCGTTTGGGGCAAGCACAGAACAGCCTGAGATTAGGTGGTCTATTGTTTCTTGGTGTTTATCACAAAACCTGCATTTTGGATCCATATTATTATGCATAATATTTGCCTGAAAGTTTCTCGTGAAAAGACTTTGGTCTTGTGCTGCAAGTATAAATCCTTCAGTTTCAGACTTTAATCCAGATGCACGTAACCATCGATGAGTATTAACTTTGTCAACATTGGATTTATTGGCACGTACTGGATATTGGCCATGCAGAAGTTTGTCTTGCCAGCGCTGTTTCTATTATTATTATTATTATTATTATTATTATTATTATTATTATTATAATGGTAATTTGCAACTTGATGGCTATAAAATTTCGGTGTTAAAAAGCATTATTAGAGAGAAAAATGTGATTAATTTTATTTGCAATATATAGAAAAGGGAATTTAAAAAATATAATTAAATAAAAATGAAGAAATGAAGAAAAGGTCAACCAATGAGAAGTAATAAGTGGAGTGGAAGGTGATAAGATCTCAAAGAACTGTTGTGGGTACGATTCGCAAGCTAGACGATAGTGTAGCGAATGTTTCACCGTGGAAATCCAGACATCGCAAATTTGAAACCGAAAGAAAAATATAAAACTAAAAAAATAAGTTAAAGAGAAGAAAAAAATAAAGCGAAAAGGAAAAAAGAAAATAGAAGAGAAAAAACAAGCACGGAACGATTCGGCAGAAAATGAAGCATCTATATATTATATGTATGTCTGAATCAGTTTAAGGGTATATCAACCTGTACAGATTATTTAATGTCGAAATCTAAATACCTTTAACACAGTTATATGCCATCAGGTACATATTGCAGCTCATTTTAATATAAATATTTACTGTTGGTCTTTTTTATATAAGAATGAACTGCTTGATAATTTCAATATAATATATTTTTATATTTTCATGTCATTCGAAACTCATGTCATTTGGAATTTAGTCGAGAGGTCTATGACGCGCTAGTTCACTTGCTGGCTTCCCCTATGTGGATAGGGGTCGCAGGTTCCAATCCTGTGGAATGACACATTTTCGTAACAAAAATTTATCGTAAATAATCAGGCCGGAAGAAATAAATATATAATACTGCTTGATTATAAACTGAATATCTACTTAAATACGAGTATCGATCAAAAACAATGTTCAAACAAATCATTTCAAATTGTCGGTTGTTTATAACCAGTTTCGTTAATTTCCGTAACATGTTTACATTTATTGACATTACGATACATTTTAGAGCAAATATGGTTATTACGATGAATCGAAAATTGTTTTATAAGCTTAATATGACTTCCTTTAGACTGATCGTCATTCGTGGTCGAGAGGTCTAAGACGCACCAGATCACATGGTGGCTTCTCCTGTGTGGATAGGTATCGCAAATCCTGTCACACATTTTCGTAACAAAGATTTACCGTAAATAATTAGGCCGGTAGAAATAATTATATAATACTGTTTGATTATAAATAGAATATCTATTTAAATAGGAGTATTGATCAAAATAATGTTCAAACAAATCATATTGTCGGTTGTTTGTAACCAGTTTCGTTAATTTTCGTTATATATATATATATGTGTGTGTGTGTGTGTGTGTGTGTGTGTGTGTGTGTGTGTGTGTTTACATGGTATATCACACGCTAAAATTCTGCCACCTGCTACCGAGCGACCATAGCCCACAGATGGAATTGCCGACTGACGGTCGGGTTTCATTCCTGGATAATATGCAGTCGGATGTCTACCGTACTGATGAGATGTAATACAGCAAAACAGATCTGTCTGAGGATGACTACATATATATATATATATATATATATATATAGTCATTTGCAGACAGTCTTTTTTCGCTCTATCACAGCTCATCCGTACGGCTAGACTTTCGATTCCTTCTAGTCTCCTAGGCAGTATCGAAACTCTATTTCTCTCTCTCTCACTCTCTCTCTTTGCATACATATAGACAGAGAGAGAGAGAGTGTGTGTGTAAGAGAAAGGGAGATAGAGAAAGATATGTGACTTTGGGTACAAATGTTTTCTTGAATATGTGTGTTTTATGTTTGAATATGTGTGTCCACCAGAGTCAGGAATATTCATTTGATTGTGAAGTAGGCTTTAATTATTTGTAGGAACGGCGGTACATAATCTTCCGTCAACCATGTTTTTTATTTTTGCAAATTGTCATTTGTTACATGAATTCTTTTTTCTATTTATCACGCAATTTTTTATTCATCCCTCCCTCTCACTCTCTCTATCTCCCTCTCTCTTCACCCTACTTATTTTGAACGTCTCTTATAGCTCAATACGCTACCTTTCTCTCTGGGTCTAATTTTCTGGGTTCGTGCCTTAATCGGCTGATGTGTAACTGCTTCAATGTCGTTGCGTGTGCGACTGTTTTTGTTGACTTTCTTCGTAATTAAAGAGTCACTCCCGTAGTTTCTGGGCAAAAAGACTCAATACAAATAAAATCAATTCTGGTGGGAAAAAAAATTCACTCATACACCTGTGGAGCGAAGACGGAAATAAACATCAACACAATCAAACGGTTCTACCAACAACACATGTTTGCAGGCATAAGAATTTGGCATGCATATCTGAAAGAATGGATGTCGGAATAATCCAGAACTTAAATTTCAACAAAACAACTCAAACCGGACAGAAAATAAATTGTGTTTTTGCACACAATAGAAAGGAACGCAAATCAATTACGTAAATTCTTTCGACGACGAGCAATCCTAATAGAACTGAATATCATACAGGGGTTTATTACTGATGTGGGTAATTAGATAAGCAAATTACACTTTGTTGGTGACAGACACAGAAAGTATAACTACAAAACCTACTAGAAAAGAGAGCAAAGAAAACCGAGAGAAAAATAAACTATGGGATGTCAGAATACAGAATGTATGGTTGTCTTTCTATGATACGAATTTCGAATTGAACATGTTAACAGCAAAACAGTCAGTCAGTCAGTTAAGTGCCATACGTGATACACGCTTTTGGGCGATAATGTCTCGAAAGAGACATTACTGACTGGGCAGCAGATTATCCCGCAATCGATTGTCATTGCTTTCTGCGGAATACTGCTTGCTGGCCAAGGCTCTAGAACCAAATCTGTCCTATTATTTGACTCATAGCCAGAGGGGAAGAAATGTATTATATTATTAAGTAGTAATTAGTGGGGATCGGTTTATTACTTCAAAACAATATAAGAATGATCCCCCACTTTATGCCCAGTACAGATGTATTATATTATTAAGTTGTAATTAGTGGGGGAACAGTTTATTACTTCAAAACAATAAAAAACTGATCTCCCACTTTATGCCCTATAGAAGCCTTAATCATGTTTTCAACTATTATATTCAATCAGTCAGTTAAGTTTCATACGTAATACAAGCTTTTGGGCGATCAAGTCTCGAAAAAGACATGGCTGACTAGGCAGAAGATTATCCCGCAGTAGGTTGTCATTGCTTTCTGCTGTATACTGGTTGACACCCAAGGATATAGAAACAAATCTGTCCTATTATTTAACCCATAACTGGAGGGATGACATGGATTAATACCTTTCCCAAAAGTTATTTGTGCGTAAGTGAATGCAAGGAATTCAACTGGAATTCGAACTCGGCAACCTGATTTGTTGTTCCGATTCGATATCCACTACAGTATTTAAAATATCCAGGAAGTGTCTTATGAAACAAGATGCGAATATTGCATACAAATACACATTTTATTAGTAAAATTCTTTAGAAAAAGATGTTCCTAGTATTCCTATTCGTTCTTACTTTTTCGAATGAGTTCGGTTCACTATTCAAAATGTTTTGCTAATATTACTACTGACTATATTTTCTTTTACTCTTCGTAGCAAAAATAACTGTCAATATATTCTTTTAGGTGAAGAGTGCATAATATATATTTAACATCGACTCCGCTGGGAGAGACACGTGTCCAGAATGCGTTCCATTACACGCGTATCATCCTATTTGGAGAACACGTCTGCGGCAAGAGGCTAACGATGCTTCAGGGATAAGTTGAAACATATCTGACATAGGTTAACTTCGACCCTGGGAAACCCTTGCTGTAAATCAATTTTCCTGGCGAAGAACCATCCGAGGCGGGAGTGGGCGAAACTTTGGAGTCCGACTGTTGACACGGGGGACGAACTGCGACATGCATTCTGGCGTGCCCGACTCTCCCCGACGCGTCCACCACATAAAAACTTCTTCGGGACTGCTGCTCTATTCTTCAGGAGGAGTTGGTTGAGTCTTCACAGCCATCTCCGTCACCAGGGAGGAAAAAGGGAATAAAGAGAAAGTATGAAAATCTCCATGCTTGTATGTAGAGGGGGACGAAATGTATTATATTATAAAAGTAGTAATTTTTGGGGGAACAATTTATTACTTCAAAACAATAAAAAACTGATCCCCCACTTTATGCCCAGTAGAAGCCTTAATCATGTTTTCAACTAGTATATTCTGTCAGTCAGTTAAGTTTCATACGTAATACAAGCTTTTGGGCGATCAAGTCTCGAAAGAGACATGACTGCGCATATATATATATATATATATATATATATATATATAACTACAATATATATATATATATATATATATATATATATATATATATATGGTTAAATAAAATAAAGACAAGAGGAAAATTATTTTAAATCGCCTTCGCGTTTTGTCCTGTGATGGACTTTATCAAGGCAAAAAGACGAAATGAGCTTTATTCTAAATTACGTATCTGTAAACAAACAGTGTTGGCAACCACAAAGACGCTCACAAATCATTTCAAAAGATTAACAGAATATTTTAGTTTTTAGAATTTATTCATGTGTCGTGTTAATCACGAGATATTAATATGAAGAGAATTCAACTGTTTTCTTTGAATTTTTTTCTATGTATGTTAGTCTGTTTTAGAATTCCTTCAAGTGTAGTGCAAAGTTGAATTCTCTTCATTTTGATATCTAGTGACTTTGCACTACACATGAAGAAATTCTAAAACGGACTAACACACGAAATAAACAGTTTTCAAAGAAAACGGTCAAATTCCCTTCATTTTAATATCTCGGGACTTTGCATTATATTTTTAATACGTTTTTATTACTTTTTAATGACGCCTGAGTGGGTGTTAACTTAATTGCTTTATATTGTTTTTTGTCATTTGGGTTGATCTCTATTTGTTGTATTGTCCTCTTTTGTTGGTGATTTTTTTTTCTTAACGTACTGGTGTGTTTGACCGCTTAAGTGTTTATTTTCTTAGTCATGGTTGGGTGTTTGTGCTTGTCAGCATCTGCTTTTCGTTTGGTGGTTATAATAATTTCTGATTTTTTATCGTCATTAAGTGTTTGTATTATTATAATTATAATTATATTTATATTCATATTTTATTTTATATGTTTAGTTTTTGTTCTTATTTATTGTTATTTATACAGCAATGTAAATATATTTGTTCACGTGTCTTCATTTTTCAATAGTATTGTGTCTTTTATTTAATACTAGCATTATAGCCCGGCGTTGCCCGTGCAACTCAGAACGTTTTAGTAGTAGGAAAAGATGCCAATGAGAGGAGTAGATGGAAATAATTTACAAACAGTTGATTTCCTGCATGAAATATTTAGCGAAAAAGCTTGTTTTTTTTAAATATATTTTCTGATGTATGAAATATTAAATCTGAAAAAAAAAACTTAAATAATTAAATTAACCATTGGCACTTTTTTTTTTACATATTTTGTTTTTGTTTGAAAAAACACTTTTTCTTTAAAATTAATTTTTAAAAATTCGCAATAAAAATTAAATAGAAAAGTTATCTTTTTTCATAAAAAATATTTTAGTCGCGTTTGACACGTGTGATTTGATTTCTGTGACGTAATTAAGCAACCATCTTAGATCTTAGATGTTTTACGGAGCAAATATAATCAATCGGCTCCATTGACCAAAAAGTGCGAAAGGGAAAATTGTTGAACTTAAAACTCAAAAAGTATGTGTCGACCTGTCTTCCCCGTAGATATATGTCCCTAGAAATTTTGAATGGCGTAGCTTAAAATATGTAGGCGTGCATAGGGAACAGTCACACACAGAATCACAGATTGCCTTTTATATATATATAGATTTTACTTTAGCTTTTTAAAGCTGATTATTGCAAGTTTTTACTCTAGGCATAATTTACAACTTTTACTTCTGCTGTTTTGAGGTGGTGCTCTTTTTTTTTTGCTACTTCTCATTTAATTTTGATGGTAATGCTATTTTCTTTCTGGTTCCATTAGTATGTTGATAGCACTTTCTTGTTTGTTTTTTTTTGTTTTTGTATTTTTTGGCTGATGATTTTTTTATTATTGAGTTTACGTTTAAGTTTTAGTTTTGTTTAACGGCATATCAACACCTTTGTGGGTTATTTAATGCCAAAAAGGTGGGGTTTTAAGTTTTTTTTTTAATGATCAGTTGTAGTGAAAGTTTGGTTTAGTCAGATTTTAATTAAAAATTTGTTTTTATTCTTTTTTATTTTAGAAAACTAAAATTTTGTATTCAAAAATGTTTTGCTGAGAATTTTTTCCCATTTTTTCCTTGTTATGGTAATATTTATTTTCAAAATGTATGGTTGGTAATATTTTTCTTTCACGAAATATATATTTTTTCAATAAATTTCTATTTTTATGTATACATTTCTATAAAAGTGTATTTTTATACTTTCAAACTTACAAATTGGGGATTGTTTATTTGCCCATAGCTGGGACCCTAGCAGGTTCTACCACTCCGGGTCAGGGTGGACCTGGAATTAACATCAAATAAGAGCGGGTTCCATACACCTCACGACCTCCCAATCAGAGGCCTTGCTGCCGGATGCAGTTTACCGTCATGCCCAGGATTTGGGATTATTGAATATTTTTTGAAAAGCATCACTACGAACTTTCGTGTACAATAAAGAAGCAATAACTCATTAAAAATATCAAACGCGTTTAAAATTAAAAAAAACAAAAAATAAAATAAAAACAAACAATAACAAGCAAGACCAATACCATGAAATGTAATATCACACCGACCTTCTTAAAAATATAATAGGAACACAACAGCAATAAACACAACCCCAATGAGTGAGGTCTTCTTGACAGTGACCTCAAGAAAATTCGAAGTTCGCATGAATCTCGTCAGTTAATGTGACAAATGCTTAGTTTTGTTAAAGGTTCTTCTTCTTCTTCTTATTCTATGTGACCTGTCCCTTCAGGACGTAGGCGGTCATGGCTCTCCACGTCTCCCTATCCCTTGTGGCTCTTAGTATGTTTGCTCCTGTTGCTCCTGGCAACCCCCGTTCCGTCATCCACCTGATCAGTCCCGGCAAATATGTTATCCGCTGCCTTCCTCTGTCTCTCCTTCCTTCTATCTGTCCAGTCAGTATCAGGTTCTCCAGGCTCTCCTTCCTCATTGCATGTCCCAGGAACTTCAGTTGTCTCTTCCTGATGCTCAGCATCAATTTCCTTTTTGTTGCCATTCTTTCTAACACCTCGTCGTTGCTTGTATGCTCAGTCCACGATATCCGTAGCATCCTTCTGTAGAACCACATTTCGGTTGTTTTTAAACTAAAACCACTCTATCTCCTCCCGATATCGAGCGATAAAAACCTGCAAGCCAAAGTGACTTTTATTAATAAAATTATTGAAAAAACAACTAACCTTTAACAAAACTAAACAGTATACATATTGTTTTCTCGCGTATGCCTTTCGTCCTGTGATGACTTATTCATCTCTATGACATGTTAAATTTCATCACAGGACTGAAATACTAGGCGAGAAAAATATAGTTTTGCTCTTCTATTCTTTATTTAACTAAAGACATGCAAACATACATACACATACATACAGTCAAATATATATTATATATTGGGCGTGTATAATGGTAATATACACGCTAAAAAGTCTGCCTCCTTCTACCGAGAGCCCATAGCTCAGAGGTAGAATCGCCGACAAACGCCAATTCTGTCGGGTTTCAGTCCTGGGTAAAAAGCAATCGGCTATCTAACCGTACTGATGAGCTGTGATACAGTCATATGATGAGTCATTCCCTGCAACCCCTATCCACATAGGTTCGAATCCTGCTGGATGACACACCTTTTCGTCACAAAAAATTTATCGCAAATAATCAGGCCGGCAGAAATATATATATACTAATGTTTGATTATAAAATTATTAGAATATCTACTTAAATACGAGTACCGATCAAAAATAATGTTAAAACAAGTAATTTCATACATATATATATATTTGTCGTGAACTGTCTGTAAAGCAACATTGTGAAACTATCTCCCGCAGGGATACTTTCCCTTCTCCCGCGGGGATACTTTCCTTTGGTTGGTTTAAAACAACGGAGAGAGAAATTGATATTGGCATATTATTAATGCTTTATTTCAACACACAAGGTGAGCTTAGGAAAAAATTATAATTTTAATACCATCAAGTACTTCTAAAAGTCGGCGAACATAAAATCTAACCATTCAGGGAAAATATAAATTTCTCTTCTTTCGGGGTTTGAAATGTCTATTTCGCTAAGCTGAAAACAAGTGTCAGATGATTGTATAAGGTCACACGAAGCTATATATATATATATAAAGACATTCTGCGTAACTCTCCAGGCGTGTTCGACTTCGTTCATTCATCGTATTAATTATTTTTTGGTGCCGTAAATTTTTTTCTCAAACCACAAGTGTACACCAGTGTCCGGACGGGCTCAAAAAGAGGACTATTAAGATTGCATGACGTGACCTCTGGGAACTAATCACTACGTGGGACAGTGGCCCGTTGTTGCAAAAGACGTCCTGTAATCCAGCTTCATCGGACAAGATCGTCACGACTAGCAACAGCGACCAAACCAACCGTGCAACCGCGTGGCAGTGTCACAACAGGGATCGTCGCGACCGTCAGCGAGAACAAGCGTCACATTAGACAGACGAGCAACCCGGCCTGAGGCGTCACAACATAAGCCCGTACATTTTGAAAATACTTCCTACACGCTTCACAAAAGAATTTATTATACAAAGTATAGAACAAATTTTAGACAACAATTCATTCTAATTTAAAATTTTTTTATTCAAACAATAGGTAACGCGATGGGGTCAAAAAGGACACTCTAGCATATCTAGAAGAAAGCCTATACAACCAAATAGGAGATAAATATGGGGAAGTCATAAAAACAGAATTCAGTAAATCATGGGAAAAGTATCTAGATGATTGTTTGATCTTTTGGGGATCAACATGGGGCGACATAAATACACTACACTATCTACTCCAAAACTTGCACCCCAAAAATAAGTTCACGTTAGAATATATCTATAATGAATTGCCATTCCTACAGATACTTATAAAAACAAAAATAATTACATCATCACAGACATTTACCCCAAGCCCACAGGCACCCGGCAATATCTCCATTTCAGAGTCACTAGTCTAAAAGTTGTCTAAAATCCATCCTCAGCTCCCTAGCACGATGATTGCGCAATAGCAGCTGACGAAACCCTTCGTTAAATGCACCAAGAGCAACTACGAAAACACTACACATAAGAGGATACCCCACTCCACTAATAAACGAGGATTTCGAACTGGCAGAATAAATGCCATTTATATCTTTCCGGAATTCAAAAAACAAAACAAACATCAAAAAGAAAGCAAAAAAAAAAAAAAAAAAAAAAAAAGAATCCAGAATTATTTACAAAAATCAAAAAACACATATTTTAACATTTCTCAACAGAAATGTTAAAATAAAGGAAATCTCAAAGATGACTTCTTCTTCTATGTGTCTTCTTCCCTCAGGACGTACACAATCATGGTTTTCCACGTCTCCCTACCCTTGTTGGCTGTATCTGGACTGTTAGTATCAGGTTCTCCAAGCCCTCCTTCCTCATTGCATGTCCCGGGAACTTCAGCTGTCTCTTCCTGATGCTCAGTATTAATTTATTTTCGTTTCCATCATTTTCAAAACCTCATCCTTGCTCACATTCTCGACCCATGATATCCGCAACATCCTTCTGTAGAACCATATTTCAGTTGCTTCAAGTTTCCATATTGAAGAACTGACATTACATAGCAATCCAGTACTCTCTTCTTTGTTTCTATCGAAATTGTTCTGTTTCTTAATACCTTACTCAATTTCTGGAATGCTTCCTTCGCCATCCCAATTTGCCTTCGCAGCTCTGTGTCGCACTTTCCGTCTTCTGTTAGAATACTTCCCAAATATTTAAATTTTTGTGCCTGCATGATATTAGTATCGCCGACTTGTATTTGGCATATTGGTCTGCCCTTTTTACTGATGACCATGCATTCGGTTTTCTTGCAGTTGATTTGTAGTCCTCTTCTAAAATAAGCAGTCTCTCTCTCACCGGCGTGACGTGGCTTCCCTGTCTCTCTTCTATAAATACTTCCACGGCTTCTGCTCCGATGAACTTAGATCACTGGTGCCCCCTAAGTTTGAATTTGCACGAGATACTAGATTAGCAACTAGATCCCACCCTTTTACAGTGGAACCGATAAAATGCAACCGCAACTTCTACTCCAACAGTTTCTTTTCTCGCACTTCCCTACTGTGGAATTCCCTTCCACAAGACTGCTTCCCCGACGGCTACAATCTCCAGGAGTTTAAATGTAAGGTCAATAGACACCTCCTAACAAACTAACTTTCATTCTTTCAAACACTCTTCCCACCCACCCAACTATCTATCACCCCCCTTCTGACATTTCCTATATCTAACCACTCTTACTATTTACCTTCCCCTATGTAGTTCCAACCGCAATAGTGGCAGTGGAATGCCTTGCTTGGGGTGAAATGATTAAAAAAAAAAAAATTAAAACAAAAGCCAACCCAATAATAAAAAGACAACTTACTGACCCCATCAATGTTCAAGCAACACTTTACACGGGGGGGTCAAAACATGTAACAAAAGTGACGTGGGGTAAGCCACAGAGAAATAGAAGGAAAAAAAAACTTCTAAAACACAACTACATTAAAATTAAAAATAAAAAACTGAGCTGCAATTATAAAAAACTTAATTTATACTCTAAAAAGCGGTGATTGTGCTAAGATATACATGTGGGTGACACAAGGTCTTAATAAAAGAGTATCCTGGCACAAAAATAACAAGTAACTAGCCAATATTTGCACGGAACATAAGCTTTAACTAGCTAATAACAGGAAAGTGCACGTCTCCAAACGTTTATATGAATGCAGTGGAGGTAAATTCAGAGTGATACCTATCTTTTTCCGTTACACCCAATGGTATATAGGGCAGCATTTTTTTTTTTTTTTGCTGTTTCCGTAACAAACTATTTTTTCATGGGGCAGGGTTGTTAGCCCTGCGCCCAACCCTCAAACCTGGAGGAGGAGGATTTCCTAAGCGTAGATTAGACGTGACACACAGCCGAAAGTAGGAGGTACCCAGTGAGGATCGAACTCACTACTCAGTTATAACGATTCTAGCGAGACGAACATGCTAACCATAACACCACGCCGAAGTGCTCAATGCCTATCTACCAAAATGTAAATTATGACACGCTCATGAAGCAAAAAGACATATGTAGAAAAAAAAATACAAGCCTTCATTCAACAAAACAAGAAAAACCTAAGACACTCACGGACACATTAAATTCAAACGCGATAAACACACACACACACACACACGCACACACACACACACACCAAATTCAAATAGCATTCCAAAAATAACAAAAAGAACAAGATGACCTGCAGAGTAGAAATGGATCAAATTCGCTGAAAAGACTTTTGAAGTATAAAGATGAAATCCAATTTCGCAATTCAGTGAAAAAAGATTTTATAACCAACGTTAGGTGATGGAAGAGATTTAACGTACGAGTGGGAGAAAAACCCAACACGCATGAATACATATGACCTCTGACCTGCCCGCCACTTGACTTATCTATTTATATACGATATCTTGACAATTAGAAAAACAAACGGATCACGATATGTGAAGTAACTAGTTTATTCGCCTGAAGAGCATCAACTTTATACTCGATACACGTGTAACGACACAAATACCATTATGGACACTCAATGTGCGTTGTGGTGCAGTGGATATAGGCTCGGAACGAGAAATCGGGAAGCCGAGTTCGAATTCCAGTCGAATTCCTTGCATTCACTTACGCGTAAATACCCTTGGGAAAGGTATTAATCCGTCGCTTCCCTCAAGTTATGGGTGAAATAATGGGACAGATATACATATATATATATTTAAAAACTTTATTCGGCGTCAAGTATAATTGAAAGTTGAAGAATAATCCGAAAATTTTGTGATTTCCCGAATATTTGAAAATGCTCCTACATGTTAACTAGATAAAATTTACAAAGTCAGTGTATCTGTCTATCTATCTAACTATATATATATATATATATATATATATATATATATATATATATATGCAGGTTTCATTGAATAATATAGACAAGTTCTGTCTATTAATTTTGTGTAGGATCCGTTCATACCGTCTGATATACTTGATATCGTTGAAGGACAACAAAAAATCACAGTAATTGTTGATTTTTTTTATCGGGTCTAAGCTTTCGGCTCACATAATCCATTATCAAAGAGAAAATATTAACACACAGTAAGCATAGAACATTTAAGCTATTAACAATAAAGAGAATTAAATTGAAATTATAAGTCCATCCCTACCGTGGCGGATGGCCGAAGACAGTGACAAAATAGTGGCGTTGTGGTCCCTGATCTGATTACAGGCATTTGAGTACGTTATTGGAAATATCAAAATTGATTGTATTTATATATATATACACAAATCATCCGCATACAAGCCTGTTTCGCAATATATGAGTGCGGCTAGAAAAAACGATTGCTTCAATCCGGGATCGAAATACAACAGATTGGCTGTCAGTGAAGATCTTAGCACTAAGGTGACGGCAGAAAAAGGGACATTCTAAAGCGTGTTATTTACAGAATGTAAACAACCGCCTGCAAGCAAGTGCTTTAAAGTCCGTAGGCAAAGTAGATTGCATAAAAGCCGTGAGCACCTATTGTTTTAGCCATTAACGAGGATGGATTACATTTTACATGTAACAGTTTTTGTATCGTGTTGTTTTATGTTCCGATTACGGTAAGCACGTTATATATATATATATATATATATATATATATTAGGCGGTAATGTGCAGAATCAAACAGCCGAGGAAGAAAAAGAAAGAGAGAAACAAAGAATCCAACAACCAGAGAAATTTCTGCCAAGTTAAAGAAAGAAAACCAAACGTTTAATGAAGCGTGAAAACAAATTTAAAATTAAGCAAAAATAATAATAATATTTTAAAGAAAGTTAAGCTCCCATCCCAAACACATGGTTTCTGCTAGAAAGATAAAAATACAATTATTTTTAACTTTTTGGCGCAACCGAAGTGATATATATAAATATATATATAACCTGCCACTCGTATACGTTGATACCGGTCTACGGGGGTGGCTAGCGAATCCGTATTGCAGAAGGCCATTTGTGGTGGTTTTAAAGCCTCAAATAGCACGTGTGGATACTGCAGATATGTTGAGCAAATTTACCAAAGGGTCACGTCTATCCAATTTCACTCACAGGTCTTGGGTCAATCTGTTCTGTACTTTGCAAGCACTTTCAACGCTTGGATCGCCTCCTGCAGACTGATAACATCAAGAAATCACCATCCTGACAAATCGACCATGGTTAGATTCGAACACGGGTTATATGGCCAGAAAGCCGGCGTTTTACCACTGTATATGCATATATATATATATATATTCTCGTGTATACATATAAGCATATATGCAAAATTATATACATATTTGCATAAAAACAAAATGGCAGTTATTGAAAGACATCATACACAAGCACATATGTATATTTTGATGTATGCATACAGACAAATACACACACATTATATATATATATATATATATGTAATTTATATATATATATGTGTGTGTGTGTGCGTGCGTGCGTGTGTATGTGTGTGTGTGTGTGTGTGTGTGTGTGTGTGTGTGTGTGTGTGTGTGTGTGTGTGCATTCTTAAAGGAGAGACATTAGCCATTATCTCAAGGCTGTTCATGAACGTATTTAAGCAATTTACATTTGTGTTCCTTTATTTAACATTTGATTTTTGTTCCGACATTTTTTTTTTTTGCCTTTTTTGCCTTCAGTCCATTTTGTACGCTATTATTCGTCTCTTCTTTTGTCGTTCCAAATAGTTGATTTACTTTTTTTTCTTTACAAATTCTAACGCCAGTCTGGTTACAAAAAGCGATACATCAAAGTGTCTAGAAGGTTCCGCTATTGCCACGAGGCGATACAAATGTATATTCTTTAGGAAGTAACATTAAGCGATTATATATATATATATATATATATATATATATATATATATATATATATATATACGCGTGTGTGTGTGTCTGTGTCTATATACATGTATACATATATTTTATATTTATATATATGAGACAATGATATATATCTTATATATTTATATATATATATTAATATATATATCTTTATATAATAAATATCATATATTATATTATATATTATAAAGAATGCATATATATATATATTTGTATGTGTTTAAGTGGATGTTTGAATTTGCGTGTACATTCTATTGGTTTCACAGTAAAGGGGTGGGACCTAGTTAAGTCTTAATATTGTCTTAATTCATGTAGTCCTTTCACAAATTGTCCAGCATTTGGGTATGTTTTTATTTTTGTCTAATTTTTTGTTTTTAATTTCAGATTAAAATATAAACAAAAATTGTCCAACATTTGAATATGTTTTTTGGGACCGGCTCATGTTTAAACATAATAGACATTCATTGTCAGTTATAGTTAACAACTTATATATATATATATATATATATATATATATATATATATATATATATATATAATTGAACAAATGAAAATATTGTAAATATTATAACATTAATTCTTATAATAATGAAAGTCTACTATGTTTGATAATGTGCCCTTTTAAATTTTTTTAAATTTCGTATTTTTCTTATTATTTCAGGTACAAATGTTGGACAAAATTGTACAATATTTGAATATTTTTACTAATCTAGTTCTTTATCTGATCTGTGGTTCCCAAACTAGAACACACATAGATACACACTCACACACACGCACGCACGCACGCACGCACACGTACATACATGCACACGCGTACAGCAGCAGTGGATAAAGCCAGCCATTCATAGATGGACAACTAAAAGCACGGACAGTTTGAAGTTTTCTCTGCCATTCTGACGATGAGATTATAGTCTCAAATTTAAATATAAATAAACAGGTCATACAAACACCTCCCGACCTTCCTTTATTTCATTCAACGCATTGTAACAGCCTTCAAAACATAACACATACAAATATATATATATATATATGTGTGTGTGTGTGTGTTTGTGTGTGTGTATGTGTATCTGTGTGTATGCATGTATGAAGCTTAACGAAGTAATATTTAAACAACCGACAATTTGAAATGATTTGTTTGAACATTATTTTGATCGATACTCGTATTTAAGTAGATATTCTGTTTTATAATCAAAGAGTATATATATTTATTTCTTCCGGTCTGATTATTTTTCGTCCAAAATATATGTCTCATTCGACAGGATTCGAAACTGTGACCCATATGGAGGAAGCCACCAATTGATCTGGTGCGTCTTAGACCTCTCGACCACGAATGACGAACAATCTGAACAAAATAAAATCAGGCCTATATAACACAATTTTCGATTCTCCGTAAGTAACCACATCTGCCCTGAAATGTCAACAAATGTAAACATGTTACGGAAATTAACGAAGATTAACGAAATGGTCTTTAAACAACCGACAATTTGAAATGATTTATTAGAACGTTATTTTTGATCGATACTCTTATTTAAGTAGATATTTTGTCTTGGATCTCTTGACTACGAATGAATAACAGTCTAAACTTTTTTTAAACAAAAATGTATCGTAAATAATCAGTACAGTATAAATAAATATACGTATTGTTTGATTATAAAACAGAATAACTACCTAACTACGAGTATCGATCAAAAATAATGTTCAAACAAATCATTCCATATATATATATATATATATATATATATATATATATATATATATATATAAAATCTTTGTGCGCTCGACCACGAATGTTTCATCAGTCTGATTGAAGTTAAATCTAGTCTTACATACCCAATTTTTGATTTTTTGTAAATAACCATCTTGAATCTGAAATGTATTGTCATATAAACAAACGTAAAAGGAAAATGTTACCGAAAATTCTTGAATTCATGAAATGGAATTAACCACCGACATATTTAATTTATTTGTTCGAAAATTATATTTTATCGATACTCGTATTTGTGTAGGTAACTTTTTAATTAAACAGTACACTTATATATATATATATATATATATATATATATATATGTATATGAAGAAATGTTCCAGAGATAAGTTCAATGTTCAAACAAATAAATTAATATATATACATATATCTGTGTGTGTGCGTGTGTGTGCGTGTGTGCGTGTATAGAGGGAAATAAACAAACAAAGAAAAAATAAAGAAAATGGACTTCA
Source organism: Ascarosepion bandense (assembly GCA_037127315.1). NCBI lineage: Eukaryota > Metazoa > Mollusca > Cephalopoda > Sepiida > Sepiidae > Ascarosepion > Ascarosepion bandense. The sequence goes on from JBBBDQ010001428.1 coordinate 1,032,716, forward strand.
CCTTTGAAACAGGTAATCAACTATTCTCTTACATTCGTAAATATCATATTACACAAAAATATTAACGAACTCATTTTTAAATTAGCATGTCCCTTTTTTATTTGGTTCTATATATTTCATATGTGACAGGTTGTGAATTACTTCGAAACATATATATATATATATATATATATATATATATATATTAAGAAATGTTCCAGAGATATATGAAAAGAATGAACAATTCAACATATTTAAATTTATCAGTTTTTACTTATTATTTTAAGTAGATACAGGTATTCAAGTAGATATTCTGTTTGTGTGTTTTTTTCTTTTCTTTTTTTTTTAATTAAACATAATATATATCTATCAGATTGAAATCATTTTTAGAAATTTTCGGAGGAAAACATGTATCTTTCGGCAAGAATGCCTTATGAACTCAAATTTCAGTTTCTTCGTAATATTAATCTCTGCTTCCCCTGCATTGTTGTGATCGCGGGTTTGAATCCCGCCGAATGACACATATTTCTCTACCAAAACTTCTCAAAAACAATCAGGCCGGTAGAAAGATATAAATATACAGTTTAATTTTAAAAAGAGAATATTTACTCAAACAAGAGTATCTGTTAAAACTAATGTTCAAACAAATAAATTAATATATATATATATATGTATGTGTGTGTGTGTGTGTGTGTGTAGAGAAAGAAAGAAAGAAAGAATGTTGACAGAAAGAAAGAAAAAGGGACTACACCTTTAAAACGGGTAACCAAATATTCTCTTACATTCGTAGATATCATGTTACACAAACACAAAAACTTACGTATTTTTAAAAATGGCATGTGTTAATTATGCAATTATTATACTTTGTTTTATATGGTAATGTATATTTTATCTGTGACAGGTTATGAATTACTTTGACAAAAAGAGACCTTTCGCTATAATGTTCTTCGAAACATATTTCTATCTATCTCTCACTCTATCTATCTATCTATCTATCTATATATATATATATATATATATATATATATATATATATATTTAATGTTTTGGGTGAACTTTACTTGTTGCATTTAAAAAGCTTATTGTGTCCAATAGTTACGCTTTTGACGTTGATCTACTGTCACTTCACAAATATTGACTACTACTGAGAAAATTATTTCAGTCGGCGGACGTATCCGTGCTGATTTAAGCTTCTATATTGGGCATCTTTAAAGTATTAACCAGATTTAACATTTAATTTGTATGTCTGACTTGAAAATACTCCACCGAGTTTTAGCTTTATTCCTTTTCCTTTTAGTTTTTCTTCACTGGCAGCACGTGTTTATAGAGTTAAATGCCACGCTGTGATTGATCGTAATCTCATTTGATCGATATATTTATTCACGAAAGCCAACAAATGCGATCAGTGTCTTTTACGATGTGACCTTTGCTTGATCGTATCCTCTTTTGACCTCTCTCATTTTTGACAGGCTTATCACATCGATCGATTTCTACTTGTATTTTAAATGTTGAATCGGTTTAATAGTTCGGGCATTACTTTTATCTATGTCTCTGAGATAGGGTTTCGATCTCAAGCATATCTCTTGGTTTTTTTTGGTAACTTTCTCTTTCTCTTTCTCTCAGGAGTTGAACAATCAGAAAAACTGGTGAATGGATATCAAATTATTTTAAAATATGGTGCATAATACGTTGGATATTATTCTGTTTAGGAAACGCTACCGATACATTCATAAATTCCTAGAAAATTAAACACACACACACACACACACACACACACACACACACACACACACACACACATACATATATATATATATATATATATATATATATATGTAATGAATTATTTTGAACATTATTTTTACCGATACTCGTATTTAAGTAGGTATTCTGTTTTTAATTAAACAGTATTTTATATTTATATCTACCGGCTTGATTATTTCACGATAAATTTTTATTGCGAAAATGTGTGCTATCCAAAATAAAATACTGTTTAATTAAAAACAGAATATCTACTTAAATACGAGTATCGCTAAAAATAATGTTCAAAATAATTCATTACAAATTGTCGGTTGCTTATAACCAAGTTTCGTTAAATTTCGTTAATTTCCGTAACATGTATATATATATATATATATATATATATATATATATATATATATATATATATATACGAGTGAGTACAGAACGAAGAAAGAATTTCTTTCACCGTCCAAAACTTTAATTTAAAACAGTGCTCGATATAGGATGTATAGAGCTGTGAACATTTATTATAAATTATATTTTAGAACATGTACATAATTTTTTCTTTATATGTCCTCTACAATCATGTGTTTGTTTCTACGTTGTGTGTCCAACGATTCCTCAGGAGGAATAGTCAAGAACTGAAAACCTCCGCTGTCTATATTTGGTTCATTTTGTTGTGGGGTTGGTTGGGGTTATTGATTATGAAGGGAGTGTGTCTTCCGTGTTTGTTGACCGTTAGACTTTTGAAGAACTTGGTGTGTAAGTGCTAAATTGTTGGTTAATGGCATTATCTGTTGGAATGTACGTTTATATATATATATATATATATATATATATATATATATATATATATATAAAACAAATTATGTACATGTTCTAAAACATAATTTATAATAAATATATATATATATATATATATATATATATATATATATATATATAAACCAACCATTAAACTAAAAATAAAAATAAGATAAAAAATAAAAATGAAAAATGAAAATAAAAACAAACACACGTAAAACTTACAAATACAAATACAATAACACTCAAGCATTCAGTCAGTTAAGTGTCAAACGTGATACACGCTTGGACGATCGAAAGAGACATGACTGAATTATCCCGCAATAAGTTGCCATTACTTTCTGCGGTAGACTGGTTGCCAGCCAAGGTTATAGAACCCAATCTCTCCTGATATTTAACCAATGACTGGGGAAAAGAGACGAATTAAGACCTTTCCCAAGGGTATTTGTGCGTAAGTGAATGCAAAGAATTCAAATGAAATTCGAACTCAATCATTGCCAAGAAAAAAACGCGGCAAAATATGACAACACATTTTTAACAGGGTCAAACCATTAAAAAAGTAGTTAATAAAACAAAATGGCCCATCCCAATTAAACAAAAACTCATTTCTTCTTCTTCTTCTATGTGCCCTGTCCCTTCAGGACGTAGGCGATCATGGATCTCCACGTCTCCCTATCCCTTGTGGCTCTTAGTATGTTTGCTCCTGTTGCTCCTGGCAACCCCCGTTCCGTCATCCACCTGATCAGGCCCTGCAAATATGTTATCCGCTGCCTTCCTCTGTCTCTCCTTCCTTCTATCTGACCAGTCAGCATCAGGTTCTCCAGGCTTTCCTTCCTCATTGCATGTCCCAGGAACTTCAGTTGTCTCTTCCTGATGCTCAGCATCAATTTCCTTTTTGTTGCCATTCTTTCTAACACTTCGTCGTTGCTTGTATGCTCAGTCCACGATATCCGTAGCATCCTTCTGTAGAACCAATTTTCGGCCGCTTCCAGTTTTGTCCTCATTTTCGATGATATTGTCCAGCATTCACAGGCACACTATATATCAAACAACTTCACAATAAAAAAGTAAAGCAAAGAAAAGCCAACGAATCATAAAGATAAAGAGGAATAACCGACAAACAACCCCATTCTCACAATATCAAACCATATTCTATAAAAACAAGAAAAATACGGGACTTAACAGCAAACAGCTCTGTTGAGTGAGAACATCATAACGGTGTCTTCACAAAACTTCGAAGTCAGAATGGATCTGCTTTATTAAAGAGACAAATTATTTATACCTAGACAAATAAACATATTTTACAGATATATTCTTGTTATATCTGAAATTTAGCAACACGCACACAAGCACATACAGATGCACACACACGTATATATTACTTAAACGTATTTTTAGTAGATACACGTATTTGAGCAGACGCTCTGTTTATTTATTCATCATTTTTCATCTACCGGCATGAAAATTTTAGATTGCTTATTAGAGAAAATTATGCTCACTCCGACAGTACTCGTAACTGCCTTGACCTATTTATTAGATTCTACCCCGACGAGTAAGTCGACGACCAGTCACATTAAAATAATGCCTTTAAATAAAGATTTTTATTTTATTTTCTGAATTGACGTCTGTTAAGTTCCGTATCCTAACGTATACAAAGTAATTTCTAAACAAATATATGACTTTTTTAAAAATGTATTTATCAGTCATATTTTTATTTCTTAAAAGTGATATTTACTTTTAAAATCACGTCCTAAGTGCACATTCAATTATATCTGTTTGACAATTATAATCTAACCAGTTTCTAGGTAATTGTTAAATTTCAGTAGTCTAGCCAATTTATAGTCTAGTCAAATTCATAATATTTTAACTGATTTGTAAAGAGTAAAGCCAAATCAACAATAATCTAGCCAATTCATAAATTTCTAGTATATCCAATTTATAAATAATATAGCCAATTTCATAATATTATAACCCATTGAAAAATTTAAGTACTCTAGCTAATTTATAAATAGCCTAGCAAATTTTATTATAGTCTGACAAATTCATAAATACTTTAGCCAATTTCATACAAGTTTAGCCAATTGATAAATTTCAATAGTCTAGCCAATTCATAAGTAGTAAGGGCAATTTCAAGCAGTATAGTCAATCGAAAATGTAAATAAACTAGCCAATTTATCAAGTCTAGCTAATTCTATAATAGTCTAGCCAATATATAAATCGCTTACACGCCTACATAATAGTCTTTTTCTTTCTCTAATCATTTCACCCCAAGCATGGCGCAACTACCACTGGTGCGCAGTGGGGTTACATAAGATAAGTGATGAGAACGAGTAACAAGTTACAGGGGAGTCAGAGAATCAGTAAGAAAAGAATGAGAAGACAGGTATAAAGAGGGCTGCGAGAGAATAGACTTGAAAGGAAAAAAGAACATGATACAAAGGTTGTTAGAGAAAGGATGCGAATCAAGGATATAAGAGATGGCAATAGGCAATGCATTTAAATTGTCGCAGATTGTAGCTCTCAGGGAACCAAGTATACTTAAGAGTATTTCACACGCGGCAAGTGCGAGCAAAGACGCTGTTTTTCGCGTAGAAGTTGCGGTTACATTTAATTGGTTTCATTGTAAATGTGTAGGGCCTAGCCGCTAGTCTAGTCGCTCGAGTAATATTTTTTTAATCGTGTCGCCCCAAGCAAGGCATTTTACTGCCACTGTTGTGCAGGGGGTTACATAGGAGGAATGCTATGAAGAGTGAGAGGTTGCAGGGGGTGTCAGGAAGAGAGTAGGAGAGGGAAGAGATTACTGATGAGAGTTGGGGGTACGAGGTGGAATGTTATGAGGAGTGAGAGTTTGCAGGGGGTGTCAGGAAGAGAGAAGGAGAGGGAAGAGAGTACTGATGAAAGTGGAGTGGATGTTGAAAAGCATGAGACAGAGGAGGTAAGTTAGTTTGGAAGGAGATGACTATTGACTTTATTTTAAAATTCTTGGAGATTGTAACTGTCAGGAAATAAGTATGTGGAAGAGAATTCCACAGGCGGCAATTTCCAAAAAAGAAGCTGATGGAGTAGAATTTGCGTTTACAATTTGTTGGTTTCGCAGTAAAAGGATGGGACATAGTTTCTAATATTGTGGCTCGAAGTAATTCATATATAGGGGGCACCAGTGAGCTAAGTTCATCGGAGCAGTAGCCGTGAAAGTATTTGTAGAAGAGACACTGGGAAACCACACTGCGTCGGTGAGAACGCGACTGTATCCTATCTGCCAAGTCGGGATCGATCACATTAGAGATTCTCCGTTGGATTCGGTCGAGGACACCTAAGTGGATAGCAGGAGCACCGGACTAGATATGGCAGCAATACTCAATGCACGGGCGGATGGTAGTATGCATGCAAAATGGGGAACCAGGGAGCTAAGGTCATCAGAGCAGAATCCGTGAAAGTATTCGTAGAAGAAACAGAGGGAAGCCACATTATGTCTGTGAGAAAGGGACTGGAGTTGAGCTACCAGTTGAGCTATTACATTGCAGATTCTTCGTTGTTTTTTGTCAAGAATCCCGAGACAAATAGCAGAGGCACCCGACCAGATATGACAGCAGTATTCAATGCACGGGTGGATGGTTGATTTACATATGTGCAAGATTGATTTAGACGATTTAGATTTACTCTAAATGGTAAATTTCAATAGTCTAACCGTTTTATAAATAGTCTAATCAAATTTATAATAGTTTGTGTTCATTGAAAAAAATCACATTTCATAAATATTCCAGTTACTTTCACAACAGTATAGCTAAATGATAAATTTCAGCCATCGAACCAATTTATAATTAGTCAAGACAATCTCAAAATTGTCTATCCAATTGATAACTTTCAATAGTGTAGCCAATTTATACAAAGTCGAGTAAATTTCATAAGGTTTTAACTAATTGAGCAATTTTCATAGTCTAACCAAAATATAAATACTATGGTTAGCAACTTTTCATATCAGTTTAACCAACTGATATATTTCAATATTCTAGTCAATTTATAAAATGTCTAGGCAATTCATAATTGTCTAATTAATTGTAAAATGTCAATAATCCAGCCAATTTATAAATAATCTGCTACACTTTATAATAGCATAACAAACTGCTATATTTAAATAGTGTGGTCAATTTATAATCTAACTAAATTCATATTAGTATAACCAATTGATATATTTCAATAATCTTGTCAATTTCATATTGTTTCTTTTTGTTATAATATATCCGATATTTTAATAATCAAGGAGGTGGGTGATTTATTCGCAAGTTCTGTTAAAACTTCACATTTGACTCATTTGGGGTACCCACACCCGACTTCTCTTCTAGAACTGGGGCCCAACTAAGTGATATAAACTAATATACATATATATTTTAATTCAGATACATCAATCCAAGGGAAAAAAGCAGGAAGGTAAATTCCAAAAACCCAATCCTAATTAATATTAAAAATTTTATTTTAATATTAAAAAATGATACATGAAGAGAGCTCCATGCAATAAAATATTACAGAGCAAATATATATATCCTGTTTCTGAAAGGATTTTTCTGTTGCTGAGGTGATGTGTTATCCCCCGTGGGGATCTTCATATCGAAATGGCCATTCAACATCTTTGAATTAATCCTTTTTTAATATATATATAAGGCAAGATGTTTGTGTGTGTATCTGTTTATCTGCTTGTATGTCTGTATCTTTTCAGCCCTTTTATTTTAGTTTCGGGTTTGGCTCTAAGTCGGTATAATTGTAGTTCTTAGTCTCAGCCATGATACCATTTATTCAGAGGACTTATTTAGCCTTTAAAATACAGTTTATGATGAAAAAACCTATTTGATATCGATACCAAGAAATCATAATTTGACTTAGATCAATTTATTTTTTCTTTCAGTCGACGGTTTCGCTTTAACTGGAAGCAACAATTGGTTTTTAGTCTTTGGTGCCAACGTCCAAAGAGTCTGAGTTCCAGGACCATGGATTAGTCTTAAAGCTTTCATTACACCCGAGCAACGCCGGGCTATACTGCTAGTGCAAAATGAAAGTGCATATTTTATTCCATCCGTTTCTTTTTTAGCATTTCCTACCAATGGAATTCCTTTACCCATGCTTGATTCCATGATAGCTACAATCTCCAAAAGTTTGTAAATTGCCATCTTCTATCTCTCTGACTTTCACCTCTCTGTACCCTTTCTTCAACATCAGCTTTACTGTTTTCTTTTCTGTCTTCACTCCCCACTCATTGTAAACCCGAGTGATCCTTGGAGTGAAACGATTATATATATATATATATAAAAAAAAAAAATAACAACCTAGAAAGAGGAAATGGTGGAAAAAACTAGACATTGTGGATGGTCGAACGATTAAAGAGCATTTTACACAGATTCATCTCAGGAAATAGAGTTATCTGTTATTTCGGGTAGCATTTTTGAATATAGAGTAAGAAGTAAATGACTGAAAAGTAATTGAAACTAACCTGAAGCGAGCTGAATGTGTAATGCTCCTCATGTCAATGACCTTTCCATCGAGCTTCTCTACGGCATCTGATTTTTTTTTTTAATCATCTCACCCCAAGCAAGGCATTCCACTGCCACTATTGCACATGGGGCTACATAGGGGAAGGTAAAGAGAAGGAGTGGTTAGACATAGGGAATGTCAGGATGAAGTTGACAGATGAGTAAGGATAGCGATGATGAGGGTTAGGCAGATGGGAAGAGTGTTTTTTTTTAATCATCTCACCCCAAGCAAGGCATTCCACTGCCACTATTGCACATGGGGCTACATAGGTGAAGGTAAAGAGAAGGAGTGGTTAGACATAGGGAATGTCAGGATGAAGTTGACAGATGAGTAAGGATAGCGATGATGAGGGTTAGGCAGATGGGAAGAGTGTTTTTTTTTAATCATCTCACCCCAAGCAAGGCATTCCACTGCCACTATTGCACATGGGGCTACATAGGGGAAGGTAAAGAGAAGGAGTGGTTAGACATAGGGAATGTCAGGATGAATTGACAGATGAGTAAGGATAGCGATGATGATTGTTAGGCAGATGGGAAGAGTGTTTTTTTTTAATCATCTCACCCCAAGCAAGGCATTCCACTGCCACTATTGCACATGGGGCTACATAGGTGAAGGTAAAGAGAAGGAGTGGTTAGACATAGGGAATGTCAGGATGAAGTTGACAGATGAGTAAAGATAGCGATGATGAGGGTTGGGCAGATGGTAAGAGTGTTTGATAGAATGGGAGCAGGTTAGTGTGTTAGGAGGTGTCTATTGACCTTACATTTAAACTCCTGGAGATTGTATCCGTCGGGGAAGCAATCGTGTGGAAGAGAATTCCACAGTCGGGAAGTGCGATGAAAGAAACTGTTGGAGTAGAAGTTACGGCTGCATTTTATCGGTTTCACTGTAAAAGGGTGGGATCTAGTTGCTAATCTAGTATCTCGTTCAAATTCGTATTTAGGGGGCACTAGTGATCTAAGTTCATCGGAGCAGAAGCCGTGAAAGTATTTATAGAAAATAAATAGATTTCCTTTAATTTATTGTGTTCCTCTCGAATTTATATTTAAACTGGGGTCATCAGGAGAGAATGTGCACCGTTTCGAGGCCTTCTTCTCAATGGATTCTCTTGCACACCGGTCCTACTCACTAATGTGAGGCCCTATTATAACGATATCCAAGTGTGTCGTAGATGTAAAAACTCAAATGTCTAACGGCGAAATTAGATTTACGAAAAATTTTGACAAACGGCAAACCTTGCGTTCTGAGAATGCAACGTGAACCTCTTTACGTATTTATGATCAGTCATGATATTTCTTTCTTCTCAGCTCTTAACGTAATGTTTTGCTAATGATGTTATCTAGCATACACCACGCTTCCGATCTGGATGCTGGTGGAAATTTGATTCTTGGCAGTTTGGGTTGCGTCCCATCCTTTAATTCAACAGCTTGCATATCCTCATCACTGTAGTATGCATCCTGGCATTGGTTTTCCGACGTCTTATCTGCGTTGGCAGAGCGCTGCTCTTGAACCGTTTTCAGAGAAGCACAACCCATTTTTAAGGTGAATCCTAGCTCTCTTTTGGGACCTAAATTTCCGACCACAAAGGCACGGGAAGTCCGTTCACTTTCCTAAATTCATGGTTTGTTTTCTACACAGGTTCGTCTCACGAAATAGACTTATCTGTTACTTAGAGTAACATCTTTAATCAATATTAGAGTTACACTCATTAAAGTGAGCAAGTAATGTTTTGGACGTGTTGTTTTGTAAAAATATCTCTTTTGTTTACGCATAAAATTTATTTAAGTTTCTTTATGTTCCGCCTACATATTTCACGAGGCAATTATTTCTGGTGATACATTAAATTCGTTTCTCAATGCTTAACTTATTCTGTTTGTTCGACTTGGCAGCTCAGATACAGTAACTTTCTCACTGGCACAATGTGACTTCCCTGTGTCTCTTCTACAAATACTTTCACAGAATATGCTCCAGTGAACTTAGCCACCTATATATTAATTTACTCGAGCCACAAGATTAGCACATAGGTCCCACCTTTTTCCTGTGAAACCAATAAATTGTAAACACAAATTCCCTTCTTTTTCCGTTGCATTTACTTGCTTCCCCGACAGCTACAATGTCTAAGAATTAAAATGTAAAGACAATAGTCATCATCTGTTATCTCACTAACTTGCATTCTCTTACTCTCACTCTCTCTCTCTCTCTCTCTTGCTCCTTTCTCCGTCCTCTTTACTCTCATCAGTATTCTTATCCTTCTCTTTTATTTGGGCCATCTGGGTCCTGTATACCTGTCTTATAAATTATTTCTTTTGTGTCGCAGAGACTTTGAAGTGGACATTTATTTTTGTCCCTGCATTCTTTGTTGGTGGTTTTGTTTTGTACGATACTATTTAAGTTTCTGGCGTTTGATCTTATTTATATTATATTATTATTATTTTATTTATTATTATTGTGGCCCAAACAAAATATATTTGGGCTCAACCAAAGACAGTTTTAAGACCATGTGGATCAACCACAGATCAATATTTAAAATAGAAAAATTAACAAACAAAACAAAATTGGCTAACCATATCTGGAAATTGAAATCAAAATATGAAAAAGATCCACACATAACGTGGAGCATTGTAAAAACAGCCAAGCCTTACAATGGTGGACAAACATGTAGACTGTGCCAAGAAGAAAAATTAGAAATTATGACAGACCCAAATAAAGACGAACTGTTAAATGAAAGAACAAAAATTATGACAAAATGCATCCACACTAAGAAATACCTATTAGGTTCATACAAACATGGATGAAAACGTCATAATTCTTTTGAATTTAAACAATGCGCGTTCATAAATTCTCTGCCACGTGAACGTTCAAATAAAACACCGTTACAAGAGCGTTCTTAAAAAAAAACGGTAAAAGGTAAAATCAGTTATTAAAAATCGCCTGAAGTCACCACTCATGGTGGAAACCTGGGTAGCGAAATAATTCGTTTATAAATGAAATATATATATATATATATATATATATATATATATATATATATATTCTCTGCCTCGTGAATGTTCAAATAAAACACCGTTACAAGAGCGTTCTTAAAAAGAAAAATGGTAAAAGGTAAAATCAGTTATTAAAAAACGCCTGAAGAAACCACTCGTGGTGGAAACCAAGGTAGCAAAATAACTCGTTTACAAACGAAATATATATATATATATATATATATATATATATATATATATATATATATATATATAGCATTTATTTCATATTTCATATGTAAATTCAGATTTTATATTTGGGGAATAGCTATTTCATCGGCATTGTTTAATCCCAGGTAGAATTAAAACGAAGAAATTCTATTATACCGGGAAAACAGTAAAGGAAAGGAAGGTTGGTAAGAAGATGGCCCTAGAAGAAGAGAGAGGAATAACAGGAGCACACTTTCTTTAGGAGTTGAAGACAGCAGCTTGCCCAACTGGTCAAAAGTAGCCCATAGGAACAAATTTAAGTGTATCACGTGCCCAAATTTAAATTCTAAACAATATAAAATAATAGCCTAAAAATATAATAATTGATCTGGAAAAAAGGAAATATAAAATAGTCTTAAAGGAGTTTAAATCTACTCCGGCGACGACACTTGCTAATTAATTCATTACTTTGGTTAAGAAGTTAATTCTGTTTTAATATTGTGCGAGACACACGGTTGTGTTAGACACAAGAACACAGAGATGCTTTTTGGACTACATCAAAACAGTCTAAATAGCATGTCTAAATATGATAACAGGACTCCATTTTAGGCCTGGTTTGACTGTAGTAAATGTAAAGGAGATCAGGAGGACTCGGGTATTTTTAGAGCGGTAATTAAATTGAATGCATAGTCATCAGCAAAAAAAGAAACCCAAAATGCCAGCTACCGGTCAGGTATAATAAAATCACTTAGATGCAAAAATTTAAAAACCTAGGAAGTGTTCTGACAGCAGACGGAAAATGCGATGTTGAGACCCGAATGTGTCTCATTTCAAAAGGTCTCATTTCAAAAGCTAAGTAGAGTATTGCAAGACAGAAAGATTTAATTGTAAGCAAAGAAAAAAGTATAAACTGTTATATTATATCTGTTTTCCTATATGGCAGTGAATGCTGTAGAATTTCTTCAAAGAGAAAGAAGAGATTCAAAGCAACAGAGATCTGGTTATACAGAAGGCTGCTAAGGATACCAGAGACTGAACACGTGAGATTCAACAAAGTTTTGTGGAGGGATAATTAACTTAAGTAAAAAATACTAACACACAGGAAGATCTCAATAGAAACGAAGAAAAGAGTGCTAGACTGCTAGGTGATGTTAGTTCTTCAGTACGGCTGTGAATGCTGGACAATATCATCGAAAATGAGGAAAAAAACTGGAAGCGGCCGAAATGTGGTTCTACAGAACGATGCTACGGATATCGTGGACTGAGCATACAAGCAACGACGAAGTGTTAGAAAGAATGTCAACAAAAAGGAAATTGATGCTGAGCATCAGGAAGAGACAACTGAAGTTCCTGGGACATGCAATGAGGAAGGAGAGCCTGGAGAACCTGATACTGACTGGTCAGATAGAAGGAAGGAGAGACAGGGGAAGACAGCGGATAACATATCTGCAGAGTCTGATCAGGTGGATGACGGAACGGGGGTTGCCAGGAGCAACAGGAGCAAACATACTAAGAGCCACAAGGGATAGGGAGACGTGGAGATCCATGATCGCCTACGTCCTGAAGGGACAGGGCACATAGAAGAAGAAGAATATTTGACTTAATGGCTTGAAGAATCTTTTATTCACGTCATGAATAGAAGAAAAGAGAGACAAGGAAAGCAACGAAGGATATACTTGATGGGCTTGCTTAAGTGGAGCAAGTTTGAGATACCAAGAGAAAAATTGTTAAGTGCAATAAACTATACAAGTAAGTGGAGGTCGATGATTGTCTACGTCCTGAAATGGCACGGTACATAAATTAGAAGACAGGGAACCGACCGTTTTCCAGCCTCTTCAAACCTGCGTTAAATATGAGGCCCAACAGTCACTCATAGTACAGGTCCTTTTTGGGGTGAAATCCATTTAGCATAAGTGTTCGTAGTTAAGATTCCGATCAGTATAATGGAATATATATATATACTTTACTGAGTTAAGTGCCATACGTGATGCACGCTTGAGCGATCATGTCTCTTTCAAGACATGACTGACTGTGTAGACGATTACACCATAGTGGGTTTCCACTACATTCTGCGGTAGACTGATTGCCAACCAAGGCTATAGAACCTAATCTGTCATCTTATTTAACCCATAACTGGATTATTACTGATGGATTATTACTTTTCCCAAGGGTATTTATGCGTAAGTGAATGCAAGGCATTCAACTGGAATTCGAACTCGGCTACCCGATTTCTCGTTTCGAGCCGACAACCTCACCACCAAAACGGATATCCCTACACTACACCAAAAAGCACTTATATACTTAGGCTTCCAATACATTAAAGATAACCAGCCAAGTTTCCCCGAACTATAAGCTCTGCTCATCTAGAGTTTGGGATTTATTATTATTATTATTATGTCATTTTTCATCATATTTCGATTTTTGCTTTGGTCTCACTACCAACCAAGTCTGCGGGGAGACCTAAGGCAGGTCGTGGCGTGTCGTTATGACTCCATTTCATGTTTTTCTATCTTCCCTATCATCCCTAGCATTACATAGATAAAGTTTTCCTTAGTGTGTGGGCTGTACTTAATAAGACAATTTTTTGTATATCTCTTAAGCTGGGGTTTCCAGGGATTCTTTCAATGTGTTGTTTTGTTCCATTTTTTATCATTCCAAGTGCACCTACTATCACTGGCACAACTCTTGTTTTCAATTTCCACATTTTTTTCTATTTCAATTTCCAGGTCTTTATATTTTGACAGTTTTTCAAATTCCTTGATTGCTATGTTACAATCCGCTGGACAAGCCATATCAATTAATAGACAAGTTTTCTCCTTCTGGTTTTTAACAATAATGTCTGGCCTGTTTACTTTAATTTTTCTGTCTGTGTAGATGGTGTAATCCCAGAGAATGGTTACATCTTCTATTTCTGTAACCGGTGCTGGGTGATGTTCATACCAGTGTTTGTTTACAGCTTTTCCATAATGTTTATTATTATTATTATTATTATTATTATTATTATTATTATTGTTGTTGTTGTTGTTGTTGTTGGATCTCCCTTTTTTCTATGATAATGGACTCGACTTGATTTTGCATATACTCCTGCCATAGAGAGAACCACAGAGATCCGTTAGAGACATCGGGACTGATCCGTAAATTACCGAACGATACCGAAGTTACACAGAGAATACCGCGTCAGTTGATATACTAGCTCTGAGCCCCACCCAGCCAGAATAATATTACATGGATATACTATTTCAAACACGGCTTCACTTCAAAGACTTGTATATATATATTCCTTTCTAATCGAATTCCTTGATTACTAAACTGAGTTCCAATTTGTATATTTACGTTCAATATAACCTATTTTTCTATCTCAAATATCTCTTTTGTTGTTCATTATTTTGTGTGGTTCCTCACCCGGATCCACAACAATTATTATTATTATTATTATTATTATTATTATTATTATTATTTTGTAAAATAATTTGTTTTTGCTCATATCTCAGACGATTCATTTTTTTTTTTTTTGTGGTGGGGCTATACCAATTTGATATTTTTTTGTGGTGGGGCTATACCAATTTGATATTTTTTTGTGGTGGGGCTATACCAATTTGATATTTTTTTGTGGTGGGGCTATACCAATTTGATATTTTTTTGTGGTGGGGCTATACCAATTTGATATTTTTTGTGGTGGGGCTATACCAATTTGATATTTTTTTGTGGTGGGGCTATACCAATTTGATATTTTTTTGTGGTGGGGCTATACCAATTTGATATTTTTTGGTGGTGGGGCTATACCAATTTGATATTTTTTTGTGGTGGGGCTATACCAATTTGATATTTTTTTGTGGTGGGGCTATACCAATTTGATATTTTTGATCATAACAGACACTGCTTTGTATCCGATCATAATGCGTGCAAGCGTGTCCTCAACGAGGTGAAGTCGCAGTTCGGTGATTGATTGAAATATGGATTTTCTTTTTTAAAGAAAGGAATAGCGACGAGTAGGTCGACAGCATACTACCTATGGGAAAACTGTCAAGTGGAGAGAGAGAACGGAACTGTGTGACGAAAAATCAACTTAGCCTCAAAATCGTGATGTTTACTTGTGCATCGAAAGGAAACCGTTTTATGTGTCGCTCTCCACCCAATTCGTTTCTTACTGTTTACGGCCTTCGAATTGCACTCCTCATGAACGTATTTTATATTAACTGAGAAATGGTATCACCGGAAGATCTGTTTCTTTCATGACGATTCTTTCTGAGAATCTATGTTCACAACCAAAAGTACGAAAATATGTACGAGAAATTGGGATGATTCAGGCGAATCACGATTATGCTCACATGTTTCGTTGTAGAGATTACTTTTGGCTCTGTAAAAGTGTGATCAACGAAAGTAAATTGTCAATCCATTCTGTTGTTGATTCTGGTTGGGAAACCACACAAAACAATAAATAACAAAAGCAGATATGGAGATAGAAAGCCTAAGTTATATTGAACAAAACATGCAAACTGAAACACGGGTTAGTCAATTCAAGAATACGAGGAATACTACTAGTAGAAATCAATATATACAGTCTTGCAGTGAAATAGTATGTCCGCGTAATGAACAACTCCAACTTACTCTTTACAACTACTACTACTACAGTATTTAGTTGGCCTTCCCACTTAAGACAACGTGTGGCACAAGGCCTTTTTATGTGGGTCTTCCGAGCCATAGACCCCAGCAAAAAATTTCTGTCTATCATTACCCAGTCGTGACTCTACCCATCGGCGTAGCCACGACTGGGCTAGTGCTCTCTGCACGAAGGCAGGGAGCTGACAGTGACAATGACAGTTGCAAAATTCTACTACTACTACTACTACTACTACAGTATGTAGTTGGCCTTCCCACATAAAGCCAAATGTGACACAAGATCTTTTTTATGTGGGTCTTCCGGGTCATTTAGCCCGGCGAAAAATACCTGTCTATCGTTACCCAGTCGTGACTCTACCCTTCGATTGTGTTAATGCTCTCGGCCCGAAGAAGAGATCTGACAGTGTCAAAGGCAGTTGTAACTACTACTACTACAATATTTTGTTGGCCTTCCCACTTAAGGCGAAATGTGACACAAGGTTTTTTTTTATGTGTTGCTTCCGGGCCATAAAGCCCGGCCAAAAATATCTGTCTATCGTTACTCTGTCGGAACTACGACTGAGTTATGCACTCTGCACGAAGGCAGGGAGCTGATAGTGACAATGGCACTTGTTACTACTACTACTACAACTACTACTGCTACTACAGTATGTAGTGGCCCTTCCCACTTTAGCCGAAATATGACACAAGTCTTTTTATGTGGATCTTCCGGGCGATATAGCCCTGCGAAAAATATGCAGACAGGCTAAAGAGGAATGGCCCAACAACAAATGATGATAGTGTATTTGGTAGCGAAACCTGAAAACATTTGAGTTGCACTCGCATATGCTATTATTATTATGGGAGTAATAGCTATCTCACACTCGCTTTCTCTATACATACATATAAATACACACACACACACACACACACACACATATGTTTTCAGGTTTCGCTACCAAATACACTATCATCATATATATATATATATATATCCGAGTGAATACAGAACGAAGAAAGGATTTTTCAACGTCCAAAACATTAATCTAAAGTGCTCTATATGTAATATATAGAGCTGTGAATATTTATTATAAATTATATTTCATATAACTAACTGCTATATATTTTACACAACTAACTGCTAATGTTAAATCTGTCTAGAAATCAAAGAATCTAATTAATCACCCATTTTAACTACCCACACCACTTTCTTCAAAATTCTGACGGCCAATACACGTGACTTGTTCCCCTATCACTAACCCCCAACAACAAAACAACTGACCAAATATGAGAAAAGAAGCTTTCCATTCCTATACATACCGCCTGATGAGACATTGAAGTTTCAATGTCGAAACCTTAGTAGTGGAGGTATAAAAAAAATTATGTACATGTTCTAAAATAAAATTTATAATATATATATATATATATATATATATATATATTATAAATTTTATTTTAGAATATGTACATATATATATATATATATATATATATATATATATATATATATATATGTTCTCATTACGATTGAGCTCTCCTGAGAAAAATATTTTAAAAACAGTTTCCACTTCGGCTATAATGCGTGACTCTTCAGAAATGAATTGAGTTCTCTCGTTGACTGGCGTCTGTATATACTGCTTATATACAAGACGTTAAAATTTCCCTTCTCTGATGCTATGCGCCGATGGAGTAGAGTCCCCGACTGACACGAAATCGGTCGAGTTTCGATCCCAGCCAGAAGCAAGTGGATATATCCACACTGATGAGCTGTGATACAGTGAAACGGGCTTGTATGTGGATGACTAATGTATATATATATATAAACTCGATGAATTACTTACTTAATTATTTCCTACAATTTCTCGTCTGCATACCGTTAACTGAAACGGCTTATAATGATCCAGTGTGAGCTGGTTGGTGATAGTAGTCGTGTCTATGGGTAAAAGAAGCTCAGCATGTGAGTGAGCGGTGCTATATCGTGTTTAATTCGTTACTACTTCGTCACCGGGGCCCGTGGTATATCGTTTGCTTAATAACGTAACTGTTTCAATTTCTGATGAGCCCTCTGGAAGAATGGTAGACTTTGAAAAACAGTAGCTACTCTGGCATGTACGCATCGCTCATTCTGTAATGAATTAGAGCACGTTGGTTATTGGGCGTGTATAATGATAATGTATACGCTAAAAAGTTTGCCTTCTACCGAGCACTCATAGCCCAGAGGTTGAATAGCCGACTGACCCCAATTCACTCGCGTTTCAATCCTGGGTTAAAAAGCAATCGGAGTCTAACCGTACTGATGAGCTGTGATACAGCGAAACAGATCTGTCTGATGATGACTAGTATATATATATATATTATATTTGCTCTATATGTATTTATGTGCATATATGTTTAGAGATAAAGAGTTATCCTTCCATTATATGGAAAGGAGACTCTTTTGGATTCTTCTATGTCCACAGGGCATGTTAAGATATATATATATATATATATATATATATATGTATATGTGTGTGTGTGTGTGTAGATCTTCATCTACTTTTATTTTTATATTAATTTATAATATTAGGTCGAATAAATTTACATCTTTGTTTTGCTTCTTTAAATATCTATCATTTTACGTTCTAAAAATAATATTTCTGTTTGTGTATAGGAATCCTAGTTGTAACATTTTAACTCTGTGTTATTATCTGTCTGAACCCATTTCCGTTCTGATTATGAATTGTCCTTCTTAGCTGTTTTCGTTGAATTGCACGTCTCACTTATTTTTCTCTTCCTTTTCTATGTCATCACTATCTCTTATTTGTCTCTTATACGG
Source organism: Ascarosepion bandense (assembly GCA_037127315.1). NCBI lineage: Eukaryota > Metazoa > Mollusca > Cephalopoda > Sepiida > Sepiidae > Ascarosepion > Ascarosepion bandense. The sequence continues at coordinate 1,051,352 of JBBBDQ010001428.1, forward strand.
TTATTTTCCTTCTTTTTTTCTCTGTAGTAGTGATTTTCCTTGTGTTTTCTTTTTAACTCTCTTTTTATCGTTTTCCGCTTTCTTTTTCTTTTATTTGCTTCCATTTTTTTGACTTTATTAAATCTTTTGACCTTGTACGGAAAATTTTCCATAAATGGTAAATATTTTCATAAAACCAAATTTTTAAATAAAAGCATTTAGTACAATCATTGTTGTCTACCTGTTTAGACAATGTCGAAATATTTTGTACAATTTTGAAGTGTTTTTACGTTCTAATGTAATAATTGATAATAAATATTCATTGCTCTAATTTTTATACTGAAAGCAGTTTCAAATTAATGTTTCCAACGTTGCAATTATATTCTTCTTTTTGTATATATATATATATATATATATATATATATATTAATTTTTAAATATTCTACAAGTTGTAGAATATGTAAAAAATTTTCTAAATTATATTGCTGTTAAATTAAGACAAAAAAATTTAACATTGAGTTCTTTTGAGTTCGTCTTTATCCGAATTTACCGGATTATATAACAAGTATGCTACGTTATATATATATAACAGCGCCACTTCGATTTTCAAGCAGTATGTAATCATCAAGTGCATATTATGAAGTCATCTATATATATATATATATATATATATACATATACTTACATACAAACCACACACACACACCCACACACACACACATATATATATATATATATATTTCTATATTTATGGGCATACGTACAGGCCCATATATATGTGAGCGTTCATGTGTGTGAGCTTGTGGGTATGCAACTGTTCATGAAAACCGTTAGATATAAACGTGTATAAATGTGTATTCAGGGTGCAATGGATAAATTACAACTCATTTGCACTGTCCCCAGATTGACACGTAAATTTTCTGAAATGTTCGTCTTCAGGTTTTTGACGTGAATGTCAAGCAGAGAATCATATTGTTCAGAGATTCTAAATTGTGTCATTTTGCTGTTTTTCTCACAGACAGTGCCCAACCTACCCTACTATATATATATATATATATATATATATATATATATATATATATATATATATAACTGTATATTACCCATTTTTAAACGAGTTATTTCTTTATCCAGGTTTCTACCAAGGGTAGTGTCTTCTGGCTAGCGAAATAACTCGTTTAAAAATGGATAATATTCAAAAGTTCTACAATATAACTGTATCAAACACTTTTTAATACAAATGTGTACTGGTTTAACCCTATTACCAAAACCTAAGTATTAAACACTCATTATATATAATTGTATATATATATAGTAAGTTGTGTTCATTTCGAAGTCAGTTTACACAGGCCTGTATATATATATATATATATATATATATATATATATATATATATTAATGCAGGTTTCATTGAATAAGACAAGTTTTGTTTATTAATTTTGTGTAGGATCCGTTCGTACTGTCTGATATACTTGATAGTGATATCGTTGAAAGACAACAAAAAATCACAGTAATTGTTGATATTTTTATCGGGTCTAAGCTTTCGGCTCACATAATCCATTATCAAAGAGAAAATATTAACACACAGTAAACATAGAACATTTAAGTTATTAACAATAAAGAAAATTAAATTGAAAATATAAGTCCATCCCTACCGTGGCGGATGGCCGAAGGCAGTGACAAAATAGTGGCGTTGTGGTCCCTGATCTGATTACAGGCATTTGAGTACGTTATTGGAAATATCAAAATTGATTGTATTCAAACCAGGTTTAAATTGTTTAATGTAGATTGCTTCCAGGATTTTTAGTTTCTGTTTATTATTTTCTTGTTTGAGTATGTACGTGTTATCAACGAGCGTTTTCTCAATTTAATTCTCTTTATTGTTAATAACTTAAATGTTCTATGTTTACTGTGTGTTAATATTATTCAATGAAACCTGCATTAATGAAAAAATGCTGCCAAAATACACACACACAATATATATATATATATATATATATATATATATATACAGGCCTGTGTAAACTGCATTCGAAAGGAACACAGTTTACTATATTTATATACACAACTTACTATATCTATCTATCTATCTATCTATCTATCTATCTATCTATCTATCTATCTATCTATAGAGTACTCTAGCTGTTGGGCGCGTATAATAATATACGCTAAAACGTCTGCCTACTTCCACCGAACGCCCATAGCCCCGGGGTAGAGTCGCCGACTGACGCGATTTTGGGTTAAAAAAGCAATCGGAGTCTAACCGTACTGATGAGCTATGATACAGCGAAATAGATCTGACTGAGGATGACAATACTATACATATATATATATATATATATATAAACGCCTGTGTAAACTGCATTCGAAATGAACACAATTTACTATATCTATATACAAAGATGTATATCATTCTATATGTCAGTTTTCAAAAATCTTCGTTATAGATCTCTCAGAGATTATATATATTCAATAAAAATCTGTATTTGAATTGCATATTTAAAGATAGACAATGTTTTTTTAAGGGTTTTTATTTTTTGTGTATTTGCCTTTCTTTCTTTGTATTTATTGGTCGAAATTCCAAATATTTTCTTTTCTTTTTAATGCGCGCCAATCACATGAAAAGATCTGGACACATTGTCTATATGACATTTCTTCTTTAATCTTTCAAAGATTATTTTAATCTGTTCTAAAAATATAATAAAAGAAAAAAGTGGCAAGGACACTTTGGAAAGAATATTTAATCCGTTCGACCTTTAAAAAAAGTTAAAGTTCTTTTGCTTAAGATATACACTCTATTTTTTTGTTTTTCTTTACTGTGGCCAGACGCCATTCAAATTAGCTGACTGTACATCTGTCTGTTATTATATCTGAATACCCATAGCTCTTCATTCTCAGCTGTCTAGACTTCAAACACACACACCTATATATATGACCGTTATATATATATATATATATAACGGTCATATCACGTTGAATACACCGGTTCTCGCTCGATCACCAAAGTTGAGCCTGGTCAGTACTTAGATGGGTGTCCGCTTGCGAATACAAGGTGTTGAAAGCGTTTATTGACGGATGTGCGATGTGGTGCAGTGGATGTCGGCTCGGAGGGGAAATCAGTAAGCCGAGTTTCAATTCCAGTCGAACACTCTGCATTCTCTTACGCACTGGTACCCTTGGGAAAGGTATTAATCCGTCCCTTCCCTCCAGTTAATGGTTAAACAACTGAATTCTGCTGTTCATTCGATCTATAGCGAACTTCTGCACCGATTGTTTGTTTTCAGCAGTTCCAAAAAATGTGGATGTTGCTACACAAGCCTTCACTAATCTAAAGAATTCTTTGTGTGGCAGTGTAACTGAATTAGACACTCATACATCGAAATCGACGGGAGATTCCGTATATATATATATATATATATATATATATATATATATATATATATATAACTCCAGGTGAAGAGGACTTAAGGTTTTATTATTTTGAGTGCCTCGGCATTTATTTTATTTATGGAAGAAGGAAAAAAGGAGGAAAAAAGAGAAAAATTTATATGTTTTCTTTGGCGCCAAATTCTAAAATGAATCTTCACTCTGATTAGTTAAAAGAGACGCACTTGTAAATTTTATATCTTCCCACATACAAACACAGCAAACCGAAGGTTTTGTATTTAAATGTAAACATCTGTAAAACCAACATCAAACATTGCCTGATGATGAGAATCTCGAAATATTGAAATTTCTGTGTCGCAATGTACAATTAATTCATAACTACACACACACACACACACACACACACACACACACACACACATATATATATATATATATATATATATATATATATAAACGAGATTATAATTAAACTAGTGTAGAAAACCTTCCTCGAAAACTTTCGGTGGAAGGAAAAAAATGGTTTTAAAAAAAGAACGTGCTGAGTACATGAACATCAGTCAAAAGTGTTCGGACCGAGATCAGCACGAAGCCCTAAGAAAAAACCCCGATACGAGTAATTATCTAACAGAACGTGCTCAATACAGAGGGGGAGCGAAATAAATCAACTGACAATCCGTTTAGGTGAAACCTAGGTAGGTTCGTCTGGCTCATTACGTGCTATCTATTTACATACATACATACATACATACATACATACATATATATATATATATATATATATATATATATATATATATTGTGTGTATTTTGGCAGCATTTTTTCATTAATGCAGGTTTCATTGAATAATATAGACAAGTTTTGTCTATTAATTTTGTGTAGGATCCGTTCATATCGTCTGATATACTTGATGGTGATGTCGTTGAAAGACAACAAAAAATCACAGTATTTGTTGAATTTTTTATCGGGTCTAAGCTTTCGGCTCACATAAGCCATTATCAAAGAGTAAATATTAACACACAGTAAACATAGAACATTTAATGTAATATATAATAAACTTAATTCTTTTGTTAGAGTCTGTCGGAGAAATATTAGTATTTATGAGTTTTTTTAGGATGTTTTCATCTAGTTGGTAGTTGGAGTGCATCTGGCTACGGTATAAGAGAGTGATATGTTTAGGATCGGTTGGGTTAGTATCATTTGTTTTTTTTTCCATGTTAAGCTTTTTAAGAAAATAATGTATTTGTTCATCAACTATATAGTTGGGAAAATTATTATTGATGAGTGTCTGTTTTATGTTTTTTAGTTCACTGTAGAAGTTTTAAAAACTGAGTTATTTTGAAACTGTTTTTGAAGTTGTAAGATTTCATCAGTATTTTTAATTGATATTAGGATATCATCAACATATCGTAGATATATTGATGGTTTTGTAAATTTTGCAAAGGTAGTATTTTCACGGTTAGACATGTAGAAATTACTAAAAATCGGACCAAGCACTGAACCCATGGAGACTCCGTCACGTTGTATATACATAGTGTTGTTTGGATCAACAAAAGGCACTTCAGTAGTACAAGCTAATAGAATTTTTCTTAGGATATTTGGATTAATTTTGAGTGGGGGTAATGAAGGATTACTGTAAACATTTCTTATAATTATATCAATAGTTTCACTGACGGGTACATTAGTAAAAAGGTTTTCGACATCAAGTGAAGCTATGATTTCATTATTTGGTTTTTCACTCTTGAGGATTTGGATTGCCTCTAGGGTTGACTTTATGCTGTATTTACTCGGAAGGTAGGGTGTGATAAGCTGGTTAATATGTTTAGTTAACTGGTATACAGGAGTAGGAATTTGGGATATGATAGGGCGGAGAGGATAGTTAGGTTTATGAGTTTTTATGGTTCCGTATATGTAACCAGGTTTATAGTCACCAATAATTTTAGGGAGTTTTAAGGAATTCTGATCAGCGTTGTTGGCACTAATGAGTTTATTAAGTTTAGATTTTAGTTGGTGTGTCGGGTTTTTGTTAATTTTTTTAAAATTTTGTGTGGTCATGGAGTATGTGGTTGAGTTTTGTGTTGTAATCTGATTTGTTAAGTACAACAAAGATGTTAGCCTTGTCAGCTTTTTTTACAATTTTGCGCGGCACTTTTTAGTTGTTTCGATAGAATTTATGAGGAGCTTCTGCTTTTATCATGGCGATCTTTGATTGCCTCAGCCTTAAGTAGATCTTTCAGTTCGGGTTTAACGGTTATAAGTTTTTCATCTTGTAATTTAGTGATGCTTTGATAGAGCGTTTCTATTTCAATTTTTTTAGTAAGCTGGTTATACTTACGGTATATATGGCAGTTAGGTCCAAGGTTGAGTAATTCTTCTTGGTGCTTAGTTAGTTCGTGGTTGGAAAGATTTATGAATTTATCGAATTTTTTTGGAAGAGTTATCGTGCCATTGTACAGTGAATTAAGTTTTTTGACAATTTTAGCACGGTGTTCAACTTCAGATTTTGCAGTGGTTTTGGATAGTCTGAGTATTATTTCTTCTAGTTGGTTTGAGGTAGTTATATCTTTCAGTTTGTTGTAGAAATCATGTTTGTTCTTGTATAATGTGTCAAGATTTTCTTTCGCTATTTCAATTTGCCTTTTCACAAGGCTCCATTTATATTTCAAGGTGGTGATGGTGTGTTGGGCTGCTGGATCATGTAATTTAGATTGTGTGTATTTTGGCAGCATTTTTTCATTAATGCAGGTTTTATTGAATAATATAGACAAGTTTTGTTTATTAATTTTGTGTAGGATCCGTTCATATCGTCTCATATACTTGATGGTGATGTCGTTGAAAGACAACAAAAAATCACAGTATTTGTTGAATTTTTTATCGGGTCTAAGCTTTCGGCTCACATAAGCCATTATCAAAGAGTAAATATTAACACACAGTAAACATAGTACATTTAATGTAATATATAATAAACTTAATTCTTTTGTTAGAGTCTGTCGGAGAAATATTAGTATTTATGAGTTTTTTTAGGATGTTTTCATCTAGTTGGTAGTTGGAGTGCATCTGGCTACGGTATAAGAGAGTGATATGTTTAGGATCGGTTGGGTTAGTATCATTTGTTTTTTTTTCCATGTTAAGCTTTTTAAGAAAATAATGTATTTGTTCATCAACTATATAGTTGGGAAAATTATTATTGATGAGTGTCTGTTTTATGTTTTTTAGTTCACTGTAGAAGATCTGATTTGTAGATGAATTGACTTTTGCACGATATAATAGATTTTTTATGATGGCTATTTTGTAATAGTGGGGGCATTCACTAATATAATTGAGTGTGGAGGGATTTTTATTAGTGGGTTTTTGATACGGTGAGATAGTAAATTTATTGTTGTCAGTGTTAATTAATATATCAAGAAAAGGAATTTTGTTATCTTTGCTAAGTTCATAAGTAAATTTTAAAACTGAGTTATTTTGAAACTGTTTTAGAAATCCAGTTGAATCCATTGCATTCACCCACGCACAAATACCCTTGGGAAAGGTATTAATCCGTGTGTTCCCTCAAGTTATGGGTTAAATAGCAGGACAGATTGGGTTCTATAGCCTTGGTCGGCAACCAGTCTACCGCAGAAAGCAATGGCAACCTACTGCGGGATAATCTTCTGCCCGGTCAGTCATGTCACGCAAGAGACATGATCGCCCAAGCGTGTTTCACGTATGATACTTAACTGAGTGTAAAGTCACGAGATATTAAAATGAAGGGAATTTGACCGTTTTCTTTGAAAACTGTTTATTTTGTGTGTAAATCTGTTTTAGAATTTCTTCTTAACCGTCTTTTTTTATTTTTTCATTTTGAAGATGTGTGAGTTGCTGACGATATGTGAAATCTCTCTTAGGGATTTCATGTTGAAATGATCGTACAACAACAATTTTGAACATTGAAAACTTATTTTACATATATATATATATATATATATATATATATATATATATGAAATAATACCAATTTTTACCTATCATATTTTTACACAGACCCCATCATACGCACATATGTACGTACGAAAAATTGACAACTGTCCGCGCGTTGACATCGCTACACGATTCGAATGCATCAACCGAATGCGTATGTATATGTGCGCAATAGCACACATATACATAGATATTCCGAGCCCAATACCATTCGGATATATGTTTGGGTCTTTGCGCACGTCAATGGGTGTCCAAATGTGTATATATGTCTGCGTCTGTCATGACGAAAGATTTTCCTCCCACTTTTACAAAAATACACCAATATACGCAGCCCTTCATATTGAGAATTTTTAAAAAAAATTAATCCGTTTGTCTGATGATCGCAAGAGCATGAAACCCAGGGTTACAAATATATATATATATAGTTTAGAACATGTACATTTTTTTTCATAGATATTCACAGTTCTATATTTTATATCGAGCCCTGTTTTTAATTGATGTTTTGGACGTTGTAGATTTTTATTCGTACCTTATTCACTCGGATATATATATATATATATATATATATATATATATATATATATATATATATATGAGAATGGGGTCACGAGTCTTTTGAACAGCATTCGATATTTTTGCATTGTTCCCCGTTTAAGTTGGGCTCTCCCGTCCCTTCTAATATATATTTCAACTCTATTATTCTCTATTCTTTTAACGTCTTACACTAAACTATGAAATTTCATTTATTCTTGGGTTGTCAGGAAAGTTCATGTCAATTTTCGTCATTAATGTTCACGTTAATACATTTAAGATTTTCAACAAATATAATATTCTTACATCTCATTTTAGTGTATACTTCAAACTATCTCTTCAAAGATTAAAATTACTTGATTTGTGTCAATTATTTCATCCCTATGAAAATGAACAACTATGAGGTGCATTTTAGACACTTTTTATTCTTTTACTGGCCTAAAGGGAAAATATTTTAGGTAGTGTGGTTGAAGTTTAGTAGTCGGTTCGCCAGTAATTATATCCCAGCAGAGAAAGACATCTGAACGGTATGAATGGGTGAGAGAATAAGAAAAAATATTGGAACAAAACGACAAATTGAACATGTTCTTTTTATATAATTGATTGCCAGCTACCCAGCGGCAAAATTTAAATACATTGGTTTACAACTTGGGTTAAAGGCACCTTGTGACTATGGTATAATTAATAAGTTGAAAATAATGTAATTATTTAAAAAAGAAAGAAAATATAAGTAGAAAGAAAGAAAGAAAGAAAGAAAGAAAGAACTGATTCGGGTTATGGATGAATAAACGTAAAAGAGAAAACATCGAAAAAAAGAAAAGAAAATTTAAGAGGTTGGAATAATGAAAGGACGAAAGTCTATAGTCTAAGCTTAATGGAACGTACCACCGGATGCTCGGAGCTGTACTTAACATTTCTTGGTGAAATCATCCGACTAAATCACAGCTCTATGAACCAAATAGTACATAGAAGCCGAATGCGTTTGGCAAGACACTACTGACGAGCAAAACAATTACTCACGAGTGATCTACTGTTCCGGACATCTAGCCACGGAGCAAAACCAGTTGCTCGCCCAGCAACCACCGACAGTGACCAACTATATTAAGACACAGAATGCGACCCCAATGATCTTCCGACTAGAATGCAAGAGAAATAAAAGAAAAAAAAGCAAAGAAAGACAATTCCACGGTTGACCAATTGTAAATTGTGTTTATATTGGTCAAATGAGATATTTACTAACAGTATAGCCCGACGTTGTTCGGGTGTAATGAAAGCTTTAAAAGTAATCCATCGTCCTGGAGCTCAGACTCTTTGGACGTTGGCACGAAAGACTAAAAAGCAATAGCTGCTTCCAGTTAAAGCGAAACAGTAGACTGAAAGAAAAATGAATGGACGTAAGTCAAATTTTGATTTCCTGGTATCAATATCAAATAAGACCTTTCGTCGTAAACTGAATTTTAAAGGCTAAATAAGTCCTCTGAGTAGATGGTATCGTAGCTGAGACTAAGAACTACAATTATACCTAATTAGCGTCAAACCCGACGCAAAAATTAAAATAAAAGGGCTGAAAAAAATAAAGACATACAGGCAGATAAACAGACACACACACAAAAACATCTTGCCTTTTATATATATATATATATATATATATATATATATATATATATTATCGATTTTCTGCACTATTGTAAGAACTGCAACCTTGAAACTTCTGAATATCGTTTCTTATGTCTTTGTCTATGAGTGTATTAAATTTGATTAAAATCGGACCACTCCTTCTAAAACCCGATTTTTTCGATTATCGATTTTTGATATTTATCGGATGTACCTCGACACAAAACCTAGCTAAGAACACTTGCAGACGCTTATAGTACAACTCTGTAAATTTTTAAGAAAATCGTTTCAGCCGTTTCGGTGTCTATAGGTAAGGGACACACAGACACACACACACACACACATAAACACACACTTTATAAATAAGTTTAGATTAAAAATATATTGCTACCGAAATGCATAAACATATTAGCTCTCGTTGTGTTTTTGTCCATTCATCAATATCTCTAGTTACTCGCTAGTTAAATCTCTCTCTCTCTCTATATATATATATATATATGTGTGTTTATATATATATATTAAAATAAATTACTTCATTTTATGTGTATATATATATATATATATATATATATATATAAACATATTAAAATTATTTGTTTGAACATTACATTTAATCAATACTGGTATTTGAATAGATATTCTGTTTTTAATCAAACAGTATATTTATGTATTTAATTCTACCGGCTTGAATATTTACGATAATTTTATACTAAAATGTGCGTCATTCGGCAGGATTCGAACCATCGACCCCTATCAATACTTATATATAAAGAAAGACACACACACACACACACACACACACACACACACACACATATATATATATATATATATATATATATATATATATATATATATATTATTTACTAATCCGATTCATTTTATCATTTTAAACGTGATTTTCGGTGGATAATTTTTAATCATACATTTCTTCAGTTTTGTCCACCGGTTTTAATAATTCAGAAATCAGTACTGTGTTCTGTTTTGAACAATAATCTGTTGCTAGGTCCGAGGTGTTTTAGACCGCTTTACCTAGCAAATTATTAAATTTTGTTCATAAAGAAACTTAGTGTTTACTCAGATATGTATATCCCCTAAAAACTATGATTAAATTAATAAAAATACAGAGGGTAACTGAAAAGTAACTACCTAATTTATGTATGAGTGGTCAGTCTCATGACATGACATAAGCAGTGGATTTTTTGTTGAATATTGATTAGTGAAACAAGTCTACAATTCTAAAACAAGACTTTGTAAGAACGATATTTTTTTCTATTGTTTTACGTTTAACAACTTTAGTGGATTACTTTATGCCGACAAGATTTTTAAGATGGTTACTTATGAATATTATACATAATCTTTGTGTAAGAAATCAGTTTGTAAATCAGTTTTCATTGACGTATTTATGTAAAGAGGGTTTTAGCAAGAGTCAATTGTATTATTAGCATTATTTTTTCCAAAGTATTGGTTGCTGCTTCGACATCAGAACAGTTACTTTCTGCTATTAATCTCGAGGTCTTAAAAAACATTAAAGGCGGATCTGCGATGTAATCCATCCTGACTTGGAATCTCGACTTCAGTCGTTTTCTCACCGACGTGACGTGATGTGACTTCCTTCTGTCTTTTCGACCAATATTTTCATGGCAACTACACTAACAATACTTTCACCTAGTACGCCGACTACGTGAAATTAAGCACACTGCAAGGTCCGCAATTAGGTCCCGCCTACAATCTTCAAAAGTTTAAATGCAACGTCAACTTCACCGAAAATCACCTGCGCACTAGTGGCAGTCCCGCCTCGATTGGGTTAAAGTGATTCTTCTTTTTCTTCTTCTATGTGCCCTGTCTCTTCAGAACGTAGGTGATCATGGCCTTCCACGTCTCCCTCTCTCTGGTGGCTTTTAGCATGCTTTCTCCGTTTGCACTGTGCAAACCTCGTTCCATCATCCGCCTGATCATGTCCTTCAAATATGTTATCCGTTGCTTTACTCTTTCTGTTTTTGTCCCTCTATCTGGCCTGTTAGTACCAGGTTCTCCAAGCCATTCTTCCTCATTGCATGTCCCAGAAACTTTAGTTGTCTCTTCCTGATGCTCAGTATTAAATTCCTTTTCGTCTCCATCCTTTCCAAAACCTCATCATTGCTCACATGCTCGGTCCATGATATCCGCAGCATTCTTCTGTAGAACCACATTTCAGTTTTTCTTTCATCTTCGAAGATATTGTCGAAAATTCCCTGTCACATTGAAGCACCGACATGACATAGCAATCCAGTACTCTTCTCCTTGTTTCTAGTGAAATCTTTCTATTTCTTAAAGCTTAATCAACTTATGGAGTGCTTCTTTCGCCATGCCAATTTGCCTTCTGAGCTCAGTGTCGCACTTTCTGTCTTCTGTTTGAACACTTCCTAGGTATTTAAATGTCTGTACCTGCTTGATTTTAGAGTCCCTCCCCTGTAATTGGCATTTTGGGCTGCCCTTTCTGCTGATGATCATGCATTTGGTTTTCTTGCAGTTGATTTGTTTTTCTTGCACACCTACAATCTTGAAAAGTTTAAATGCAACGTCAACTTCACTGAAACACCTCTGTGTACTAATGGCAGTCCCGCCTTGCTTGGGATGAAATCATAAAAAAGCTAAAACAAACAAATGTGTTGCTGGTAATATTTTATATTAAAATTTATTGCTAATAATATTTTTATTAAAAAATGTAATGCTGATATTTTTTCCTATTACTTCATACTGTTTGACTACATTGAACCCTACTAGGTTCATACACCTCCTTTCTGGGTAGAGAAAAAATAGTAGCAATTAAGAGTTGGTTCTACGCTCCTCAAAATCCTCCTGATTAGAGGCCTTTTTGCTGCGTGCAATTTATCGTCATAACGAAGATGAACCCAGTTTGAGGGCTAACTATTTTCTTTAAACTGGAACCCTAACAAATTCTGCTACTCCAGGTCAGGATAGATATAGAAGTAACAGCAATTACAAGGCGGTTCAATGCTCCTCAATTCCTCCGAATCAAAGGCTTGCGTCGGATGTACTTTATCGTTATACCAAGAAAGCGTAAGAATTTGAAGGAAGAGGATACAATAAATTATATCTTCCATACTTCATATGTTTGATTTAAAATCGGTTGACGCAGATTCAGGGTGGCTCGAGATGTTCGAAGCAAAATTTGATTCTTATATCGAATTTTGACTAGAACCTCACGCATAAACATCCTTTTTCTCATCCATTTCTTGCAAAAAAATATAATTAATAAATAACTTACTGTATTTATATTATTTGGACTAATGTTCTCGTCTTTGTTGCCATTTGTACGACGTTTCGGCCGTTGTACACTCCGACCTTCTTCCGGTGCTAGGAATTTCAAATCGAAGCATTTATTACAATCACCTTGCGTAGCAGTGCCTCTTTTGGGTGCCAAAAACTATCGCCCTCTGATATTGTGAGTTACTTGTTCCCCACTACTCTAGCCTGGTATTGAATTAACAACGGTTTCGGTAAAGTCACAGGAACTAACCAACTTCTATATTCGTAGCACCTGAAGAAGATCGGAGCGTACAACGACCGGAACGTCGAACAAATGGCAACAAAGATGAGGTCATCATTCGAAATAATGTAAATACTTTAAGTACTATCTCCTCTCAGAAATATAGACAAATAAATAATTTATAAGTATCTTAACATAAGAATTTACTTTTCGATCCCCCTGTATATTTGAAGATAGATAGATAGATAGATAGATAGATAGATAGATAGATAGATAGATAGATAATGAAGAGGATCAGATAGATAGATAGATAGATAGATAGATAGATAGATAGATAGATAATGAAGAGGATCAGATAGATAGATAGATAGATAATGAAGAGGATCAGATAGATAGATAGATAGATAGATAGATAGATAGATAGATAGATAGATAGATAGATAGATAGATAGATAGATAGCACACTTTTATTTCCATATATATTTTACTCTGAATTTTGGAATAGCAAATTTGTTTACCATTGTCTACAATAAACGCATTTCCTCCCAGAGCAGTTCATTGGAATATCTCCCCCAATAATTGAGTCAAAAATAGCATCAGTTCTCCCGCTAAAATGTTAGCTTGGCAACGGCGCAAAGATAGCAAAGAACATAAAGTAGCGAACGCCATTGTCAGGGAAAATAATCTTAGGGCCGCATTTCCTTATTATCCCAACGAGAAATGGTTTTCATGAATATTTCTAATATAGTTCCCCTGAGAATTTAAACTTGTGCCCTATTAACTTCCGTGTTTGTCATTCAGCCTCCATGTTTTCCAGGGAAAGACTTCTCGCTTGCCTGTAATGTAATATTATTCCATCGCTGCCGAATATATATACATACAGAATTTCCTGGTATTTTTCCATCGGTCATTTATGAAGATCACAATAGTATCCATCCTGATTTAACAGAACGGACAAAAAATAAAACTAGTATATTTATTGGTTCTACAAATTAATATTTTTATCATTCATAGATACGCCTAAATTTATTATTATTATTATGTCATTTTTCATCATATTTCGATTTCTGCTTTGGTCTCACTACCAACCAAATTTGTGGGGAGACCTAAGGCAGGTCGTGGCGTGTTGTTATGGCCCCATTTCATGTTTTTCTATCTTCCCTATCATCCCTAGCGTTACAGAGATAAAGTTTCCCTTATTGTGTGGACTGTACGTAATAAGACAATTTTTTGTATATCTCTTAAGCTGGGGTTTCCAGGGATTCTTTCAATGTGTTGTTTTGTTCCATTTTTTATCATTCCAAGTGCACCTACTATCACTGGCACAACTCTTGTTTTCAATTTCCACATTTTTTCTATTTCAATTTCCAGGTCTTTATATTTTGACAGTTTTTCAAATTCCTTGATTGCTATGTTACAATCCGCTGGACAAGCCATATCAATTAATAGACAAGTTTTCTCTTTCTGGTTTTTAACAATAATGTCTGGTCTGTTTGCTTCAGTTTTTCTGTCTGTGTAGATGGTGTAATCCCATAGAATGGTTACATCTTCTATTTCTGTAACCGGTGCTGGGTGATGTTCATACCAGTGTTTGTTTACAGATTTTCCATAGTGTTTGCACATTGTCCAATGTAAATATTGCCCAACTCTATCGTGGCGATTATTATTTCAAAGGTTATTATGAAACTCGTATTTTAAATCAATGCTCTAGCTTACAGTTTTTAAACAGTGTTTGGAAATCTTTATAAAGAACTTGTGCTCATAATTAAAAAATGTGCACCCTGTTTAAAAAAAAAAATGGACGTCTATTTCAAATGCAAGTTTCCATTATAATAATGTTGTGATGTTGTGGCGAAACTTCGCCTCAAATTTTGTAGTGACCGAATTGTGCCGGATGTAAGATACAGAATACGAAGGTAGGTTAAAACAGTGTATTAGTATAACAAGAAACAAGATATACAAAGGACGTGTTAATAATTAGTAATATAGAAATAAGTAAGTCCGAAGGTAATATTATGTTGCCTGACTAGTAGTTCTCGTTAACTACTGTAATTGACTGCTCGTAACTGCTCTAATTTCCCCACCCTTCGGCGGAGGCACGACTGGGTTAACGAGCCCGACAATGCTGCGCGAGTTGACGGTAATATTCAGTCGCCTTCCCACATAAGGCAAAATGTGGCAGAAGACTTTTTTTTAATGTGGGTTCTCCGGGTAATATAGCCCGGCAAAAAATTCTGTCTAATTTTCCCCAGTCGTGATTCTAGCCTTCGGCGGAGTTACGACTGGGTTAATACTCTCCGCCCGAAGGCAGAGAGCTTGACAGTGCGTAAGGCTGTCAACTGCGCGAGTTGACTGCTCTCTAGAAGTCCCGCAGGTAATCATATATGTTGCAAGAGGAAGTGTTCATTCTACGTAGGTGGGTACCATAATAATTAAAATTTAAAATATTCAAAATAAAACTGTATTTTTCGCTACATCTATCAATTTGCTGTAAAGTTTACTATCCAGATACAAAAGTGTGGGGGGGTATTAAAAAAAAACATGTTCATTATGCTTATATGAAAAACTATTTATTATTAGATCCCTTAAAAATAAAAATTTATTAAATAAACGTAACGAAATTAATGTCATATGTAAATTATTCACATTAGAAAATGGATAAAACCTAAATTAAATAATATGCTCACCGACGAATCAGGTAAGAATAGAAATGAAAATAAAAATAAAACCAAAGATAGAATAAGTTAGTTGTCCTTTTTTTTTAATAATTCCCTACCCCCCACCCGTTTGTATCAGGATAGTAAACTTTACAGCAAATTGATAGATGTAGCGAAAAAATAGCAGTTCGGGGTTTACTCGAAGGAAAGCAGACAAGAGGGGAATAGGGTCAAGGAAAAAGAAAAACGAGGAGAAAAAAGTTGGTTAGCACGTACATTCCTCGAGGTCAAACCCCTAAGTGAATCTCCATTCTGATTAGCCGAACACACACACACAAAAAACACCCACATACGTTAACAGTAAACCAAAAGTATTTGTAATTTAAATGTAAATCGTCTGCAGAACCACACCAGCATTGCCTGATGATGAGAATTAATCTCGAAACATAGACATTTCCATGTAGCAATGAAAAATTGACATAACCATATAAATATATTATATTATATTATAGTTTTTTAATACTCACTATATTGAGAACTGTTTATAATAAAATAAATGCCAGAACACTCAAGATATAAAAAAAACCTCGAGTTCTCTTAACTTCAGATGTATATATATATATATATATATATATATATATATATATATATATATATATAAGTAGGAAATTCAATAGTGTGTAAAATATTTTCAATAAATGTAACAGCATGATGATGATATGTAATTTTACGAGCCATACTTCTGGACATATCAAATAGTTTGCAAACATTTTGGAAAATTGTGTAATACGACAATAATAAATATATCCATTATTGTTGTTGCTTTTGGAATGGTCCGAAAGAAGGCCAATTTTTCTATGAATGATGACAATAAGAATAGAAGACACGAATTCTATAAAACTATTATTGAAATCTGCAATAATACGGAGAAGAATGGCTGCCACTCAATCATCCCTCTCAACAACCGTGAGATTCCTGGGTTGTGCTTGCGAATGCATGAATAATTCCGAAGAATTTTATCAAAATATTTGGAGAATAGGAAATCGTGTGATGTATGAAAGCCAGAAATAACGTTATTGGTATGGGTAAGAATAGTGGGAACAACATTGAAAGCACGTGTTACGTGATCCTAACCTGAAAGCATCGGATCATATTCAGGTGAATATTCATTAAAAAATTATCTCCCCGTGTTCATTCTACTGCGTTTTATGTAGTAAAAATATGTTATTTCCTTGTTATGGTGCTTGAATATATATTAACATACACAGACAAGTTAATTCTTTTGAAAAACATGAAATAATATGCGCTGAGCAAAAATATTGTCATATGTATATGTCATAATTAAATGTCTTATGTAAAATATTCTATGTAG
This sequence comes from Ascarosepion bandense, assembly GCA_037127315.1. NCBI lineage: Eukaryota > Metazoa > Mollusca > Cephalopoda > Sepiida > Sepiidae > Ascarosepion > Ascarosepion bandense. The sequence goes on from JBBBDQ010001428.1 coordinate 1,068,344, forward strand.
TAAAAATATGTGTTATTTTCTTATGGTACCTGAATATATATGAACCTACACAGACATGTTATTTCTTTTGAGAAAGATAAAATAATATGCGATGAATAAAAATATTGTCATATGTATATGTCATTTGTCATATGTCATAATTATATGTTATATGTAAAAATATTCTATGTATTAAAAATATGTGTTATTTTCTTGTTATGGTGCCTGAATATATATGAACATACACAGGCAAGTTATTTCTTTTGAGAAAGATAAAATAATATGCGATGAGTAAAAATATTGTCATATGTATATGTCATTTGTCATATGTCATAATTATATGTTATATGTAAAAATATTCTATGCATTAAAAATATGTGTTATTTTCTTGTTATGGTGCCTGAATATATATGAACATACACAGGCAAGTTATTTCTTTTGAGAAAGATAAAATAATATGCGATGAGTAAAAATATTGTCATATATATATGTCATTTGTCATATCTCATAATTATATGTTATATGCAAAAATATTCTATACATTAAAAATATGTGTTATTTTCTTGTTATGGTGCCTGAATATATATGAACATACACAGGCAAGTTATTTCTTTTGAGAAAGATCAAATAATATGCGATGAGTAAAAATATTGTCATATGTATATGTCATTTGTCATATGTCATAATTATATGTTATATGTAAAAATATTCTATGTATTAAAAATATGTGTTATTTTCTTGTCATGGTGCCTGAATATATATGAACATACACAGGCAAGTTATTTCTTTTGAGAAAGATAAAATAATATGCGATGAGTAAAAATATTGTCATATGTATATGTCATTTGTCATATGTCATAATTATATGTCATATGTAAAAATATTCTATGTATTAAAAATATGTGTTATTTTCTTGTTATGGTGCCTGAATATATATGAACATACACAGGCAAGTTATTTCTTTTGAGGAAGATAAAATAATATGCGATGGGTAAAAATATTGTCATATATATATGTCATTTGTCATATGTCATAATTATGAGTTATATGTAAAAATATTCTATGCATTAAAAATATGTGTTATTTTCTTGTTATGGTGCATGAATATATATCAACCTACACAGGCAAGTTATTTCTTTTGAGAAAGATAAAATAATATGCGATGAGTAAAAATATTGACATATGTATGAAATATGTGATAATTATATGTTATATGAAAAAATATTCTATATAGTAAAAATATGTGTCATTTTCTTGTTATGATGCCTAAATATATATAAACATACATTGATAATATATTTCTTTAGAAAAATATAAAATAAATTATGTATGATGAATATTATCTAAAACGAAAAATAATTTTTGATGCTTTACATGTATTTTTCCTCAGATTCTATTATTATATTAAAATGTTTATTAAAATATTTTTATATAAATAATATATAAATATATTAAGTTTAATTCTTTTACAAGTAAATATACATGATGCCGCGAACCTCTGAACACATCATCAAAAATTCATATTTTCAAGAAATTAGACTCATAACAACATTTTATTGAATTAGAATATTAATAAATAAAAACTTCTATATAATTATTATCATTTCTGCTGCAAAGGTTGATGCACTTAGCAAAATTCACGTGAACTCAAAGCAATAACTTCACATGTCTGGCAATTTTAGCACATTCACTTTTCACACGTTTAATCAAGTGAGTTGCATCTGTGATATTCATTGAGTACACCTTCTCCTTTAACGTACGCCGGAGAAATGATTCAGTTTTTTCCTCTTTCGAAAAATCATGTTTAATTTGTGAAAGTGAAAAAAATATATATTCACTACTGGACATAATTATTAGGTGACCCCAGTTTTTTTTTATTTTTTTAATGATGTATATCATACTATTTGTAGTATTTATTGCCAGGTGGATAATTCTAACTGAAAATAGAATGGTTCTTTTGTTATTATTAATTTGCAAAACTTTACAAGGCAAATAGCGACAATTTAACCATCGCACCCTCTAGATTTGCTATATATGTCTATATATACGCTACCGGCCATAACTATTAGGCAACCCCATATTTTTAAACTAAATGATGTATTTCATAGTATTTTTAGTATTTATTGCCAAATGGATAATTCTAAATGAAAATAGAATGGTTCTTTTGTTATTATTACTTTGCAAACATTTACAAGGAGAGGAAGCAAAGATGAACTCATCCGAAACACCCTAAATTTTCTTCATTCTTTCATTGATGAAACTGCGATATAGATAATTATAAAATTCTTTTGATGACTATGTTATCGTGCAGTATGAACAAAAGAAACATTCTATTTTGATTTAAAATTATTCGTTGGCAATGAATACTAAAATATAATATTATATACATCATTTAAAGAAAAGTTTTGGCCGTTAGTGCATATATAGTTAATGAGATTCCCTATTTCTTCAGATCTAGAGCACGCTTTTGCAGAGACGCCAGTAATTTTTGGAGCCAAACTTAGAGGATGCTATGCGTTGCCTAATTCTGGTAGCAAACGCCCTCTTGGCTTCGTTCAGTACTTTTTTACACTTGTTCCGTGCTGAGGTGAAAAGGCGCCTGTTTTGGTTCGACGAGCAGCTTCGATAGAGCCGGAAGAAATGGTTCCGGTGGGCAATAGCGGCCGAGCAAGCGGGTGAGAACCAGGGGGACGAATTAGGTTTTAGTTGGAATTTTCTGGCAGGGATAAAAGCATCGATGCCAGCCTTAACCCAAGAGGAGACTTCGGAGGCACAGTCTTTGACAGGAAGATCAAAGACGTTGTTCCAGGGGACGTCGCAGAGGAAGTCCCTGAACGAGTCCCAGTCGGCTCTTTGGTAGCAGTATGATATTCTGCTGGTCTGGTTTGCTTGGGTAGAGTTAGTGCGGATTGATATGTTTACGGAGACTACGGCGTGGTCAGAGTTTCCAAGGGGGCAGAGTTGCCTGGTAGTGCAGGAGTCTGGGATGGAGGTAAAACAAAGGTCGAGTAAAGCGTCCCTTCCGTTAGGGTTTTTAGAGAAACGCGTAGGGAAGTCCACCACTTGCGTTAGAGCTTGGGCTATTGAAAAGTGCATGGTGCGGATCCCAGCAAGTTAGAGACACCCTGTATATTGTCATGCATAATAATTTGTTTACTTTTCTTTTTATCCGCCATTTTCTTCTACTTTCTTTTGTTGCTACTTTTTTTTAAATATGAAAACATAAATAGGGTGCAAATTAGAGCGAATGGAGAGTAAATTATCTGGACGTCACTGATACCAGAAAGAGCAATGTGCTAGCTAAAGAGGTCTTCCAAAATCTAAGCAAAGTATTTTTTTAAAAATTCATTACAAACAATGAATGCTGAACTGTTATACAATATCAGTTCTCGTGTATGACATTGAATGCTTCTCAACATCTTCACAGAAAAAAGGACTTCAATCATTGCAGATAATGAATGCTAAATTGTTACACAATATCAGTCCTCGTGTAAAGATTATCAATATCCTCAGAGATGATAAAGGACTTGAATCATTACAACTAATGAATGCTAAATTGTTAAATAATATCAGTCCTCTTGTATAGCATTCAATGCATATTGATATCCTGACAGATGAAAAGGACTTGAACCATTAAACATTATGAATGCTACATTGTTACACAATACCAGTCCTCGTGTATGGCATTGAAAGCTTATCAATATCCTCACACATGAAGAAGTATTTTAGCCATTACAAACAATGAATGCTCAAATGCTACACAATATCAGTCCTCGTGTATGGCATTGAATGCTTATAAATATCCTCACAGACGAAGTATGTCTTGAACCATTGCAATCAATGAATGCTAAATTGTTACAAAATATCAGTCCTCCTCTCTGACATAGAATGATTATCAATAACCTAACAGATGAAGAAGGACTTTAATCTTTACAAACAATGAATGTTAAATTATTAGACAATATCAGTCTTCGTGTAAGGCAGTGAATGTTTATCAATATCCTTACCGATGAAGAAGGATTTGAATCATTACAACGAACGAACGCTAAATTGTTACACAATAATAGTATTCGTGTATAGCATTGAATGCTTATCAATATCATCACAGACGAAAAAGCACTTGAACCATTACAACAAATGAAGGCTAAATTGTTACACAATATCAGTCTTCGTTATAGAATTGAATGCTTATTAATACTTTCACACATGAAGAAGGACTTGAATCATTACAACCAATGAATGCTAAAATTCTGCATAATTTCAGTCATCGTGTATGGAATTAAATGCCTATCAATTTCCTCACGGATGAAGAATGATGTGAATCATTACAGTCAGTGAATGCTAAATTGTTACACAAAATCAAACTTCGTGTATGGCATTGAATGCTTATTAATATCCACAGAGAAGAAAAAGACTTTAATCATTACAAACAATGAATTCTAAATTAGTACACAATCTCAGTCCTCGTGTATGGCATTGAATACTTATCAATATCCTCACAGATGAAGAACGAGGTTACCCATTAAAAAAATGAATGATGAACTGTTACACAATATCAGACTTCCTGTATGGCATGACATGTTTATCAATATCCTCAGATGAAAAAGGACTTGAATCATTACAACCAATGCATGCTAAATTATTACACAATATCAGCCGTTGAATGCTTATCAATAACCTCACAGATGAAGAAGGGTTTAAATCATTGCAAACCAGGAATGCTAAAAATTGTTACACGGTATCATTTCTCGTGTATGGCATTGAATGCTTATTAATATCCTCACAGATGAAGAAAAGATAAATCATTACTAATAATGAATACTAAATTGTTACTCCACATCATTGCACGTGTATGTCATTGAATGCATATCAATATCCTCAAAGATGAAAATATTCTTGAATCATTACAACCAATGAATGCTAAATTTTACTCAATATTAGTAATCGTGTATGGCATTGAATGCTTTTTATATGCTCACAGATGAAGAAGGAGTTGAATCATTACAACTAATGAATGCTAAATTGTTAAATAATATCAGTTTACGTGTATTGCATTGAATGTTTATTATTATCCTCACAGATAAAGAATGACATGAATTATTACAAACAATGAATGTTGAACTGTTACTCAATATCAGTTCTCGTCTATGGCATTAAATACTTGGCAATATCATCATATATGAAGAAAGATCTGAATCATTACAAACAATGGATCCTAAATTTTTATACAATATCTGTCATCGGCTATGGCACTGAATGCTTATTAATATTCTTACAGATGGAGGTCTTGAATCATTCGAAACAATGAATGCTGAGCAGTTACCTAATATGTGTCCTCGTGTATGGCATTAAATGCTTGGCAATATCTTCACAGATGAAGAATGACTTTATTCAACAGAAATGCGTTTCTATGAAAATAGGTGAGTGATAACGAAATTTTATGTAAAATTAAAATAAAAAGACATTTCTTTTAATCTGGAAGAGGAAGTTGTAATTTCTAACGTATATAAGGAGGCCATGGAAAATTTGAAACTCACAGGAGAAATTGAAGGCGAGAGAATTGCAGCGTATAACCAAAATAATATGTTTGTGCAAATGGTCGGCTGCATAATTGGGAAAGTTATTAAAATGACAAACATTGCGAAAAGGATACAGATGAGAAGAATTTTTGAAGAACAATGTCTTCCATGCCTCGAAGAGAGGTAACACAGAAGAATCTTATTTTCATTTCTATTACTCAGTCTTTGTGAGGACATTCCTGATCTTAAATGAATAGAAAGAACAGTTTTACTTAAATCACCAAGAAAGTGTTAGAATTACTAGGTAACATAATGAGGAAAGGGGGTTTGGAATATTTGATACTCACGGGACATACTAAAGACCAAAATGACTGAGAAAATCGAGCACAGACATACTAAGAGAGCTTGATTAAATTGATAGATAAAAACTTTAGGAGAGATGTTAAAAAAAACAAATGTTAATAAGAGCTACAAAAACAGAAAACTGTGGAGATACATAGCCATCACCGTCTTGAAGTATATATTATATTAGAGAAGAAAGTGTGCAGACACTCCGTGACCGCAGACAACTTCGACTGGCATATGGACGTAAGAACATCGGGTGGTGTGTGGAGATAAAGTGTTTTCAAAATATTTTTTCTTCCGTTAATTAATGCATTTAATCTTTAGAAAAGTTATAAACAAAATAGATGATTAGAAGAGATTCAGAAAATGAAAATAAATGTGTTTTTGTCTTGTGCACTGTCTCCCAAGGACACGAGTGATTCTGGCTGTAGATACGACTCGAGTAGAACACAAGTTAATATGATCAAAGATGTACAATTATTACCTTAAGATATGTTTTTATAGAACTCTGTCTTAAAGATTTCACAATAACTGTTAAATGTGTGAAGGCAACGCGATGAAAATTAGACGGTTTCTTCATTTTTTCGTCTTCATCGTTATGTAATCGTTATGTATATTAGCTAGGGATATGCGTTGTGGTACTATGGATATATATATATATATATATATATATATATATATATGGATATAGGCTTGGAATAAAAAATTCCAAGTTAGAATTCTAGTTGAACTCGTTGCATTCACTTACTCTCAAATACTCTTTGAAAAGCTATTAATCCATCTCTTTTTCCCTTACCTATCGGTAGAATCAGTCAGTCAGTTAAATCTCATACGTGATACACTCGTGGGCGATCATGTCTCGAAATAGACATGACTGACTGGGCAAAAGTTTATCCCACAGTAGGTTGCCATTACTTTCTGTAGTAGACTAGTTTCCAGCCAAGGCTATAAAACTCAATCTCTCATGTTATTTAACTCATAATTGGAGGGAAGAGACGGATTAATACCTTTCCCAAGGGTATTTGCGCGTAAGTGAAAGCAAGGATTTTAACTGGAATTTGAACTCGGCTCCCCGATTTTTCATTCCGAGACGATATCCACTGCACCACAATGCACATCCAATCGGTAGAATAAATTGTGTTATATAGCCTTGGTTGGCAACCATTCTACCGCAGAAGAAAATTACAACTTACAGCGGGAAAACCATCCCACTGGTCAGTCCTGGATCGGTAGAGATAAGATCGCCCAAGCGTGTAACACGCATGTCCCTTTACTGACTGTATCATATGAACTTGGGGAGTGGTATTTTTTTCAGGAACGGAGGTATATTTTTTAAATATCTGGCGTGCAAGATATATTTTAATAATTATTGATAGCGACACTCTCGAGAATTTTCTGTCTAAATAAGTTACTTTCATTCATAATAAAATAACTAATAGCGAGAATATACAAAAAATTATTAACTTATATATAATAATTTGTTATATATTATGGAAGAATAATAATTAAATAGATATTAAAATAAAACTTGGGAGACCGCCTGCAGTCTCTCTCCCACCGGCGCGACGTGGCTTCCCTGTGTCTCTTCTATAAATACTCCGATGAACTTAGATCACTGGTGCCCCAAAATACGAATTTGCACGAGATACTAGATTGGCAACTAGATCCCACACTTTTACAGTGAAACCGATAAAATGCAACCGCAACTTCTACTCCAACAATTTCTTTCCTCGCACTTCCCGACTGGGGAATTCCCTTCCACTCGATTGCTTCCCCGACGGCTACAATCTCCAGGAGTTTAAATGTAAGGTCAATAGACACCTCCTAACACACTAACCTGCTCCCATTCTATCAAACACTCTACCCTCATCCTCGGTATCCTTACTCATCTGTCACCTTTCTCCTGACATTCCCTATGTCTAACCACTCCTTCTCTTTACCTTCCCCTATGTAGCCCCATGCGCAATAGTGGCAGTGGAATGCCTTGCTTAGGGTGAAATGATTAAAAAAAAGAAAAAAAAATTAAATTGATATTTAAATTTATAATAATTAAGTAGATATTAAAGTTTGTATTATATACCATGTAAAGTATTGTATTAAAACATAATATTAATATAATAGATTTTATTAAAACAATAAAATTAATTTTAAAATTTTTAATAAATAAATAGATATTACAATTTTTTTTTCGGATTAAGAGTTTTAGGAAAAATTAGAATAAAATGCCTTCTGAATCAATAAAAAATAAGATAAATACAATCAAAGATCTCTTTAAGTCAGATAAAAAAATAAAATGTTTTCTTTCTTTTTTGTTTTAAAAAATGATAGGATACAGAAAAAACTAAGAGAATAATTTTTTAACAATAATGGATACATCAACGGAAATGCAGTCTAGGCAAGGGTTTTGATAAACTGACACTTTTTCCCCATAAATATAACCTTTTTTAAAATTCAAAGTTGATCTCTATTCTGATTAGCTAAATTAAACTTACACATAATGTTTCTGTCTTCTCACATCCATATAAAAACAAACGTATTGTTTCTTATATTCAAATGAAAATCATTTTTACAACAATGAGCTAAAAACGATGACGAAGTAAAAAATTTGCTGCCTCAAACACAAATTTGAGAACTGCGTTTGTTATTTTTGGTGACTATTGCAGATGCCTAGCGGAGTTTTATGTCAACACAAAATAAAATCGTCGGTGATGGTTGATGTTATTGTATTACCGTCTAAATAACCTCTCCGAAGATGGCGCATGTGAGCCGAATCGTGCCAGTGATAGTAGGTGCACTTGGAATGATAAAAAATGGAACAAAACAACACATTAAAAGAATCCCTGGAAACCCCAGCTTAAGAGAGATACAAAAAATTGTCTTGTTAATTACAGCCCACACACTAAAGAGAATTTTGTTTATGCAACTCTAGGGATGTTATGGGAGAGAGAAAAAACATGAAAGGCAACCATAACAACACAGAACGACTGGCCTTTGGTCTTCCTGCAGACCTAGTAGGTAGTGCAACCATAGAAGAAATCGAATTATGATGAAAACTGACATAATAATAATAATAATAATAATAATAATAATAATAATAATAATAATAATAGCCAACACACTAAGGAGAACTTTGTCTATGTAACGATAGGGATGATGGGGAAGATAGAAAAAACATGAAATTGAGCCATAAGAACACGCCACGACCTGCCTTAGGTCTTCCCGCAGACATGGTTGGTAGTGCTACCACAGCAAAAATCAAAATATGATGAAAAATGACATAATAATAATTGAATATATAAATATATAAATATGTTTAAATAATAATTGTAATAATAATAATTTAAATAATAATTATATATAAATATATAAATCGAAAATAATAATAATAATAATAATAATAATAATAATAATAATAATGATGAAAATGAAAGCCAAAGATAAAGCTCTTGAACAGATGAAACAGCGCTGGCAAGACAAACCTCTGCATGGCCAATATCCAGAACGTGCCAAGAAATCCAATGTTGACAAAGTTAATACTCATCGATGGTTACGTGCATCTGGATTAAAGTCTGAAACTGAAGGCTTTATTCATGCAGCACAAGACCAAAGTCTTTTCACTAGAAACTTTCAGGTAAATATTATGCATAATAATATGGATCCAAAATGCAGGTTTTGTGATAAGCAGCAAGAAACAATAGACCACCTAATCTCAGGCTGTTCTGTGCTTGCTCCAAATGAATATAAAAATCGCCACGATAGAGTTGGGCAATATTTACATTGGGCAATATGCAAACATTATGGAAAAGCTGTAGGCAAACACTGGTATGAACATCACCCAGCACCGGTTACAGAAATAGAAGATGTAACCATTCTATGGGATTACACCATCTACACAGACAGAAAAATTGAAGCAAACAGGCCAGACATTATTGTTAAAAACCAGAAAGAGAAAACTTGTCTATTAATTGATATGGCTTGTCCAGCGGATTGTAACATAGCAATCAGGGAATTTGAAAAACTGTCAAAATATAAAGACCTGGAAATTGAAATAGAAAAAATGTGGAAATTGAAAACAAGAGTTGTGCCAGTGATAGTAGGTGCACTTGGAATGATAAAAAATCGAACAAAACAACACATTGAAAGAATCCCTGGAAACCCCAGCTTAAGAGATATACAAAAAATTGTCTTATTAAGTACAGCTCACACACTAAGGAAAACTTTATTTATGTAATGCTAGGGATGATAGGGAAGATAGAAAAACATGAAATGGAGCCATAACAACACGCCACAACCTGCCTTAGGTATCCCCGCAGATTTGGTTGGTAGTGAGACCAAAGCAGAAATCGAAATATGATGAGCAATGACAACATAATAATAATAACGATGAAAGAATACTGATGATTTGAGAAGAATTATTCATTTGAACATCAGAGAGACATTGGTGTGGTGTTTATAAGAACGCCATCAACATTCCCAGTAAGAGCATCACAACAAGCTTGGCTTCCTGAATGATATCTGGGGAAATAAAACTGATCCATATTTTAAATTTTGTGGGTATGTAGGCAAACACGAATGCTCAAACCGAAGAAAAATATTCTTTCTTTTTCTTTTCTTTTGTTGTAAAACTGCATTTATAACAATACACACATACACACACTTCTTTCATTTCCTTAAAATTATTAAAACCGGTATTTTTTGCTTGTTTCGCTCGATTTGTTTAGTTTTGATGGTTCAGTGATTACAACGGTTGAATTCCTTGTAAGTTTTTGACGAAACAAAAGACAGAAAACAATGACAAGTTCAGTTTTGGACATAAAACAAGTGATTTAGCTTTTCAATATTTTTTCTTCATGTCAGATTCATTTAATTCATATTTTCGTGGAGTTTTCTTTTTACCAATATTTTTTTAGGCTTGTTCAAACCTGTCGAGGTATCGTAGATTTTTATTATGCGCGTTGGGGTAGCAGGTGGTTAAGAAAGCATGTTATCTCATGCATTTCACCGAAATAGAATCATTCAACATTCACGAATTTCTATTTCCATAAAACCTAAACTGTGGACAGTTAATATTTTAGATGCTTACTTTCTGAATGGATCAAATGTTTTTTTTTTCTTAAATCCTAACTTTAATCTAGAAAAATTCGGAGTTACAAAAACATAAGTTTTGTTTCCTTATACTTTTTTACACACAAGAACCAGGACAATTTCGATAGAAACAAGGAAGCGAGTACTGGATTGCTATGTCTTGTCAGTTCTTCAATATGGCAGTGAATGCTGGACAATATCATCAAAGATGTAGGAAAAACTTGAAGCAACTGAAATATGGCTCAACAGAAGGATGATGCAAATATCAAGGATCGATCATGTGAGCAATGATGAGGTCCTAGAAATGATAAAAACAAAAAGGTAATTAAAACTGACCGTCAAAACAGACAGCTGAAATTCCTGAGACATGCAATGAGAAAGGAGGGCTTGGAGAACATGATACTAATAGGGAAGATAGAGGGGAAAAAGAGACAGGGGAAAGCAAAGGATAACATATTTCAAGGACCTAATCACGTGGACAATGGAACGAGGGCTGCATGCTGTAAAAGGAGAAGGCGTGCTAAAAGCCCCCGGGGAAAGCCATGATCACCTACGTCCTGATGGGAAAGGGCACATAAATGAAGAAAAAAATGGATGTAACGTTCATTCACAACAAATTTAGTGTCACCTCATGCATGGCGATAATGCAAATAAGACGCACATCGTTACTGTGAGTTAAAGTGGATTGATTTCTTTGTTTAACGATGTAAAGATACAGGAAGCGGAAGCTCATATATCACTTTTGTAGAGATAAATCACAAGAGGACTATTCAATGATGCCATTCGTCACAGTGAGGAAAGTAGCAGTCCAATTGCATTTTGTTTACCGCAGCCAACACGTGAGTTTGCTTTCTTTAAGACTGAGCTATGGTGGGCAGATTTAGGCTACGTCGGTTTCCCCAGCAACTTACATGTCCATGGTGCCATTTCTGCTTGTGAAAATATCTTTCCCAGATATAGAATGAAACTCATTCTATATGCAATGCTTCCATGAGCATTATTATTTTACCTTCTTCAAGTCAAGTGTCAGTCGTTATCTATCCTTCCTATCTTTATCAGATTGACTTAGGAAGTCAATATCATAAGGATAGGGAGGTTAGATAACATTTTTATATACATTTCAGCACCTCATCTAATAACACTCTACCAATAACCAAGCAGACAGTATCAGGTATTCCCAAGCGGTCACCCATCTAAATATTAACTAGGCTTGACGTTGCTTAACTTAGATGATAATACCGTTGTTTCAACGTGATGTGGCTCTAAGCCATACCAACCGCACATCCAAGCTTACATCACCTGGTATTATTAACGACCACTTATCGAGCTAATGACCAACTTCTTAAGTATGGTTATCGTAAGAGGAACTGGGGTTCCAACGTGATATATGGCCGATTTTTCGGTATAAGGACTTCTACGACGGTCATTCAATAAATAAGGTGAATTTTTCGGTATAAGGACTTCTACGAGTGTCATTCAATAAATAAGGTGAATTTTTCGGTATAAGGACTTCTGATACAGATAGAAGCTTACTATTTTGTAATTTACTTCTTTACTTCTTTTTCAAAGAGAATTTAATTGTTTTTGCAGATTGAAAAAAATACTTTGAGAGTTTTGGAGATTAACAAAGATGGCCGACCAAGAAGCATGCTTCAGGATTGAACAGAGGTCAGTTATCAAGATTTTGGTTGCTGAAGGGTGCAGACCTGTTGAAATTCATAGGTACCACATGTTTCAGCCAAACATATGTCTGCAAGTGGGCTAAATTGTTTAAAGACGTTTGAAAGTGACGATGAAGTCAAAAGTGCTGTGAGTGATTGGCTGAGACATCAGTCCAAAGATTTTTACGCTGAGGGAATACGGAAGCTTGTGCACAGATGGGAAAAGTGCTATGAGATTAGATTGAAAAAAAAGTAAGCTTCTATCTGTATTAGAATAATTCACCTCAAAAAGTTCACGTTATTTATTGAATGACCCTCGTAGATGGCAGAAAATTAAGAAACAGAAACCATGATCTACAAAATGAAATTATTGACTTCAAATCAAAGGCGATGTGCTTAAATGCAGCTATCATACTTGGACGTTGTGGTGTAGCAGATATAAGCTTGGGACAAGAAACCGGAGAACCGAGTTCGAATTCCAGTCTGGTTGTCTTCACTTATGCACAACTACCCTTCGGAAAGGTAATAATCCGCCGTTTCTTCCTCCAACTATCGATTAAATAGCAAGACAGATTGCGTTCTGTAGCCTTGGTAAGCAACCAATCTACCCCAGAACGTAACAGCAACCTACTACAGAAAACCTTTGTCCAGTAACTCATATCTTTTTTCGAGTTATGGTCCCCCAATCATGAATCCATTATTGTATCTAACTGACTGACTTAAAAAAGCAGACCAGATTAGGTTCTATAGCCTTGGTTGGCAACCGCTCTATAAAAGAAATTAATGGTACCTACTGCGGAATAATCTTCTGCCCAGTCAGTCATGTCTCCTTCGAGACATGGTGACCCAAGCTTGTATCACGGATGGCACTTAACCGACATACATTGATATTTATTCACATAATTCATAGTGTCTCGCACTTTACGAGATATCTAACCAACGATATCTATATAACCCTTTTCTCGAGTTAAGCAAAGTCGAGACTTGTCAGTACCCAGATGGGTGACTACTTGCAAATACCAAGTGCTGAAATCGACAGTGGCTCGGAATTGTTAAACGTAGATCGGGTTTCAATTGCAGTTAGGCTCGTCATAGTCACTCAGGCGTAAATACTGTTGAGAATAGTATGAATACACCTCTTCTGAACTATTATGCGTTAATTGATATCAGCTAATATTAGTCTTAGTATAATTATTAGTTAATATTGATATAAAATACTATTAGTATTAGAATAATTATTAGTTAAAACTTGTATGACTAAATCATTATTATCACACACAGATATTCTTACAATCTAAAAATATTTGAGTGCTTTAAATAATCAACAAACTGTTGATAAGCCGTTAAAAACGAATCAGTCATTGAAATTATAAATTTCAATCGACAATTAATTTTACACAGCGAGGGTCTCAAAGAAATTTCAGATGGTTTATATAATCTACCCAAGAAAGAATCGTGCGCTCAAACACAAGACAGTAGAATCAAACAACAGGCTCTACTGAAAATCAGCAACCATACCTAGCAAGAAAATGAGCTTATTCGTAACATCTATTGTTACTCAATTTGGGAACATCTTACTAAAAATAGAATGTATGCCATGGAATGGTTTTCCGTATTGGCCAATCCTGAACATATATAAGTCTACCATCCGCCCGTGCATTGAATACTGCTGCTGCCACATCCGGGCGCCCCTGCTATTCTACTCGGGGTTCTTGACAAAATACAACGGAGAGTCTGTAATGTGATCGATACCGACTTGGCAGGCCGGCTGCAGTCTCTCTCTCACCGGCGCGACGTAGCTTCCCTGTATCTCTTCTATAAATGCTTTCACGGCTTCTGCTCCGATGAACTTAGATCACTGGTGCCCCTAGGTACGAATTTGCACGAGATACTAGATTGGCAACTATATCCCACCCTTTTACAGTGAAACCGATAAAATGTAACCGCAATTTCTACTCCAACAGTTTCTTTTCTCGCACTTCCCGACTGTGGAATTCCCTTCCACATGATTGCTTCCCCGACGGCTACAATCGCCAGGAGTTTAAATGTAAGGTCAATAGACACCTCCTAACACACTAACACGCATCCATTCTTTCAAACACTCTTCTCATCTACCCAACTCTCAGCCTCGGTATCCTTACCCATCTATCACCCTCCTTTCGACATTTCCTATATCTAACCACTCTTTCTCTTTAACTTCCCCTATATAAACCCATGCGCAATAGTGGCAGTAGAATGCCTTGTTTGGGGTGGAAATGATTAAAAAAAAATATTCACATTTTCATTTGTAAGTTCTAGAGTCTGTTTATATCCGGTCTTGCAGAACCTTGCTGTGTAAACAGCGAGAGTGTTCGCTAGGCGTTACTGTGATCAGTCTCTAGCAATTCATTCCCCTTTTCTCATCTTTAATTAATCGATTTCTCACCCCTCTTACATTTTAGAGTAAGTTCCCCATTTAAAAATTTTTACGAGCAGAATCGAAACCGATTGTTTTCTATTTTAATGTTATCATCATTATTCCTGTAACATAAAAATCATCACTTTTAAAGCAATATATATATATATATATATATATATATATATATATATATATATATATATATATTCTCAGCTCTATAAGTTTCACCGTTAACTTAAGTCTTCCTTATTCGCATAATTGTTAGTTGCTATAATTTCTGCTTTAAATCATATCAGAAATCTCATTATGTAAACATCTACCATGAGTTGATCTCGAGCCTAGAATTAGGTGAGAAAAATATGTTAATACATTTGGCAAGATGTTAATTTCGATAAACCAGAAGCGATTTATGGAAGTGCACACATTAGAAAGAACCTTACTTAAAATAACTTGGGAATTTTGATAAATCTGTCATTTTTTTATTGTTAAATTGCCTTCATTTTTTTATATTTCATTTCCTGTACATATGTATATATCTATCATTCATCATGGTTTCCTTGTGTTTTAGGATTTCTTTTTGTGTTTGGCAATATTGCATATATTCTTAAGTTCCCTGTCTTTTTGAAAAGGCTATTTATAATAAATTTAATAAATTCAGTGTTTATAGGAAATGCATCTCTACTTGCTTTAACCAGACTATTTTTTTTTCATTCTGTGTTCGTAGTTTCGTGTTCTTTATTTTATTTTCTCTTTCGCGTTTTTGGTTTTGGTAATCTCTTCCATAGTTTCTTGAATTCTGCATTTTTCAGTTTATCGATTATTTAAAAAAAACACGAAAGAACTTATCAATATTTCGCCATCTTTTAATTTCATTTCAACCTCACCATCCTTGCATCGATCATTCAATTTCTGAAGTTAGCTGTGTTTATATTATTTTAGTCTTACGGTTTTATTTTATTTTCAATTTCTTTCTGCTTTATATGACGTGCCGCATTTTTTTCATGTAACTTTTTATTTGTGGCTTCAATATTTTCAAAATAAGATATTTATTACTCTCTCCATCACAACTTTGGATTTATTCTAGCAAAATATTCATTTCCGATAAAGCATAAGGTGAAGAGATAGATAGATAGATAGATAGATAGATAGATAGATACAGAGAGAGAGAGAGAGTTTGAGAGAGAGAGAAAGAGAGAGAGAGAGAGAGGAAAGTAGACAAAGAAATGAAGGACGGACACACACACACACACACACATATATATCTATATATATGTATATATATATATATATATATATATGAGCTGTGATACAGCGAAACGGGCTTGTATGTGGATGACTAACATATATATATATATATATATATATATATAAATATATATATATATATATGTTAGTCATCTACATACAAGCCCGTTTCGCTGTATCACAGCTCATATATATGTGGATGACTAACATATATATATATATATATATATATATATATGAGCTATGATACAGCGAAACGGGCTTGTATGTGGATGACTAACATATATATATATATATATATATATATATATGTTAGTCATCAACTACAATACCCAAGTTTCGCTGTATCACAGCTCATATATATATATATATATATATATGCGGATGACATTTCTTTGTCTACTTTCCTCTCTCGCTCTCTCTCGCTCTCTCTCTCTCTCTCTCTCTCTCTCTCTATATATATATATATATATATATATATATATATATATATACTGCTGGTACCAAGTTTAGGGTCACCCTGCATTACTTTAGAAACATCTTGAATGGAGTCATTTTGTATTTTTGTATTTTTTAAAAATAAAAATCAAACTATGAACAACGATAATGTTTTGCATAGTTCTGTCATTTTCCATACGACCGAAAGGCTCCAATATGGATTCGGCTTTCTACGGTATATTTTTTTAAATTGTTAATATTGTGTACATGAATAATTATATTTTTTCTCATCATTAGTCCTCACTGACCTTTTGACATTACCAACATTTCCACCTGATTTAAATATTAACACAGTTTATATATGTTGAATCAGTGATGACTTAATCTGTAAACGAAACATATGTAGGTTTTGAAAAAAAAGTGCTAATGACAGTTATTTATATATTACTAGCGGAAACCGTGGAATTTCCACGGAAAGATAATTATGATTTCCTGGAAAAAATTTACTTTGTCATACTACAAATGATAGTTACGTCTTCAAACATAAAGGTATTGGATAATAAAATAAAGATAACCCAGAGTGTAATTTTATTAAAATATCTATAAAAGTAATGTTCATAGAAGCTACTTTACTGTGAGAGATTTTGAAAGAGAAAATATTTTTTTTATTACTGAATAATCATGTCTCCCGTGTCCATTGTAAGCATTTTTCTCAAGATTTTAAAAAATAATAATTTCAAAAATAATTTACTTTATTTGTGAATGAGTAGTGATAGTTTTATTAAAATCCGACAATTATTTGATTTTTGCAGAATTTCTAAATTAATATGTTTGTCACCGAAAAAAAGTGCTTGGTGCAATCATTACGTTTCCATTGTAAAACAGTTGTAATGTTTCTTTTGCCGCGAACTCAAATCAAAACATAACTTTCTGACAAAATTTCAGAAATATTAGAAGGGATTAAAAAATAATTAAAATTCCTTTAAAGATTCTTGTGTCCATTGTAAACAGAAAAGACTGAGTCATAGGCCAGGGTGTAAAGGCCAGAAAATTCGTTATTAGATCGCGGGATACGACAACACACGTAACTATTTTTACTATATTGTACAGTACACACACACACACACAATTACTCTACAACAAAAAGCTTAAGCTGCTACTGCTACGGTAATGCTATAGGCTCACTCCTCCTACTCTCTCACTATTTACTACCCTTCCGTTTGGCAATGTTCAGAGAAAGGCTGAGGAGAGATAGGTGGGAAGGAAAAGCTCGCCTAGAGAGTAAATGGCGAAACGAACGGAGGAACTAAGTAACTTAGGAAGGAACAAGCAGAATTATTATAAGATATTTTATTCTCATCATCATGTCCTCACCGACCTTTTTACATTACCAACATTTTCACCTGATTTAAATATTAACACAGTTTCTAAATGTTAAATCAGTGGTGACTTAAGCTGTAAACGAAACATATGTAGGTTTTGAAAAAAAAGTGCCAATGACAGTTATTTATATTTTATTATGCAATAGATTTAGCCTGGACGTTAATGACTCTATCACGCTAACCATCACAGTCCTGCATCAATTTCGGGAGATTTTTTTAAGAGTAAAAGGATAAAACCCGTTTCATGAAGTGAAATTATGGCAATTGAAGTTTTTCATATTCGTAGCAATCAGGGCAGCAATTAACCACTAGGGAGTTCCACGGGCGGGAAGTTCGCAATGGCGGTTACGTTTATTTATTTCAACAGGAAAAAGGCGCTACGTAGATGTCAACCTAATAACGCGCTTAAATTCACTGGGTCGTGGCACCAGGGTAAAAACTAAAAAAAAAAACCTGTCTTATGAAAATACTTGTAAAAAAGATGCGGGGAATGAATGTCACGTCTGTGAGAATGTGAAATCGAGTTAAAAAGTCAGGATCGATTAAATTAGGATCCAAATTTAGAGTTCGTGAAGAACCTCGAGATGAATATCAAATGCACCCTACAGATATGCCTGTAGTTATAGATGTGCAAGATGGATTCGAGAAAAGAAAAACTTTTTGACCCGTCATAGTGGCCAAAGCTTTCTAGCAGTAGATTCATTGGCATATAGATATAAACAGTCTTACTTAGATAGATAGATAGATAGATAGATAGATAGATAGATTTGAAGAAACTGATAAATGATAGATAGATAGATAGATAGATAGATAGATAGATAGATTTGAAGAAACTGAGAAATGATAGATAGATAGATAGATAGATAGATAGATAGATAGATATAAACAGTCATAGATAGAGATAAATAAATAGCTATAAACAGACAGCGATAGATAGATAGATAGATAGATAGATAGATAGATAGATAGATTTGAAGAAACTGAGAAATGATAGATAGATAGATAGATAGATAGATAGATAGATAGATAGATAGATAGATATAAACAGTCATAGATAGAGATAAATAAATAGCTATAAACAGACAGCGATAGATAGATAGATAGA